>JAKSZT010017719.1:14614954-14949311 GCA_026826555.1 Tolypeutes matacus | reverse complement strand
GGTTGGTGGCAAGGCTCCAGGATGTGTAAGTTCATTGAGGTTGGTGGGCCACACTATGGGAGATGTTTGTGTTGGATGTGGTGGGAGGTGTGGGAGGTGGGCAACATGGGAATCCGAGTGGGTTCCGTATAATATTTTAGGTAATCTAAGCACCTCTTAAAATATATGTATATATATATATAAAAAATAACATTTTTGTAAGCAAATACACATATATGCATATATATTTATATATCATTTTGCAAATGTTTGTATGTATTGTGAGAATTTTGATTTTTACCCATAATAAAAAAAAATAAAAAAAAAATAAAAAAAAAAAATAAAACAAGTAAAACAAGAAGTAGCTGTCAGAGGGCTGCTACTGTTCAAACCATTTCAAAAAAAAAAATATACAATATTAAAAGCCTGAAGACCATATGTATGATCTATGTCTAAAAAATTCTAGCTACTTGAATTAGTCCAACTTGCTCAGTCTTTCAGATATTAAACAAATATTCCCTCCCTCTCTCTCTCTATCTCTTTCTCATCATTCACACCCACCCACTCCCTCCTGTCCTTCGGGCTTGACAATCTTACCGTTTGACAGTGAAAGGGGATGGTATACATTATAATTGGAAAGAACTGCATAAATATGATGATCTTTGTTATATGTATTCCCCTTTTTCCTTTTCTTTCTCTTTCTCTGTTTGGCACTAGAATTCAAGTCAACACTGTCAGGAAGGCAGATTGCCTACAGGCAAAAAGCTATGGTTACATGGGGTTTTAGCTTGACCTGTATTTGACACAATTTGCCTTGGGCAATAAATTTTGGAATGACCAATGCAGTACGTCTCTGCAAGCCCACAGGGAGATTTTTTTAAAGACAGAGATTGCTCCTCCTGTACCACCTGCCTACAGTTGAGCAGTTTTGTTGTTTCAAGGTTATCCAGGGAAATATGAAATTGCCAAAAAGAATGTGGCACTGACAGCTTAAGAATGAGGAGTTTTTCTTGTTGTATGTGTATTTGTGCACCCACGTGTGTGTAGTGGCTTCTACAAGCGGCGCCAATGCGATTTCTTTGTTCTATAGGGCAGTTCTCTTCAGAAGTGGCCAATTAGTCACTGTCACTGGGGAAGAAAGAAAAGGGAGAGGTGGTGGTGGGTGTGGACATGCCAAGTTTGCCCAGAATACTCATTGCCCAGGATGATCCCCACAGCTGTTGTGCACCCAATGTAAATACGGACAGCCCCATTCATCACCCGGCTCCCTTCCGCAGCACATGTCCAAAATACAGCAGTGATTTAGTGCCTGCAGCTGGAACTGAACTACGTTTCTCTAAAACAGCAACATTAAAAATGAGGAGGTGGAAATGGAAAGAAGGTAAGAATTAAGGGGAGGGGAGAACTGAGTTCAGGTTTCTGAGAAGAGAAGAGAAGGGTAACAAAGGTGAGCTACTCCAGAGGACCACTCTATTGCTTTACTTCAGTTTTCTCCCCAAATTCATTGGCTTTTGTGTAACTCAAGCTAAAATTTTTGTATCAGTATTACCTCGGCCTTATTGCCTGCTCATGGCCCTGACATGTATCCTGTGGGTCTTGGGGCCTCTTCTTTAAACAGTGCTGATTCAGATCTCCTGGAAACTTCTATGTGGATAAGCTACAGGCAAACCCAGCAAGGCAAGAAAATAAATAGCTCTATTTTTTATTAGCTATGCATTCCACCATTCATTCATTCAACAAATAGCCTGAAACATATCCTATATGCCAGGTTCTCTGCAGAGTACTGCAGGAACAAAAAATAAATATAAACCCCATCCATGAGGCATTTATACTTTAGTAAGGCAGACTCATGAATTAAACTATGAATTTTTTGAGGTCTGGTACATAATAGATGCTCAGTGAATGCTGAATGTGAAAATAGAGAATGCTTCCAAGTTGTGTGGGACAGATGATTTTTTGTTGCAAATAAAATATTTTAGATGACTTCTTTGAGTGGAGTTGAAGTGAAGAACATATCAAGTTTCCTGGAGCAAATGTGTCAATACATTGAAGGAACCATAAAAGATTTTGAAAGTTTTTCAAGTAGTTTTAAGTATAATAAATGGCTATTTTATTATAAAAATAACTAAGGTGGAGGTACAGAGGGTGGATTGAGAGAGAAGGAAATTTAGATGGAGACAGAAATTCATGGTATATTTCAACATTCTGGGCAAGAGGTAATATGAAATTGTACCATGGGCATGTCAACAGAGCAGAAGGTGAGACATTCTAGCACTACGTCAAAGGGAGAATTTACAGAACTTAGTTATCATTTGGATACGAAAATTACTTTCTATGGGTTCCAAATCAACCTTCTATTCTTGATTTGTGATGCTGGGGCTGAGCTTCTGCAAATAAATACCTTTTCCGGCACCTGCTTCCTAGGAGGTTCTACCACCAAGGACCACTAGAAGACAGCAGAAGTCAGACAAAAATGACCTCTTCCATCCTATTTTCTTCTCTGTTCTTGGCAGCATTGATCAAGTGCTTCATCTTGGCATCATAATTGATTCCAGATTCCAGCTTCTTTTAGCACTTGCACTGCACCTTCTCTGAAGTACCAGCAGGAACTGGGCAGTACCCACTCCTCATTGGCAAGAACTCCAATGTGGAGCACCTTCTCAGAGGTTTGTGTTTATTGCAATCCCACCCTCTTCTCTTTGTTTTCTCAGTTCTAGAGGTGATACCTGCCTCCAGGAGCCATTAACTCTGTTTTCTTAACCCCCACACCCCTTTCTTTTCAATTCTCCATTACCTGTATAGTCAATTTTCTACATTAAATCCTCTCCCCTAAAAATAACTGGTATGGCATCTGTTTTCCTGCCTAAACCCAGGAATGATTCCCATTAGGATGCAGAATCATTGATGATTCCCAAGCGTCTGGTGCAGGAAGTATGAAGGCTGTTAGAAAAATAACACAGGAGGGCAGTTTTGTTGGATAAGGTAGTAAATTTGATTTAGACATGGCACATGTGGTGAACAGATAGAAATATGGGTCTGAAATAGAAGAAAGGGGTTATGGTTAGAGAAGGCAGTATGGAAGTGATAAATATATAAATGAAGCAATGGCCCAAATTGCAGAATAAAGACAGATTCTCTGGAAGACATATTATTTTGCCAGTGTCACATTGGGACAAATATTGAAACTGCTTCAAATAGTAAAGAGTATTGACTCTGACACCTGTGATAGAGACAAGGCCAGCAAGCATTATAGGGTAGAAAAGTGTGGAAATTGCCCTCACATATTAAAGGGCATGTCATGAAGGCTTCTAGTTTCTATAAAGTTAATTAACCCCTCACATGCCCTTTACTCATATTATTTAGTTCTCCTTGTACCCTATTGGGAAAACTTTGTAGGTGTTACAAAAATTTCCATTTTATAAATGAAAAACTCTGGTGCCTTAGGAAAAACAAGAGCCAAAACTCCAAACTAGTCCACCTCTATTCAAATCCACATAGTATACGTGTTCCTGGTACAGGAAGGAAATCCGTTTTTCAGAGGGAATTCTTTGGATTAAAAAAATCCTTTAGATAAAATATGTAGATGTATAGGATGGGGTTGGATTATGGAAAGCCTCAAAATCTAATCCAAAGAGTGTTAGACTCTCAAGACCCTGCTTACTCCAGTTCTAGCAGGAGAGTAAATATTGGAAGCAGTACTTCAAAAGACTAAGCTGGTTGTGACAATTTGATTCTGTGGAAGAGCTAGAGATTTGGAATGGATAACTTTTGGCCGCAGGTATTTGGAAGATTGTTGTAGTACCATTGGCATCCAATAAGATGCTGCTTTCAATTAGGATTGTAAGCGTAAAAACTGAAATTAAGAAGCAGATGTGTGTGAAAATTTCAAAACCAAAAAAGATTAGGATTGCAAGGTGAGTAAATGTATGCAGCATTTAAAAGAGGTAGGTCAAATATAACTTTGAGGTTTTAATGCTGGCTAACAAGGGAAAGAGGGAAACACAAAAACAAAAAATGTAACTCAATCAGTTGGGTGCCTGTCTGCCACATGGGAGGCCCCGGGTTCAGGACCTCCTAAAGAAGACGAGCAGACACCTGCACCCACTGCAACAAGCAGATCACTAAACAAACAGGTGCCACAAGCCAGCAGATGCTGCAGCCCACGGGGAGTGGATGTGGCTCAGGCCAGGCCATTGGGCACTCTCCTCCCTTGTGGAAGGTCCTGGGTTCGGTTCCCAGGGCCTCTTGGAGAAGGCGAGCAAACAATGAACAGACAGACTAGAGAACCATCTGTGGGACGTGGGGTGGGGGTGGGGGTGATAAATAAATAAATAAAGTAAAATAAAGAAATCTTAAAAAAAAATAAATAAACTGTCTTTCACTGAGCCTAGACCTGGCTTGTTGAAGAACTGTTTAGTCAGAAAAAGAAGCTGAGTTCAGTTTTGTAGATGTTAATTTTTAGTTGATAAGTTGATAGTGAGGAATCATAGTGGCAAAGTCCAGTCGGTAATTGGAGAGGTGTGAATCCATGTGCTTTTAGGAGAAAAAACCAACATTGCTTTGTTCAAAACCCTTGCAAGAGATGTGGTGAGAATGTTGTGCATTTTTCCCAGGCTTCCCCCTTTAGTACTGATATTTAAAGAGAGAGAAAGATCCCACTTTTAGAGCCTGAAGAAGTAAGTTGTTTTCAATATTTCCTTTTGACTCATAAATAAATTCCATAAGAAAATCCAGTGTGTAAAAGAGATCAAAGCAGAGTTCTTCTGACTGAAGTGGAAAAGGTCTCTTGAAGGCCTTTCCCCTCTACCCTCGGCCAAGACTTGTTCCTACAAGGTGGCTCCTGAGGCCCTGCTAGAGAACCTGCTCTTCCTCGAACACGGCTGGAAAACCACTGAGCTAAGTCCAGTGTTATCTAAGTCCAGAGAAATGAGTCTCTTGCCAGTCATCTCAGTGAATCCACAACAGAATCCAGAGGACACCCAATGCCACCACTTTCAATGTCAAGGATCAATTTTGTCCGTACAGCATTCTGAAAATGGTAACTTGTTGTGCCAGGTATGTGTTATAGAACAGGTCTGAAAACTTTTCTGCCCACTTCTGGACCAAGAGCCATTTCCTCCTTCCAGGATTTCAACCAATGCCTAAAGCAGTTATGATAACTTAAGCCCCATGGGCAAGGATTGCTACTCTGGGAAGAACTTCAGTTTTGTTAAATGACTAATGAATGTGATCTGGAGAGACTGCTTGGATGACTATTGGACAGATGTTTCCACATGTGGTGGAGGAGCTGGAATGGCAGCATGAGGTGATGGAAAGTGTACTGAACTTGAAGCCGCAGGTCCTGGATTCAATACCATATCTGTCTTTACCATGTAATGAACTTATAAATTATTAGCTCTCCTGTTCTGTATGGAGAGGTTCATATGAAGGTGAACGTTAAGATAAATGATCACCCAATGAATTTTGCCCTCTAACAAATTTTGAACTTAATGTCAGCCTTGTCGCTTTTTTCATAGAGTTGTTTGTTTTGGGGCTGGGATCAACCTAAAAGATCATATGGTACAATCTCTTCATCTGGAATGCCTGGACACAGATAATCTAGGGAAGTGACCAGCCCTAGGTAAGGTGGTGGTTTAGTAAAAGAGTCAGAACTAATATCCAGGACTTGTATGACTTTCTATCTAGTACTTGTACCCTAAATTAAAAGTCAACATCTGTTCTCAAATTAAATCTGCTGTTAAGTCATTGCTTTTGGAATCATCTATTTAACTTATATCTTAAACACTCACTATGTGTTTATTTTATTTTATTTTAAAGATTTATTTTATTTATTTATCCCCCCTCCCTGTTTGCACTTTCTGTCTGTGTCCATTTGCTGTGTGCTCTCTGCGTCTGCTTGTCTTCTCTTTAGGAGGCACCAGGAACTGAACCTGGGACCTCCCATGTGGGAGAGATGCACTCAATCGCTTGAGCCACCTCAGCCCTCCTCACTGTGGATTAATTTCTGAAATCTATGTTGTAGAAGAGACAATGATAAATGAAATTAGATAGGATTCTTTTGATTACAAGTATCAGAAGCCAACAGAGGCTAGCTTTAAAAAGTAGGAAATTTTGAAAGAATATTGGACCTTTCATTAACTCCAAAGAGTTGAATGACCAAGACTCAGAAGTGAGGACCAGAGAAGTTTAAGGGACCTAGGGAATAGGAGCACAGATACTTTTTTCTACAATTCTATTGTCAATATGGCTCATCTGTTTCTCCCTTAAAAATTATAATTTCCCAGAAGAGAGAATCTGACTGTTCCAATTGGGTCAGCTCTTCACTCAAGGATTAATTTGCTATGGCCAGAGGTGTGCAGATAGTTAATCTAGATGTGGTGGTTGGGTCTCACACCTAGGAGTTCCCAGAGATTAAAGAATCATTATGAGTTGGGCAGCCTCCCCAATAAAAGACAGCACATGTCTTTAAGAGACTTAGTGTGTAATAGGGGTGCTAAAGGAACTGAAGCAAAAGCCAGAAATTTGTATAACATAATATATGCATTCAAAAAGACTATATCAGTTCAAAGGACAAAGAAAAACTTTTGATAAGGGAATCAAGGTTTTTCACTCACTGTTGTTCTCTAAATTTTCTCATTACTGTGAACACCTAGAATTTAGGTAAAAGGTGTTTTCAACTGTCCTCCAATTTCCCTAACAACAACAAAAAAGAACATGGAAATCATTCTATACATGTAACATTTGAGAAAGTGGGCATAATGAAACAATCCCAATTTGCAAAAGCCACATTTACAAACCTATTTTGAATAAAAAACTTCTTACCTATCCTAGAGCAAAACAAGAGAAAAATAAAGAGGAATGCATGGTCACTTGTGTAAGACTATAAAGGAGTAGGAAGAATGTCCTCTATTTAGCAGAAAATGGAGTTGTGGTGCAAATGTGCAGAGGATTCTGGACCCTGCAGTAGTACTGAAGCACGCTTTGAAAATTACCCTTGGTGAACTGAGAGGATCTGTGAGTAATCGGCATAGGAGCTGCAGCCTTAGACTCTGGCTTGAAATAAAGCAAATGGTTCAAGAATATGGGATAAGCTGCTCATGTCATCAAAGAGCTAAAATTTTGGGAGAATAGGTAATGAATGGAGCTCCCAGTCTGTACATAAAGCATGCCCTTCCATTTTGATACAGATAATGAAGGTTCTGGAGGAATGAGGATCATTACAATATCTGCTGTACTCATACCTGCTTATACTTCCTCCCATCTCTATTCCATCCATAGTTTGTGAAGAACCTGCCTCCCTTCTCAAAGCCTTCTATTTTGGAATAATGCTAATGGAATAATGTCCAAATTCCTTAGATGATTTTAAGAACTCCAATAACATGACTCCTAAATAACTTTATGGTCACATTCCTACCGCATTCCTCCATGACTGCTACATTCATGACATTTTACATTTCTACTCATTTTGCTCTTGTTCATGTTGATCTCACGAATGGAAATATCCATTAATCATATTTTAGGAGTTGCTTCAAATATTTCATCTATGAAACTATTTCTTGATTCATGCCAATTTACGTGCACCTACTTACTTATTTTGGATCATTCTGCACTTCCTTTATTTATTTCTGGACCTCCAATTAGTTTTAAGCTCCCTGAGGGGGGACAAATATCATATATAGTTATTTCCTTGCTGTGTAACCTTGGTCATATCACTTAATTTCTCTGAGCTTGCTTTTACCCCTTTGTAAAATAAAATAATGGCACCAAACTCTCACAGATATATGCAAAGTACATATGGTTGCATATGATTTTGAATAAATTGACTTATAAATGTCAATATAAATGGAGATGTTGAAATTATTTTTTATTACAATTTATATTTTAAACAGGTTTCTTTTTGTTGAGGAGAGGGGAAATAAACCAATCAACATAAGGAAACTAATACCTCTCAGAATCCAACGGTGTTTTAAGTGACAAAACAGTTGAAAGGGGAAGGGTGAAGATGAGCCTCAGGCACAATGGGGATCAGTGCCTCTGCTCCACCAGGGATGTCTGTCCACATCTCATCCCAGATTCTTTCTGTATGCTAGGCTAATTTTCTCCACATGACAGGAAATATGGTCACTGATATCCTGAAGTTCGCATCCTGTAGTTTTTGTCATGGGAGAAAGACTCACTCAGATCAAAACAACCTTGACAAGAACTTTGATTGGCTTGACTTGCATCAGTTGCCCAATGTTGGCTACTAATAACCATTGGTTGGCAAAATGGAAACATAGCATAACATGGCACACTCTTCTATTATCCTGTGGAAGATGGGTGTTTTCCAGTAGATTGTAGTTTCTCAGAAAATAGAACCAAAGATGCTCGCTAGAATATCCATAGAATCACAGAATATCTTACCTAGAAACCCAATAAATACTAGAACTAAATAAGACAAAGGAGATGAGGTTTTTTGTTTGTTTTCTGGGTTGTGTTAGAAATCAATTGCACCTTTTATAACCTTGAAAGTAAATGTACAGATGGTCTTTACAACCGTCAAAGAAAACTCCACTTAAAAGAGCTCATTTAAGTGTTGAATTGCATTCAGAAGTTGTTTAAAGGATCTTTCTGAACAACCCATTCCTCGTAGTGCTTTTGGCTGCCGGATGTCACCTCTTAGGTTGACCTACATATAGACTGAGTTTGACCCAGCTTCTTCTCCAATCTGCAGTCAATTTAGTTTAATTGCCTACATTATTCTCTCATCCATATTTATACCTGCTATAGGTCCCAGCCATTGTTTCTTTCTTAATTGTAAAATTGATATGTAGTTCTGGTTGGGGTGACTAACTCTCTGTGGTATAATAAAGAAGTACAAACCTGGGTTCTAATTTTAGTTTGTTGTTAGTCAGCTGTGTGGCTTTAGGAAAATCTCTTTCTGTCTCCAAAACCAGGGCCCAATTGATAAGATGATTCTGAAGAATTCTAATGGCTTTTCCAGCTCTGACATTCAAGATTTCGATGGCCTCTTGGTGTCCTTTTTAGTTTCCGGGTTTTATCTTGAGGGGTGAAGTTATGGATGGACTCAGTTAAAACATCTATTGAGCATCTGCTATATTCCAAAATTGGCTAAGTATTAGAAATACAAAGGTAAGAGAAGGTTTTATTCTAGGGGACCTCTCCAGTTTCCTTCTCTACTTCTTAACATATGACTTCCCCAGGGGCTTGGAAGAAACACTTAGATTAAAAGGTGAAAAATGCCCTTACCTTCACCAAGCACAATTCCTTGGCATTAGTTATCCCTGGAGGTGAATGAGTATGCTATTTCTTTTCATCTGTATTTTCTCCATCTGTTCTAATTATGTCCCCTTCTTGGGAATAAGAGAACTGCTACTGTCTGTTGCAATGTAAGGGTGATAAAGGTTAATTAACACTGAAGACAGATCCCAATTGTCCCTGCATCACACCCCTGTCCATCTGCATTAGCCTGTGAGAGGGCGCCCTCCTCTTCTGTGACCTGGTGCTGCTCATGACTTCCTGCTTGCTCCTCTCAGCCTTTTACAAGGTCCCCCTCTTACCTGAGTTACCTCCAGAGTGCTGCCTCCAAAGGCACTCATCCATGCTACTGTGGCAAAAAGCCTTTGTCAGGCGGAGAGGGGAAAGTTGTTGTCAGAGCAGAAAGGGCTGTGTAGAACTGCCTTCTGCAGCACTTTCAGATCCAGCCAGCATTGCCTGGGGCCTGCAGCTGGAGCAGGTTAAGGCCATGCAACCCACACATGGCTTGGAGAGTCAGGCAATGCTTTGCTCACTTTGCATACTAGGGGTTAGAGATCCAGAGAGATAAAGCAGTTTACCTATGGCCACACAGCTGGCAAGAACCAAGATTCAAACCCAAGTTCAGTGTATTTTCCACTAGCTGCAGCATTTGCTCTACTTCATATTTACCTTTGTTTCATGCCTATGATATCTGTTCTTTTCTCCTTTTACCATTACTTTTATTTTTCCAGTAATTAAAATTACCAGATGTCCTTGAGTTTGGCTGTCATAGACTCTTGCTCTTTATCACCCTTGTTCTTTCCCTTTGCAACATTTTCAAACTTCTTTTATTAATAAATATATATATATGTGTGTGTGTATATATATATATATATATATATACATATATATATATATATATGTTTTATACTAAGAATTCCTAAACTATAAATGCTGTGAAGGAAAGGATTTTACTGTGGCTCACCACTAAATTCATAGCACCTAGCAGAAGCATAATTAACACTTATTCATTAAATAACTTCAGTGCAGTCAAACTGTCTATTTTTATTGTTATTAAATCATATTTATTGAGTTTATCCAGTGTACTATAAGGTAAAGTCAGAGTTACAGGTGAAGTAGGAGACATTGTTTTTAGGATTTGAAAGTTGATTTAAGAAGTTAAGGGAATACAAATTTTAACATTCATTCATTCTTTCATTTATTCATCAAATATTTATTAAGCATCTGCTCTAGGATAGGAAATATGTTTGTTTCTTGGCCTAAAATAATAAATAAATCCATGTTATTTTAACTCACAAACCTTGATTGTAGATATAGACAGCTTAACAAAATATTATTCTAACTACTGATAAAATGCTAAAGAAGAAGGTTCAGTGGGGTCCTGGAAGGGGAGAGGACAGGCACCAAATCAACTGTTTTAAAGTCAGGCAAGTCATGATGGAGAAAGTGGAGTCTAAAGACAATGCAAGTACAAGTGCAAGATACAAAGAAGAGTAGGGATTTAGGTCACTTCAGGAAGAAGAAGTAGTATGTGCCCCCAAATGGGAAAAAACAAAAACAAAAAAGGAAATAAGTTAGTGTAAGTAGAAGGTAGAGTTTAAGGGGAGATATCCTGAGAATGAAGCTAGGTATATAAGTCATGATCACTCAAGATGTGGTCCTAGACCCAACAGTATCAGAATCACCTGAGATTTTGGCAGGGCTGTTACTTTCCTGTTGTTGCTGTAAAAAATTGCCACAAATTTAGTGGCTTAAAACAACACTAATTTATTGTCTTACATTTCCAAAGTTCATAAGTCTAAAGGGCTGTGGGGCTGCAGTTCTGGAGGCTCTAGAGGAGAATCTGTTCCTTTGCATTTTCCAGCTGCTGGAGGCTCCCCACATTCTTTGGCTCATGGCCCTACATCACTCTGACTCGCTTTTGTCATCACATCTTCTCTTACTGTAGCAGTTTGGCAGTTTGAATTCCAAAAATAGATACTGGATTATGCTTGTAAACTGGTCTGTTCATCTGGGCATGATTAAGTTATAATTAGGGCATCCATTGGGCCAGTCAGTAGGGCGTTGAGCCCCGCTCCTGGGTGGGTGGGGTCTCAAGGATAAAAGACATGGCAAAGGACAGAGTTGGAGTTTTGAGTTGGTGTTCTGATGCTGAGTTTTAATGCTGGAGTCCGGGAAAGTAAGCACAGAGGAGCTTGGTCCTGAGGAAGGAGAGAAGGCCCTGGGAAAAGAGACGAGCCGTTCGCCTGACAGTTCACAACTGGCCTTGTGGACAGAGGCAAAGCCTAGAAAGCCTCATAGTCTACAGCTGACCTTGTGGAGGAAACAGAGATGAGCCCAGAGAGAAACAGAGCCCCAGGATGAGAGGAACCCACAAGACCTAAATCCTGGCAAACGTCGGCAGCCATCTTGCTCCAACATGTAGCAACAGACTTTGGTGAGGGAAGAAACTTATGCTTTATGGCCTGGTAACTGTAAGCTTCTACCCCAAATAAATACCCTTTATAAAAACCAACCGATTTCTGGTATTTTTGCATCAGCCCCCCTTTTGGCTGACTAATAACTTACTCTGATCCTCCTGCCTCCCTCTCATAAAGACCCTTGTTATTACATTGGATTCAATCAGATATTCCCAAATGATCTCTCCTTCTTAAGATCGTTAACTTAAGCACTTCCTCAAAGTCCTTTTTTCCATGCAAGGTAACATTCCAAAGATTATAACATGGTCATTTTTGGCGTATGGGGGTGGATTATTCAGCTCCCACAATGAGTGAGGCACCTAGGGTGTAAGACTTAAAGGCACTCACTCTCAGGCTCCTGCAAGTATAGGATCAACACCAGCATCTCCCAGAGTTGAGTGTCTTTTTAAATTTTTCACCTGAGTTGCCTCACTCACTTCCTCCTAGTCCGGGACCCTGACCCCAGAATTGCTGAATGAAAAACAATATTTTAACAAGATACACCCTGGTGATATGAATGCATCTTAAATTTGAAAAGAACTGCTCTAAAGGGTTCCTAAGCCATATTCAAGTTTGCAAATTACCCTGGGAACAATGGCTGTTATTTATAGGCTTTAAGCAGGAGAAAGAAAGATCAAATTGATTTATAAAGATCTCTTTGTGGCAGAACTTACTGGACAGGGCCGTGTCAGAAGCGAGACAAAGCAATAGTTAAGCAATCCAGGACTGGAGAAGTAGTTAGATTTGAGGAGTGTTTGACAAGATTTAATGAATGGAGTAAGAGTGAAGGAGAGGGAGCAGATGTGGCTCAAGCAGTTGAACACCCACTTCCCACATGAGAGGTCCTGAGTTTGGTTCCCAGTGCCTCCTAAAGAAGACAAACAAACAACAAGCCAAAACAATGAGCAGACATGGAGTAAAAACAATGAGCAAAAACAATGAGCAGACAACAAGCAGACAATGAGCAGACAACAAGCAGACAATGAGCAAGACAACAAGCAAACAACAAGCAAAAACAAAATGAGCAGGGAGCTTGTGTGGCTCAAACAGTTGAGCACTTGCTTCCCACATGGGAGGTCCCAGGTTCAGTTCCCTGTGCCTCCTAAAGGAAAAAAAACAAACAGACAACAAGCACCAACAACGAGCAAACAGATAAACAGATGAAGGAGCCATGGGGTGGGGGGTGCGGCGTGGGGAGTGAAGGAGAAATGGAAAATACCTGGCTCATGGCTGCGATAACCAGGTGGTTGGGCATACATGACTTATTGAGGTGGGAACCCCAAAAAAGAATACTCGTATGAAGAGAAAATGTTGAGCTAAAACATGGAACTGTTGAAATTTGACGTACTTTTAGATGATCAAATATGATATATGAGTGTCTAGCTAATGAAGAAAGATGGGGGTACAGACATGCATTTCATAACCATCAGACTTTAAATGGTAATTAAGACCATAGGACGAAATATACATGTTTAGGGAGATTGTATAAAATCCCCCCAAAAAAGAATTAAGATTTAAAAAAAAATCTGTGGAATACCAACATTTGGGTAATAGCTGAATGATTATTTTCATTTTGCAAATCACTTTCACATCCAATATATCATTTGAACCACACAAGCTCTTTTGAGTAGTCAGGGCAACATTATTATCCTCATTTCACAGATAAAGAAACTGGGGCTTGTAATTTTTAAGGTGTTTTGTCTAGTAAACCATCCAACTGAACGTACCCAGAACAGTTCTGATTGCATTGTAAGGTATACAATTAAGAGAGAAATCAAGTAGAATGCGCTGTAGGTTTAATAGGAATAGAGAGAAATTAAGTAGACTTGAATAGTTAGCAAGGCCTTCATGGAAGAAGTTTCCATGATTTCATTATCTGCTATGGGTCTCTGGGAGATAAAGCTTTTGAATAGATATATGTATATGGTTTGCTATTTTAACAATCAGTATTATTGCTAAATATTTGAGCACCCTGAATAATTATTTGTAAAAGAAAAATAAGTGCTTCACTGTCTGCTTCAGTATCATTAAAGATTTTGCAATGATTTGGGCAAGATTATAGAACTAGTTCCTTTTAAAGCTTCAATGGAAAACTCTTGACTGAAACACCCTTAATCATCTTATCAGGTCATTTTAAGCCATATTAATTATGGTGGTACAAGTGAGTACTTTGAGGCAGAACTGCACCTAATAATTCCACCTATATAAGGCAGTTATTGGGACAGGAGAAAAATGCAATAACATTTATAACGTGAGTCATGACTGACAGAAAACTTTTGACTGTATTAATCTCACCTATAATTCTTAACCTTGGGTGATTCAGAATCAAGTAGAAAAACATTCTTAGTTTTTCTTAAGAGTTTCCATTTTAGTCACAGAAAATGTATAAGCCACATCCTCATTCCTACCAAGTGACCTAAGCTTCTGAGGCATGTAATAATTGCTAATAACAATTTTATGGGGTTTTTAAATATTTTTAAAGTATTCTAACATAGCATTTAATTTAATAATCACTAAAGTCTTGTAAAGAGAGCAAGACGGAAATTTTTATTACCCTTTTTATTTCAAAAAAATGAAAAAAATAAAGTTTATGGAAGTTGAGACTTGTTAGGTTAAAACAGTTGTTAATAGCAATAGTTTTAATATAGATAATTTATTAAACACTTACTATATGCCAGGAATTGGGCCAAGTACTTCACAATCATTATTTCACTTAATCCTCACAATGAGCTAGTATTATTATCCTTATTTTACATATAATGAACCTGAACCTTGAATAAGGCAAGAAACTTGTGTAAAATTACACAAAGAATACGTAATGGAATTGGGGGATAAAGCTATTTCTAGCCTACCATTACATATTTCCTTATTAGCCTTTCAGTAATCTTCTGTTGAGTGCCTTTACAGCCAGGGTACCTTGAAAAAACAGAAAATCTCTAAATTATTATTTTATGAATAATATATGGACTATTGGAATATCAAAAATTGCATAATTAAAATGTAAAATATTCTTGAATGATATATAAAATGTAGGTAAGGTTCCTCTTTCCAAGAACATATCATACAATGGGGGTCTATAAAGAGATAATTCCAAAACAATGTGGTAAGTACTATAATAGAGAGAGAAATGAAGAGGTACTTGAAAATTAGAGACGGAATAACACAAGAGGTGACAATTAAGCTAGGTCTTGTAAGGGTGAATGGGAATTTTTCAGCCCATGAAGAGTGAGGAGACAATTTTAGGTAGAGGGTCAGCATATTAAAAAGTCATGTAGCCATGAAAGCAATTTAGAGAAAAATAAAGAAAAGACTTTTGGTAGCCGCAGCAGGGTTATAAGAGTGAAATGGTAGGAGATAAGTTCATTGGAACCAG
Organism: Tolypeutes matacus; assembly: GCA_026826555.1. Lineage (NCBI taxonomy): Eukaryota > Metazoa > Chordata > Mammalia > Cingulata > Chlamyphoridae > Tolypeutes > Tolypeutes matacus. Next base: position 14,934,242 of record JAKSZT010017719.1, on the reverse strand, counting down.
ATTATCACACTTGGCCTTTTTCTCCTTAATTTTTTTTAATTTTTAAATAATTGCAAACTTACAGGACAGTTGCAAAAATAATACAAAATCATACAGAGAACTCCAACATATCTCCACCCAAATATCCGGATCCACCAATTTTAAAATTTTGCCTTTTTTGTAGCATCTTTTTATCATCTATTTATCTATATGTCCATCTATCATGTTCCTGGATATTTCCCTGTGTATTTCCTAAAAATGGGCCTTATTCTTTAGTCAAAGGAGGCATGAGAAATAACTAGCCAGTAAATGCAAACCGAAACCTGTGTCATAGAGAGATGACCAGCCATTGTGCAGGAAACATAAGAGAGACCTGAGAGAAGAAATAACGACAGTGGTTGGGAGAGTGGTGGGCACTGCAGGAGAGAGACAAGGAGGGCCTGAGTAAAGGCTGTGGTGATGGGCACAAAGTCAAGGTCAGGTGCTTAAGAGCTGATGAAAAGATGGGAATACTAATTAGCTAGGCTTCTCACAGCGATGCCCAATAAACCTGAATTCTCTATTATTATGTTCCCAAACCTATTTTTAGTGTTTTAAACTTCTTATTGTGGTAAAATATGTACGATTTTTAACCACTTCCAAGTGTACAATTCAGTGGTACTAATTAAAATTCACAATGTTTTGCTACCTTCAACATCATCCATTACTGAATTTTTTTATCACCCCCAAACAGAAACTCTGTACCCATTAAACAGTAATTTCCCATTCCCCCTCCCTGTCTCCAGCTCCTTTTATTTATATTTCCCTGAACCTACACCTCAAATGCCACCCCATTTTTTGAAGACTTTCCTGATGGATCTCTCAGCTGCGATCTACCTCACTTTCTGGTCAAGTCACATAACAATTCCTCTGTCATGGTGTTTAGCATAGTTATGTTAATTTTGAAGTTATTTGTGTCCATATCTTACCACAACTGGTATGCAAATGCCTCTAGCGGAGAATCAGTGTCTGATTCATGTTAAATCCACCATGAACCTAGCTCAATGTCTGAATCACAGGCAAATAATTTATGTTAGTTGAAAAATGAATTTTTATTGTGTATTTCCTACCTTGTTCCTTTACTAATGAGATAGTTAGCCCTTAGTTTAATAGAGAACTTCTTAATTCATGGCTAGACACAACTGATATCCCCCTTCCATAATTCTTCATCACTACTATCATATCACTACTATCATAACACTCAACACCCTACATTAACATTCACGTCAAGACTCTTTTAATTCTATAACCACTCCAACTTAATAAATACTTATCTAATTAATGAATAAATAAATAAGCCATTAATTACTCTTTTATTATGTGTTGCATGTTTTGACTGCCAGATCTACTGTCTCTTCAACGCAAGAACACTTATGTATCTTGGCATTACCTGCCCAGCAAATTTAGCTCTTCAGTGTGCATTCAGAAAAACACAAAGAAATCCAAAGAGAACTTTACACAATCAAAATGACTATTAAACATCCTTCGGCCTCTTGCTGAGTTATATTGTGAACCCAGAAAGCACAGTTTCCAAAGCTGGCTTTCCTATCTTAACAGACTCATTTGACAAGAGTATCAGGTCACAATAGGGTGACAGGACCCACTGCAGAGGGTGAACGGGGTCGTATGTCCTTTCATTTTCTTCCTAAACACATGTACTTTGCTTAAAATGTCCCGTGAAGTTCAATGGATGTTGATTAGAAAAGCTAAGAAAAAAAGCTTACTGCTATTCAATTCCTGCTAACTTGCAAACACGACAGACTGTCATATAGTTTTATGGCAGTACCAGCTGGATTAACAGATATACTGGCACCAAAAAAAAAAACCTGTGAAAATAGAAAAATTACTTTATTTGAATGGGGAAGTTTCAATAACAGCTAAAATACAGGTAAGATATCTCTTGTTCTTTCTCATCCGCTGCACTCTGTCAATCACAAACTGTACCAATTCTGCCACCTAAATCTCTCTTACATGATATTTATCCCAACTGCCACTGTCCTGGTTTAGGGTCTTATCTTTTACCCTACGTTATTGAAATGACATCCTTATTCATTCATTTCCTACCTCTAGTGTCTCCCTACCCTTACTACCCAGACTAGCATTTTTATATAGTTTCTCCACAACCTCTAGAATGATGTTTCTACTGTTTACATTCAATCACCAAACTCACTCATTCAACATTTGATGATGGCTGCCCTTAACTGTGCCATAAATTCTTGAATCTTTTTGTTGGCCAGACAAGCATCTGGGTACTGCCTCTTCACATCAAAATGCCTTAAAAATAAAATAAATTTAAGAAAGCAAACACATTATTATTTTGCCTTCCTGCCTTTGCACATGATGTTCCTTCTGCCTGCATGGCCTTCTCTCAGCTTGTCTACCCTCATAAATCCAGATGCTCAGAAATGCTCCAGCTGCTTACGGACTTCACTGGAGGGAGGATTTGTCTTTTTAACTCTTTGTCCCCTGTACTCAAATACAAGTGTGAGCCCAGAGTAGGAACTTTGTAGCTATTTGATGAGTGATTCTATTCATATTACTACTACAGCTGTTGCGTTTTACCTGCAGATATATTCCCGGTAAGATGCTCCTGTACCATTCGCCTCTATCTATAATAAGACAAGCCCTGAACATCCATTATTCAATGACTACTGGGTGGCTCCCATATTTCAGCTGATACAAAATCAACCTTCATAAAGATGGCACCTCTGCTCTGGTTTGATCACCAAGAAGCCATAAAGAGGAATTAGTCAGCTTAGGCAGATAATTGATGGGTGTCAAGTGTCCCTTTGTATAAAAGACTTTTGCTTCTAGACTGATTGCCTGAGGGCTAAAGAGACTCCTAGGAAAGAGCCCTGGTGCCTTCCTCTTATTGCCTCTGAATATCTGCATTTTCCTCCAAAATTAAGTCACCAAGGACAAACTTTGAATGACGTGATGCCCTCAGGGCTAGTGCATTTAATGAGAAATCTTCCTTTCAGGGTCATCTGCTGGTTCCTTATGCTAAGTGTGCCTCGCCTTGAAGTGATGGGATTGCTGTGGGGCTACTTAAATTAAAAACAAAACAAAATAACACAAAACCAAAAACGCCTCACAACCAGGACTTATTAGTTTTAGTGGTTTTTTGACAACTTGATTTCCTTCTTCTTAATTAGTTAATGGTTGATTCAGGCTGTGACAGCCTCTGGCAGTGCTTATAGCTTATACTCAAGGCTTATAGATTTGAAATACAGGCTCTAAACTCAGAGTGGATGGAAAAAAATAATAAACAGGGCGGGAGGGATATATGTTATTCATGGTGAAAGTGTCTTCCCTCCTCCTTCTATCATGCCAAGAACTGCAGAAGGTATTTTTTCCTACAGATTGAGAAACTGATGCTCAGGAAATAAAAGACTTGAAAGTGGATTGATCAAATTCATGAGCTGTATTCATGGCAGAGTCAGAACTAGAACCCAGGCTTTTGACACCCAGTCCAATGTTTATTCCACACACTCTGCTGCCTCCTGAAAAATTCATCTGTTTAAAGTTAAGGAAATAAAAAGCCAGACTGAAGCTTAACAGGAAGATGGGGGTGGGAGGGATTTGGAAAAGTAGCGGAACATGTTGGTTAGTATTGCTTAAGGCAGCTACACACCCACTTATACCTTCCCAGCCCCCCTGATCAGCATTTTCCTTCGGTACAGACTTCATAGACAAAAAATCAATACACCGTTAGCCTACAGGATGTTGTTTTCTGGGTACGAGGGGAGCTCCTGGGAGCATTATCTGAATCATAGTGACAGGGGTTGGGCTGTAATGCCAGTCCTGAATTATGCCACATTAAGAGTCTTTTCTCCATGAAGCTGGTAAGCTGCTCAAATATTCCCTAGAGTGGCTTCAGATACAACCATCAAATATTTAGCATGGATTTTGGCTAATGCACCTCACTTATCCCTAAGATAGTCTTCTAAAGCAGGGAGCTGGCATTACTACCCTTTAAGAAATGAGGAAAGAGAGCCTTGTGGAGATTAACTAGACAAGGCTTGTATCCCAGAGTAGCCAAACCAATCCCTTAGATCCCTGTACTGCAATAGCCACTCCCTGCTTCTTTTGGCTTCCAGAAAAGGCAGAATTTTGAAAATTCTCTTCATGGACTGTCTCCAGCTGCTCTATCCCCAGCCAGAGAACTCATGACCACAGGCTGGCATTAAACTTCATCGTTGTCTCCCCTCCCCTATCATTCCAGATTTTCTCTAAGCCTCAGAAGTCCCCTCTCACTCAGCCTCCTCCAGTCCTTACCTCCTTCCTCTCCTTTCCTCTGAATGACTCATTTTGTTTACTGAGCAGAGAGGCTAATAGAAGGCAGCAGAATTTAAGCTTCCCTGGGACCTGCTTTTCACGCTGACAAAATCATTCTTTTCTCTCTCTGTTAAATATTCATGGCTTTCCGATTTTTAGTTACAAAGGTACATTTTGTTTTAAAATGTGCTGATTCAAGACATACTGGTTTGCATTGATTTCCTCCTCTTTGCATTTCTGTTGCATTGGAAATAAAGAGGTCCTCATTCACTTCTTCTGAAATATGGATCTGAATTTATCTTTGGTTTTCTTTCTTAATTTCCTTGCTAGTTGGTGAAAGGGTTGATGTTGGTAGACATTTTGAGTGTTAGTTTCTTTTTTAGCATTGCACAGAGGGAGAGAGGGAAAAAAAATCACATCATATTTTTTCTGACATCTCAGCTTATTGTTAACACAATTCAAAAGGAATTTTAACAAAGGTCTGATCTATTATAGATTTCAAATATGTGTGACTTGGACCAAAAATAAAATAGATATATATTTACTGAGATGAAGAAGATGCTCACCCTGAAACAATCCAGAGACCATAGAAAATAAAATGGGAGCAGGAGAATCTCCGTTTTAAAAAAGGGAATGAGAAAAATGGCATGACATATGAAAAATAATAAATGGGGGCTTGGTAAGGGAGAAAAGTCCTGATTATGGTCATTTGACAGAGGCTTGCAATATATAATGTGAGTGAACGAATGTATAAGACTCAGATTCTGGAAGTTACATGGGGAATTTTGTTATTGTTGACCAAGCTGGTCTCACATACATTGCAACATGAAATTGAAAGAGAAAACAACCTAATGATAAGAAAAAGCTGAGATTCTTCTTACCCAAAGGAATGTACTACCTAGACAAAGTTTTAGTGAAGTCTTGGATTGAGGAGGGTAAAGTTAGGATATTTATGAGGATTTGGGGTCTTTTGATGCAGAAGTTTAATTAGGATCAGGTAAGGATGTGGATAAAGTAGTTTAAGGTTGGTGAACATTTTAGTTGGAAGAGTCTTGGGCAGTAAACTATCATTTGATGCTACTGAAAAGTTGAACTATTTGATATTTCTTTAAATGGGCCTTTTGTCAACATTCTGGAATAAGCAATAAATTTATCTGGAATTTTTATTTTCCTGGGCAATCATTTCTTGGAATAGTAAAGGCATGCTGCTGAAGACAATGGATTTGTACCCATGTTAATGTAAACAGGAAGCTGTGTGGGTGTAGGTGATTTGAGTTCTTGAGTATAAGCTCTCAGAATTAAGGAACACCTAATTTAGCCCAGTCTCAACCTGATTCTTGAATTCCCTTTACGACTTGCCAGCCAAAGTGCTCATTTAACCTCTCATAGATTGAAACCAGTGCGATGCAGTTCTAGAGACTTGGTTAGCAGGCATTGGTAGATCTTTACTTCCAGATCCTGGAAATGGATCTCTACATCTCTTTCCTTTTTGTTAATTAATTCACTAGAGATGGACTTTATTACCCTTTACTCTCTACCTTTTCTCTCAGAAATTTTTACTCATAGCAGTGGTGTCTTCCTCATATGACTAGCTCAGACTCTCCCAGGGCCCTCCTACTCTCATGTACTCAATGAACCCTTTCATCATAGCTTCCCCACAGCTATCTACATTATATTCTAAGTGTTTGCTGGTTCAAAGTTCTCAAAAGAGAAATCTGACTGGTCCAGCTTATCTCTTATAGCAGACCATGGGCCCAGGGACCAATCAACCAATTGGCAGCTATTTTGAGGGATAAGTGCCCAACTCAAGTGCCTGGGGAAACTGTCTTCTATCAATCAAATGGAGCCTGAAATTGGGGCTGATGGTTTCTCCAGTGCAAGAGCTGCTCGGGTTATTTCCCTAATGGAAATAACTTCCCTAATGGAAGTTATATAGGGAAGTTTATATATATATTTATTTAAGAAAATGATGAGGAAGTCAAAACCAGAGCAAAACATGTCTAAATTCGAGGCAAACTACGTAATTTGACTATCGTGGACATTGGTCTTTGAAGAGATCATGTTTTCAAAGTTTCTGCCATTGCTTTAGATGATAGTCTTAACCTAAGGTCCAAGGGCATGAATGTATATCAAGAGTCCATGAAGAAACTGAAATTATAGCATTAGGTGTTAAAGTGCCACCATAAACAGTTTAGCGTTTAGAAGCAGAGTCAAACTCTGAATGACCTGATATTTTCAGATGAAGTTTCTTTAGTTCCCTCTCTTAGTCCTTCAACTACATTCTATGCCATTAAATGATGCCTTCCTTATTTCTCTTCGTGGCAACTATGAATATCAATTGATTGTATTATTTGTTTTGTTTGGTTTTGTGCTTTTTAAAAATTAATTGTCTGTATTTCCATTAAAATTGAGTGTCAGGGAGCTTCGTGGTCTTGTTTTACCATTTATTTTTAGTACAGAGATACCAGTTGAATAGTGACAAAGTAGGGTTTAAGAAATAGGGTTGAGGAAAAAATAGATAAATTAATAAAAGCCCAGTGGGACTTCATTATCCACATAAGATGGCCTGAAACACTCTGTTACCAAAGATATATAGTGGGATATACAGACACATAGAACATTCTACTCTGGCAACTTTGCTTGTTAAGGGTTCAAAGTGGTGATCTTTCCAAATTTGCTTGCACTGTTTTAGGAACATGGAACATAAATATAAAACTTTTTGAGGAAAAACATAATAAGAAGAAATTTCTACCTGCTGTCTGACTTAAGAAAATCCTCTCCTGAGGACATTACCACCATTTTTTTGGTCAGTTAAAAGTAAAGCTTAACTAGGGAATACCATAGTAAAAATGGAAGGCAAACTAACTTGCTGGTAAAGTGCCAAGATTTTGGAAATAGTTGTGCACTATAATGAAAAACTTAACTGGTCTTTGCTCTCAATTCCTGGGGAAGCAAGCTCTGAATCTTTGGAATTTCCCATTATAAGGATGTCTTTTGTTCTTCAAGGTGAACACAAGACCATACCTGCTGGTTTGTATGCTAACTAGATGACAGGGAAGAGTCAATCACATTTAAGTTTTAAGAGGGGGCTGGCTCCACCAGAAGAACCAGCTAGGTGATTGGAGAGTTGGGGATCTGAAGTCTCCTCCATGACCTCTGGAAGGGAAACTGGGGAGCTACAGATTTGCAGATTGAGTTCAACCACGCAGGCATTGATTCTATCATTCATGCCTATGGAATGAGACTCCAAATAAACTCGGGACCCTTGAAGACCAGTGAGTTTCCATGATGGAGAAAAAACATCGATGCTGTACACTCATTTTGGCTCCATGTGAAGACGACCGGGAAGTTTGCATTTGAGATTCTCCCAGACCTTGCCCCATGCATCTCTTCTTTTGGTTCCTTCTTTTTTGTACACTTTTATTATAATAAAACTATAATTGTGAGTTCTGTGAGTTGTTGTAGCAAATTATCAGGCCCAAGGGAGTTGTAGGTACCACCTAAATTTGTAGCTAGTTGGCCAGAAGTGAGGGTGACCTTTGTCCCTGATCTTGCAGCTGCTATATGAAGGCAGTCTTAGAGGATTGCCCTTAACATGTGGAGTCTGCCTTAATTCCAAGTAGTTTGAGCCAAAATTGAATTGGATTGAGGTAGCTATTTGCAGTTGCTGACTGAAGTTTCTGATATTAATACAGTTGGTGTCAGAAGCCGTGGTAGAAGTTGTAGCAGGTTTTTGATAACATTTACAGTTGTTCTTTTAAACCCCGGCTCTGCCACTTACTATCTGTGAAATTGTACGCAAATGGCTTAATTGTTCTGAACCTCAGTTTATTCATTTGTAAAATGGGCAGGATGATACCTACCGAGCTTATAAGGTAACAAAGAGAGGTAAATGCCATAAGGCAATGACTGGAGCATGGTAGTAAATGACAGCTATCATTTTATTGTGCTTATCATATTATTGAATACTTATCTCATTATCACCAGAGACATTGGAATTATTGTAGCATTTTATTCATGTGAAAAATTTGAGGCTCAGAATGCTCAAGCAACCTTCCTAAATTATACCTTGTAAAGAATAAGGATGGGATTTGCACCCAGTCATTGATAGGAGTCAGGGGAAGGAGAATGAAGAAAACGAAGGGGAGGATATTAGATTCAGTGATTCTACAAGTTTCCAAAAATAAGCATCATCCTTGCTATTGATGCAAGATACCCAGCCCACCCCCTTCATCATCTCTAAATCTGTATTTTCACAGAAACTCCACATGATTGTGAGAGTTAATATTTACTTAGAGTTTACTCTATCAGGCACTGCTCGGAATGGTTAAGTGATTTGCCCAATCTCCTAGCTTGTAGGTGGCCAACATAGGATTCAATCCTCTCTAGAGGCCGTGCTGCTAACTTCTACACTCCAGCGTCTTTTCTGAGTTAGATGGCTTGTGCACCACACTTTGAGAAACACGGAGATAAATAAATCACTACAGAATATAGAGGTTGGGGGCTGCAGCTGCAGAGGGAGTTGTAGTGCCTGGTACATATCACAAGGCAGAATCTATCTAAAATTAATATGAGAGGTGGCCATGATCAATAAAACCAAGGGCATAAACACCTGGCACAGCATGCTCAATAAATATTTGTTGAATAAAATGTTTATGGGGACAACAGCAAGTTTTCAATATTAGAGTAGAGAGACAAAGAGTTCATTTAGCCATGCATGGAATCTTTAAAACTCAGAATTGGAAGAAATTTTTAAATCATTAAAATCAATCTTCCATGGATACTGCAATGCCTGCACCCTAACCCCATTCCCCACCCTTACACACATATACACATGCATGCAAGACATCTGGTCAGCCAGTTAAAGAAAAGCAGCCTTTGTAATGAGGAAGCAGAAGAGGAACCTGGAAATCTGACCCAGAGAGAATTAAGAGAGCTTTTAATGCCAGAGCCAAAATAACTTCCTGATTCTAGCCAGGTATTTGATAGACGAGCGGGAGAGAAATAAATACTGCAGTAATGATGGCTGCAATCACAGAAATGATTCTCCAACAGCAAAGAGATGCTTGTGGACATGTGGGGCCAGTGTAAACCTATTGATTTCTCTCACAATCTCCTTTCATTGCTTGTCTTTTCCTGTTAGCTCATGCAGCCAGTGTCTCAGGGACTGTGGTTTCTCTTGGACCTGCCAACCTGAATACTGACGAGCAACTATGAAATATGAAGGTCCATGAGCCCTTTAATTGGCCAAGTCCCAGTTAATAATGCAGTGGAGTTGCTGAGAGTTTGGGCAGACAAATGGAAGAGAGGAAGGCAAAGTAAGAAAAAGAGAAAGAGTCCATGAATGTCTTCATAGACAAGAGAAGAATGAATAGAGAAAAAGAGAGTCATTATGCACAATTCACTCCATACAACCCTGGATATATATACAACTTCCACAGCCCAATTCCCACTTGGCCAAGTAAATAAACTTTCTGTGTCTTTTGAGATCAAGACTATCTGATCTCAAGCATTGTTGGTGAGATTACTTATAGTTAACTCTACTTGATGCTTGCTGGGTAGAAAGCACAATCTTCTACGTTAGTCATTGATAGACTGATAGATCTATCATGTAAAATTGAATCACTTCATTTCCAGTCCAGAACTACTTTATCTGTACCACACTAAGGTAGTGATTTAAGATTGGCCTATACAATAAAGTAACCTTAATCTCCAACGAATCTTTCCTGACAATTTGGCTTATTCCTGGTTTAAAACAAACTGGGAAATACCTGTTTATAATTCCCTGTTCATAATTTATAATAGAAATATCAGGGTAGATGAGAGGCATTAATAAATCTTATTAAAATGAGTAATAAAACTGACATTGGCATCTCAACCTGGAGCATGCCTGCAATATGTCTCAGATTGTGTACTCTTTTCTAGTTTCTTAATAAACTCTTTATTCCCTTATAAACAAAACAAAACAAAACAATAAAACAAAAACAAAAAACTGACACTTGCAATTTTATTCAGCTATTAAACAAATAGTTATTGAACTTTACCTACATATAAAAAGAAAGGTACTGAATGCTGTGGGTTCAGTGATCATTAAGATGGGCACTGTCCCTGCTATCAATTAGCATTCAGTTTAATGGGGGAAAGAAAGAGGAGTAAACAGAAAACTGCCATTCCAGGAAATAGTGTTATAAGGTAGCAAGGATGGGACACACAGAAAGGAGTAGCTTAGCCAAAAACTGAGGACAAGTAAGGCTTCCTAGAGGCAGTGGCATCTGGCTAGAGGCCTAAAGTAGACATGTGAGTTAGCCAGACAAGGAGGGAGTGGGCAAACATTTCAAGGAGAGAGAACTGTATGTATAAGAATTTATGGCACATTTAAGAGAGTACAAAATGTGCATGTATAATACACATGTATTATAATTATAGAATTTGATATAATGAGAGAAATGTTTAGAGATGAGGCTGGAGAGGTGGCTGGAGACCAGAACATGAATTGCCTTGCAAGAGTAGTCTTTGCACTAAAAGTAGACCTCTGCAACTCAATCTTTCTATTGTGTGACACTCATCCAAGTTACTAAATGTTCCAGAACTTTTAGTTACCACTTTGTACTCTGGTTTGAACTCCTCCACTGAAACTTCTTCCTCCCTAGTTTAAGTTACAAAGTAATAAACAAAATTGATATGCTTGTTTATTTAGACCATAGCATCTTCCAGAAACCTACTTCCACCTCACTTCCCTGGTGAAATAGGTATACTGTGCCCATGGGTTGGAAGATTCAATGTTGTTAAAATACCAGTTCTTGGAAAGCAGCTGTGGCTCAATTGGCTGGGCTCCCATTTACCATATGGGAGGCCCTAGGTTCAATTCCCGGGACCTCCTAGTGAAGGCAAGCCGGCTGGCAAGCTGAAGGCTCCTGCAGCGTGGTGAGCTGATGGCCTGTGCGGTGCGGTGAGCTGGTGCAGCAAGATGACGCAACAAAGAGAGACAAGCAGACACAGAAAAATGCAAAGCAAATGGACACAGTGAGCACAAGCATCAAGAGGGGGATAAATAAATAAATAACAAATAAAAAAAAAAATGCCAGTCCTCCCCAAATTGATCCATAGATTAAATACAATCTTAATAAAAAATACTAGAAGGTTTTCAGAAATTGACAAACTTATTCTAAAAGTCATATGGAAATGCAAAGGACCTAGAATAGCCAAAATCACTTTGAAAAAGAAAAACAAATTTGGAGGACTTAAAATACAGGATTTCAAGACTTATTACCTGTGGTATTTGAATAAAGATAGATCAATAGATTTATTGAATAAAAAAGAGAATACAGAAATAGATCCACATATATTCAGGCATGTCTATTGTTGACAAAGGTGCACTGGCAATTCAGTGGGGATAGAACAATCTTTTCAGAAAATCATACTGGAACAATTGCATGTTCTTATGCAAAAGAAAAAAAAAATAGTTTGATTCATCCCTTATGTCATATACAAAAATTAACCCAAAATGGATGATAGATCTAAATGTAATACTTTAAATTATAAAACTTTTGGAAGAGAATGTAAGAAAGAAATCTTAGAAAGTCACATTTTAATTCTAACGCAAGGCATATCCTAAAGCTGATTAATGGGTTCCAAATACCCCTAACTAAATGGATTTCAAGACCCAAAGGGGATCTACCATCAAAGAAGAAGGAACAACTACTATTGAAGACACTTCCAGCAAAAGTTTATTATAATTTTGGAGAGTTTGGCTGTCCTGGAATACAGCCAAATAAAGGAGTTCAGAGTACTCTAGGGATGTCATACAGATATATGGTTGCTCATTCTATCAAATCCAACAAGTTTTTTGGTTCAGATTTATAGTTGGGGCATAACTAAAACTTTACCACTCAAACCAAACCCTGGGCACTTATTCTTTGATCAGTTCGTGCAAGTTACACACCATCTTATCCAAATATTGGCAATTCAGGAAGGAGTGCTGACATTAGCTGTTAGTAGCACCAAAATATCTGCTGTTATTCTTAACATTGATTGACATCATCTGTTGGCATGGATGGCAGTGAGTTAGGTTATGAGATTAAAAAAAAAATAAAACAAAACTGAATAGGAACTGCATTCTCAAGCTCACCTTTAGTTATAACACTTCCCCAGGACTATTTCTCTCATGAACGTGCCACTCTACCCATGCTGAGTGCCTGATGCTTAGTTATAGAGTATGTAACCATGTCTCTCTGTTTGTGTGCATGTCTGTGAGTGTTAATGCTAAACATCTGAAAAAGGCCTTGTGGAATACTACATCTTGCAAAATGGGTTTCAAGGAGATTAATAGCAGATATAATTGATAAAAGAAAACTTCCATCACTCACACCGAAGTTTATTTCACTTTCCTAAGTCCTAGGAAAGATGGTTGAAGAGAAAATCTCTTGATGACATGATTGTATCTTTTCAGCCACTGCAACCCTTCTAAGGAGAGTGGAGGAAAATTGATAGAGTAAGAATAGCTAACAATTTTCCCTGTGATGCTCTGCTTGGCTTTTTGAGGTCTTCACTTTCTAATACACCCCAGCTGGGGAAGCTTTCCTCCTACTCTAACAACTGCTGTGTCTGGGGTCTAATAATCAATCTTGTGCCTCAAACCTCCATTCCAGTAACTGGTATTCTACCTCAACCTATGACCAAGATCAACACTGTATTCCTGTTTTGTTTACAGATTCCAGTGTTTTCGTTTGCTAGAATGCTTAAAGGAGATAACATGAAATGGATTGGCTTTTAAAAAATGGGAATTTATTAGCTTACAGTTGAGACTGTGAAAATGTCCAGATCAAAGCATCATCAAGGCAATGCTTTCCTCCCAAAGACTGGCTGCAGGTGATCGTCTGTTCTGTCACATGCCAAGGCATATGGCGGCATCTGCTTTTCTCTCCCTTGTCTTCTGGATTTCATTAATTTCAGCTTCTGGTTTCCATGACTTTCTCTCTCTCTTTCTGTATTCATCCCATTTAGAAAGGACTCTGGTAAGAGGATTAAGACCCATGCTGAATGAGGTGGATCACACCTTAAATGAAGTAGCCTCATTAAAAGATTCTTCTTACAATGAATCCATATCCCAGGAATGGATAAACTTTAAGAACATACTTTTCTGGGATACACACAATTTCAAACCACCACACTATGCCTTGATTCTCAGTGTTTGAGTCCCAACCTAGAAAACTTTCCAAGTCTCCCTAGTCTCCTATCAGACTAGGATTCTGTTTTTTTATTTATGGACATAATAATTTCTCAATTAAATATACTAGATAAATATAAATATTTTTGTAAATCATACAATATGTTACACAATATATTTGGTTCATAGTAATGCAACCATACAGTGTTCGCCCTTTTGTGTTTGGCTTGCTTCTCTGAACGTAATGTTTATCCATATTGTCATATGCTTTACAACTTCATTTCTTCTTACAGCTGCATAATATTCCATCGATGAATACAACACAGTTTGTTTATCCATTCATTGGTTGATGGACACCTGGGTTGTTTCCAACTCTTAGCAATCATGAAAAACACTGCTGTGACACATAGGTGTGCAGATGTCTATTCGTGTCATTGCTCACAGTTCTTCTGGGTATATACCCAGTAGTGGTATTGCAGGGTCACGTGGCAAGTCTATTCAACCTCTTTAGGAACTGCCAAACTGTCCTCCACAGTGGCTGTACCATTCTGCATTCCCACTAATAATGAATAAGTGTTCCTATTTCTCCACATCCTCTCCAACACTAGTAGTTGTCTGTGTTTTAATTGTGGCCATTCTGATAGGTGTGAAATGATATCTCATTGTAGTTTTGATTGGCATTTCCCTAATCATTAGTGATGCTGAACATTTTTTCATGTGTTTTTTTGCCATGTGTTTCTTCTTTGGACAAATGTCTATTGAAGTCTTTTGTCCATTTTTAATTGTGTCATTTGTCTTTTTATTGTTGAGTTGTAATATCTCTTTATATATCCTGGATTTTAAACCCTTATTGGACCTGTGATTTACAAATATTTTCTCCCATTGAGTCGGCTGCCTTTTCACCCTTTTTTACAAAGTCTTGGGAGGTGAAAAAGTGTTTACTTTTGAGGAGGTCCCATTTATCTATTTTTTTCTTTTGTTGTGTGTGCTTTGGGTTTAAGGTCCAAGAAACTACCACCTAGTACAAGGTCTTGAAGATGTTTCCCTATATTTTCTTTTAGTAGTTTTATGGTCCTTGCTTTTATATTTAGGTCTTTGATCTATTTTTAGTTGATTCATGTATAGGGATTGAGATAGGCATCCTCTTTCATCCTTTTGGTTATGGATATCCAGTCCTCCCAGCACCGTTTGTTGAAGAGACTGTTTTGTCTTGTTAACATAGACTTGGTGAGTTTGTCAAAAACCAGTTGACCATAGATGTGAGGATCTATTTCTGTAATCTCAATTCTATTCCACTAGTCAATGTGTCTATCTTTGTGCCAGTACCATGCTGTTTGACCACAGTTGCTTTGTAATGTTTCAAGGGCAGGCAGTGAAAGTCCTCCCATGTCACTCTTCTTTTTCAGAATGCTTTCGGCCATTTGGGTGCACTTTCCCTTCCAAATGAATTTGTTAATTGCCTTTTCTATTTCTGTAGAGTAGGCTGCTGGAATTTTGTTTGGTATTGCATTAAATCTATAAATCAGTTTGGGTAGGATTGACTTCTTCACAATATTTAGTCTTCCAATCCATGAACACGGAATGGCTTTCCATTTGTTTAGGTCTTCAATGATTTCTTTTAGTATTGTTTTGTAATTTTCTGCATATAGGTCCTGTACTTCTTTGATTAAATTAATTCCTAGGTATTTGAGCCTTTTTGTTGCTATTGTAAATGGAATTTCATCCTGATTTCCTCCTCAGATTGTTCAGTACTAGTGTACAAAAACATTACTGATTTTTGCATGTTGATCTTATATCCTGCCAATTTGTTGAACTCATTTATTAGCTCAAGTAGGTTTTTCGTGGATACTTGAGATTTTTCTAAATATAAAATCATGTCATCTGCAAATAATGAGAGTTTTACTTCCTCTTTTCCTATTTGGGTGCCTTTAATTTTTTTTCTCTTGTCTAATTGCCCTAGCTAGAACTTCTAGTACAATATTGAATAACAATTGTGACAGTGGGCACTCTTGTCTTCTTCCTGATCTTATATGGAAAACTTTTAGCTTTTCTCCATTGAGTACAATGTTTGCTGTGGGTTTTTCATATATGCCTTTTCATATTGAGGAATTTTCCTTCTATTCCTATCTTTTGAAGTGTTTTTATCAAAAAGAATGCTGGATTTTGTTGAATGCTTTTTCTGCATCAATTGAGATGATCATGTGGTTTTTTTCTTCAATTTGTTAATTTGGTGTATTACACTGATTGATTGTCTTATGTTGAATCAGTCTTGCATACCAGGAATAAATCCCAATTGGTCAAGATGTATAATTCTTTTGATAAGCTGTTGGATTCTATGTGTAAGAATCTTATTGAGAATTTTTGCATCTATGTTCATTAGAGTGATTGGTCTGTAATTTTCTTTTCTTGTGATATCTTTGTCTGGCTTTGGTATTATCATAAAATGTGTTGGGTGATTTTCCTTCCTCATCAATTTTTTGGAAGAGTTTAAACAGGATAAGTGTTAATCCTTTTTGAAATGCTTGGTAGAATTTACCTGTGAAGTCATCTGGTCCTGGACATTTCTTTGCTGGGATATTTTTGATGATGAATTCAATCTCTTTCAGTGTGTTTGGTTTATTAAGTTCTTGTATTTCTTGTAGCATCAGTGTAGGTTGTTTGTGCAATTCTAATAATTTGTCCATTTCATCTAGATTGTCTAGTTTGTTGACATACAGTTTCTCATAATATCCTCTTATGATCCTTTATATTTCTGTGGGGTCAGTGATAACTTCCCCCCTTTCATATCTGATTGTATTTATTTACATAATCTCTCTTTTTTTCTTTGTTAGTCTAGCTAGGGGGTTGTCAATTTTATTGATCTTCTCAAAGAACCAGCTTTTGTTTTTTTGATTTTCTCTATTGTTTTTTGTACTCAATTTCATTTATTTCTGCTCTAATCATTATTATTTCTTTCCTTCTGCTTGCTTTGAGATTGGTTTACTGTTCTTTTTCTAGTTTGTCTAGTTGTTCAGTTAAATCTTTGAGTTTAGCTCTTTCTTTTTTTTTTAAATATAGTGCTATAAATTTCCCTCTCAAGACTGCCTTTGCTGTATCCTATAAGTTTTGATAAGTTGTTGAAGCAGTTTGATATTATTTATGAATTCCAAAAAGAAGTATAGATTATGTTTGTAAACTGGTTGGTTCCTCTGGCATGATAACCTTTTGATTGTATTAGGTTCAGCTAGGACATCTGATTAAATTATGTTAAGATTAGGGCTCTGATACAACCACGTCATTAGAGTGGGACTTATCATCAAGTCCCAGCCCCCTCAGGCATAAAACAGATACTCACACAGAAGTAAATACATGGGGAAGGAGAACACAGAAGCAGATACACAGAAACAGAGAATGCTCCATAGACACAGCCCCAGGAAGAGAGATGAGCCTGGGTCTACAGCTGACCTCGTAGAGAGAACAGAGCAGCTGAGTCAAAATAGAAATGTGCCCTGGGGAGAGAGACAAGCCTTATGCCAGCCTACAGCTGAACTCAGAAGAAGCTTTGCCAACAGAGCCTTAAGAGGAAGGAGGAAGGCTGAACCCTCACTGAGATTGCCCGCCATCTTACATCAACACATGGCAACAGACTTTGGGTGAGAAAGTACCTCTTATGGTACATTCAGTTGGACTCTTTAGGGCTTGGTAACTGTAAGCATTTACCCCAAATAAATATCCTTTATAAAAGACAACAGAGTTCTGGTACTTTGTGTTAGCAACGTTTGGCTGACTAATACAGTCGTGCTCTCATTTTCATTTGTCTCAATATATTTATTGATTTCACTTGCAATTTCTTCTTTGACTCACTGATTATTTAGGAGTGTGTTTTTTAGCCTCCACATATTTGAGAATTTACCTTTTTCCTGTATATTATTGATTTGCAGTTTCATTCCATTATGATCTGAGAAGGTGCTTTGTATAATTTCAATCTTTTTATATTTATTGAGAGCTGCAATGTGCCATAACATGTGGTATATCCTCAAGAAAGATCCATGGGCTCTTGAGAAGAATATATAACCTGCTGAGTTTGGATGCAGCATTCTGCATATGTCTGTTAGGTCCAATTCATTTATGATATTGTTCAAGTTTTGTTTCCTTGCTGATCTTCTGCCTAGTTGTTGTATCTAATAATGTGAGCGCAGTGTTCAAGTCTCCAAAGATTATTGTAGAGATGTCTATTTCTCCCTTCTGTTTTGTCAGAGTTTGTCTCATGGATTTTGGGGCACCCTGGTTAGGTGCATAGATATTTATGACTGTTTTTCTTCCTGGTGGATTTTCCCTTTTATTAATATATAATGGCCTTCTGTATCTCATTACTTTTTTGCATTTAAAGTCTGTTTTGTCTGATATTAGTTTAGCTACCCCTGCTCTTTTCTGGTTCCTATTTGTGTAGAGCATCTTTTTCTAACCTTTCACTTTCAGCTGGTTTGTATCCCTAGATCTGAGGTGAGTTTCTTGTAATCAGCATATGAATTTTTTTTTTTATCCATTCTGTCAGCCTGTTACTTTTGATTGGAGAGTTTAATCCATTCACATTCAATGATTTTACTGTAAATGCATTATTTATTTCAACCTTTTTATTTTTTGGTTTTCATATGTCCTATCTTATTTTTTTCTGTCTTTTTACTCTTTTGGTTATCTTTTCTGCTATTCTTTCTTCTATACTGTCCTCCAAGCCTCTCTCTCCTGTCTTTTTCTTTCTGGCTTTAAGGCTTCCTTTACTATTTCCTGCAAAGTTAGATTTTATATAGATATATATATATATATATATATATATACACAAATTCTCTTAGTTTCTGCTTGTTTATGAATATTTTATACTCCCCTTCATATTTGAAGGACCATTTGCTGGATAAAGAATTCTCAGCTGGTAGTTTTTTCTTTCAGTATCCTAACTGTATCATACCATTGTCTTTTCACCTCCATGGTTTCTGATTAGAAATCCTCACTAAGTCTTACTGGGTGTCCCTTTTATGTGATGGTTTGCTTCTCCCTTGCTGTTCTGAGAATTTTTTCTTTCTCTTTGACATTTGACAGTCTGAGTAGTAAGCGTCTTGGAGTAGTTCTATTCAGATTGGAGTACGGTACACTTCTTGGACATGTAAGTTCTTTTCTTTCATGAGAGTTGAAAAATTTTCTGCTATTATTTCCTCAGATAGTCTTTCTGCCCATTTCCCCTTCTCTTCTCCTTCTGGAACTCCCATGACATGTATGTTGTTGCATTTCATGTTGTCATTCAACTCTCTGAGTCCCTGATCAATTTTTTTCCCTTCTTTTCTCTCTCTTCTTTTCTCTATTCAATTTCAACTGTTCTGTCTTTGGTATCACTTATTCTTTCTTCTATCATTTCAAGTCTGCTGTTGTATGTCTCTAATGTGTTTTTGATCTCACCTATTGTGTCTTTCATTCCCATGAGCTCTGTTACTTTTCTGTTGAGGATTTCAAATTCTTCTTTGTGCTCGCTCAATATCTTCTTGATTCCGTTTATCTCTTTAGCCATATTGTCTTTCAACTCATTAATTTGATTTTGGA
The DNA here is from genome assembly GCA_026826555.1 of Tolypeutes matacus. Classification (NCBI taxonomy): domain Eukaryota; kingdom Metazoa; phylum Chordata; class Mammalia; order Cingulata; family Chlamyphoridae; genus Tolypeutes; species Tolypeutes matacus. The sequence goes on along the minus strand of JAKSZT010017719.1, from coordinate 14,915,212 downwards.
AATTTGTGTGCATCTTGCTAATTAGTTCTCTCAAATCCTGTATCTCTTCTGTGGCTTTGATATATTCCTTTTCTTGGGCCATGTCTTCCATTTTCTTAATATGGCTTGTAATATTTTGCTGATGTCTAGGCATCTGATAAGGATGTAGTTTATCCAGATGATCAATTTCTTTCTCTTTTGTAAGGATTTAGTGGCAGGAGACTATGTGTTACTGCTGCTCTTTGATTCTTGGCTCGACCTGGATCATTAGGATTGTCCCTGCTAGTTGCTCAAACTGGGCTCTGGACCCAGTAATTGGCTGCAGACCCACTTCCTAGAGCCTTGGGGAGGGAGGCTCAAAGGGCTGGTTAAAGCCCCTCTTACTTATTTTAAAATTTCTCACATGCACTTCCTTGGCCTGCCAGCAGATGGTACTCTTTGGCAGCCATCTCAGTTCAATGCCTGGTCAGAGTGTGTTTGTTGCAACACAGGCCAGTTCAATGTGATAGAGCTTCCTTCCTAGAGGCTAAAAGCCTTGTAATTGAAACTTTCTCAAAGACAGTTCTCCAACCTTCTCTGGCAGCTCCCTCCCTTTTCCCGGGTAGGAAATATTTCCACTCCCCTCTGCATCTTTAACAATCATTCCAGGTTAGTAGAGAAGAAGATTGAGACTGTTATCTATCATTAACACCTTGCCGGTTCCCAAGGCAAACAAGGGCGCAGCCCTACCCTAGCTTGTGGGACATAGCAGACCAAATTTGTGAGTCAAAAGCTGAGTCAGCCTTAGGCTGTGCCCCTCTCTTTCCCCTTTCCTGGGGAGGTACATCCTCAACAATCAGTCCTGGTTAGAAGAGAGGGACATTGAGAGGGTCAGATTTCTCCAGTCCTGTGCCAGCTTCCAGGGCAAATCAGAGTATGGTTCCATCTAGACTGGAAGTGCTGATGGGACTCAGTAGACAGAATTTGTGGGTCAGAAGCTGAATCTGCCTTAGGCTGTGTTCTTCTCTTTCCCCTTTCCAGGAATGGTTGGATCCCTGGAGCCCCCGTCGTCGTCGTCTGTAGCTGCTGGCCTAAAAGCCTGAGTGTTCTAAAGTGTCTTTGGTGTAGGGGAGGGTGCTGGCTGCAGCAGCCGCTGGTTCAACTCACAGTTGTTATCGTGATTCCTCTCCTTTGTTCCTCTCTCCTCTAGGCGGTGTCCAGTCTTCACTTGGTGTTCTAAATCCTAGATCTTTTTCCAGGGTCTTTCAGCCTGTCCTCTAGCTATTTTTCTCTCTGTGTGATTATTGCTTGACAGCTCAGCAGGATCTCCAATTATCACCACTATCCTCCACTTCCCTTACCCTGCATTATGCCTACTCATTAACTCCTGCTTTGCCATTCACATGTCAACCATAACCACTCTCCAGCTTAACTTCATGCCTTGCTCTACCTTCTGAATGTCAGATCTAGTCTCTGTTTACTGGGCTTGGTCAGGCTTGATCACTGTATTTTTGAAAAACTGTTTTTATAACCTTTGTAAAGCACCACAGGGATAGCTAAAATATTACCTGAGAAAATAGTGGCCAAATATCAAAGAGGAAAGAAAGAATAGTAAAATAGAGTAGGTTTTGGCAATTCATAATATTTGGGAATTGGGAGAAGGAATGAATTTTGCTATGGCCTAACAGAAAGGTAAAGTTGGGTTAGTTCTTTCATTAATTTTTTCAGCAGAACTTTATAGTATATCTTGTTTGTGCCAGAAATTATTCTAGGTTCTGAGAATTTGACTTTGAAGAAGATAAATTTACATGGCACTTCTGATCAAGGGGAGAAAGAAAATCTATGATTGAAATTGTCACCTACAATTATTTAAGAGTATTTTAGTGTGATAGAGAGACATTATATGTTAGTATACTTTTTTCCTTTCTATCTGCAACATTTTCAAGAATTCTGCTTTTTAAGGGAAGGATAGAATCAAGTAATTTTATTAAATATTATAAAATAGAAAATAATAGTTAACCACCTTCATCAATGATTTTATTTTATAGATTAGAAAAATTGAAGTCCAAGGAATGAGGCAGGCTAGTACAATAGGGAATCAATAAATGGATCTGGAACCTGGCAGGAAGCCCATGTGGCCATTGGTTCCCCCAAGATGGCTGCTGGAAGAACTTGTGAGAACTCCCATTCAGAGAGAGATTTCCTCCAGAATCAAAGAGAAGCCTTGGATATTCTTTAAGGGGCCTTATCGTTGGGCCTTCCCCTGGGATTGATGGGTGTGGTAATCAATCAAACAGCAAACAGCTGGGACTCCTCCCCTGTCATTAGCAAAGAGGCATCAAAGCAAAACGGCCCCCCTGCTCTTGCCTCCTTCACCCCCCCCACCCCCTCCTTCTGGAATAGCATGCAAGTAAAACCTGGGCATTTGTAATCTGTAATGGGGAATTGTAGTCTGTAAATCAGCCCTCTTTATCTCTTTTCAGCCCTTCCCTTGTACCTAAGACCCTTAAGCTGTTATTTTCTCCCATTTCTCTTCCCTCCCTTCTTTAATAAATCACTGGCCTAACTAACCTGGCTTGCTCTTGAAATTCATTTCATGTAGCTTAGCCAAGAACCTAGAGAAAATCTGGCAAAAAGAAGTTAAGGATTTGCCCAAGGACATTCAGTAAGAGTGTGAAACTTGTGTTATGTCCAAGTATGTATCTTTATTCTTCAGATTTCAGAGCCAGAAATCACTTTTATAAGTCAATTTCTTTATCTCTGGCTATAAGGATTTTAAGGGATCTGAGTAGACAATGTAGTTCTTACTTTTTGTTTTTTCTCCATTAAAAAAAAAATGTTCATTTTTGAAATCTCTTCAGAGTTACAAAAAAGTGGCAAAACTAGTACAAATAATTCCTGCATACCTTTCACCCTGATTCCCAAAATGTTAACATTTAACCATAGTACAAAATCAAGAAATTAACATTAATAAAGTACTACTATCTAATCCACAGAATTTATTAGATTCCCCCACTTGTCCTACTGATATTTATTTCTGATTCAGGATCCAATCCACAATCAGGTGTTGCATTTAATTGTCACATCTCCTTAGTTTCCTTTCATCAGCAACAGTTCTTCAGCCTTTGTCTTTTAAGGTCTTGACACTTTTGAAGAATACAGGCCATTTTGTCAAATGTCCCTCAATTTGGGTTTGCTGGATACTTTCTCATGATTAAATTTAGATTATGCATATTTGGGAGACAAGAATCCCGGAGAAGGGATGTGTTCTCAGCTCATCATATTGCTGTGCCATTTGTCCTATTTACTGATGTGTCCCATTACTGATGATGCTAACTTTGATCACTTGATCAGGGAAGTGTCTGCCAGTTTTGTCCACTGTCAAATAATTAAATTTCCTTCATAAAAGAATAAGTATTTGTGAGGAGGTACTTTGAGACCAGGCAAGTAGAATTCTGTCTTTTGATACCATGCAGTGCAGGGGTTCTTAACCTTTTTTGTTCCATGGACCCCTTTGCCAGTCAGGTAAAAACCACAGACCCCTTGCTAAGTCCACACTATACTATGTATGATTTAATAAATATATCACACCTGCACCAACATGTCCCCACAAAAATAATGTATTTTTTTGAATTTCAATTCAAGCTCATGGACCCCTGGTTAAGAACCCCTGATATAGTGGGATACTCACTGGACTTGGGCTCATAAGACCTGGGCCTTGGTTTCTTTATCTATGAAATAAGGGGTGTGGGCTCAAATGATAGTTCCTAAATGCTGGCTGGAGATTTTTATTCATCAAAATCACTTGTTAAAAATATGCATTCCTGGATCCCCATCCCTGGCCTTCTCAGTTAGAATCTTTGCAGAAACGAGGTCGTGAGAAGCAGCTCTTGAAACAGTCCACAATGATTTTGAGGTTTTGAGAAACTTCCACACTGCATGTTCTCTAAGACCCCAATCAGCTCTGAAAATCTCACTTCACTGAGTTCTTTTGCCAGGAGTGCAAAGGCAGAAGGAGTAGATAGGGAGAAAATAGCCCCAGCAGGATTTTTCAAGTTGTTTGCTTTAGAAATATGATGCCATCGGTAGAACCAGAACCAACAGCACGGGAGGGAAGGAGATGGATATGCCAAGAGCTTTGCTACTCTATCTGTTGCTCTCTTTGGTGATAGCTCATCCTTCACAGAGGTAGTTTTTGTGGACATTTTCCCCATATATATGTAGTAGAGATAATATTAAATGATTGTCAGCGGTGAGAAATGCATAGAGAGTTAAAGAAAGGAGTTTTCCTCTGGGTGACAGGGTATAAGGATCTATTTCCTCCATCAGAGTATCTAGACTCTAATCAATGGATCCCATAATGCCTATCCATCACCTGCACAGGAAGCATAACAAGCCCCGCTGCTCGGTTAGCTGACTACGAGGATGTTTCTGCATACCCCTGTGCCCATGTGCCACCTCTGTATGGGTGAGTGTACTGTCTCCTGCCCTTTACTCCCAGACTGCAAGTTTGTTAGTCCAAAGGGAAAACAGAAGAGGCCTCAAGAGCTGTCAAAATGATGCAGTGGCAAATGTTTGGTGCTAAACTGAAAGAGATCAGCTTTCTCTTCTAAAATATCAACTGAACTTGTGTTCTCAGGCAGGTCTGTCTCTTCTTGATGCCTTTAAAACCAGCCCCCCTCCTCTTCATTTGGACTTTGGAAAAATATTTCACATATTTATGAAAATAAGCAAGAGGCTATCTCTAGGTGATAAGACTGCTGGTAATTTCTACTTCATTTTTGCTTATCAGTATAAGTAAAAGTTTGAGAAGCACTGGGCCTGGACCAAGAAATTAGGTCAAATGGGAAACAAAAGGGACAACATCTGTCACCATGAGGGAAGATCTTCTCTTTTCCTTATGTTTATGCCTTGTCCTTTTCTCCAGGTCACCCAAACCTTAAATTATTTCCCTTTTACATGCTGATTGTGGGGTGGGAGTGGAGGTGGGAATACAGCCTGGTGGGGTAAGTGCTGTTAAGTACTTCCTAAAACATGGAAGAGTTTTTCAAACCCCAATAAAGTCTCAGATAAACTGGGAATGGTTTCCTCCCTCCCTCCCTCCCTCCCTCCCTCTCTTCCTTCCTTCCTTCCTTCCTTCCTTCCTTCCTTCCTTCCTTCCTTCCTTCCTTCCTTCCTTCCTTCCTTCCACATTCTAGAAGGGTTCTGTAAGACAAATGCAATTTCTGGCCTGGTAATCGGGAATCTAGGCTCAAGTTATCTTCCCTTCTTCCCCTTCTAAATCTCTTCCATCATCCCTATTCCTTTCCTCTCTTCTTCCCACCTCCTGAAATACTTTCAAACTTACAGGACAGAAACAGAAATAATACCAACCCCAAACAGAGAACTCCAATGTACCCTTACCTCCAAATGCCTAGATCCACGAATTTTAACATTTTGTCACATTGGACATATCACTCTATGTACCCACCTATCTATCCATCCATCCATCACCCATCCATCCATCCATCCCTCCATCCATCCATCCATTCATCCATCATCCATCCATCTACCTGCTTACCTGTCTATCTGTATATCAACCCATTTTCTCAACACTTGACTATAGGTTGTATACCTCATGCTCTCCTTGAATATTTAATACTGCCATGTACATTCCCTAATATCAAGGATATCCATGTAAGTAACCACATGTTTTGGTTAGTAAAAAGCTGCTGGGAACACTATACCAGAAATGGGTTGGCTTTTACAATAGGAATTTGTTAGGTTAAAAGCTTATAATTCTGAGGCTGTGAAAGTGTCCAAGTGAAGGCATCATCATGAGACAGGCTGCTGGAGATCTTGGAGTCCTTTCTCACATGGTAAGGCACATGGAAGCATCTGCTTCCCTTCTGGGTCTCATTTCTACAGCTTCTGGCTACTCTCTACACAGGTAGAGACCTGTGGCTTCTTTTCTCTTGGTTTCCTCTCTTAGCTCCTGGGTTCTTTCTCTCCTCTAGGCTCTGTAGCATTTTTCTTTCTGTGTTTCTGCTTTTTATAAAGGACCTTAGCAAGAGAACCAATACCCACCTTGGTTCACCCCTCACTGGAGTAATCCAATCAAAACCCACATTCCTGATTGAATGCAATCTAATCATAGAACCCTACACCAAAATGAATGGATTAGCTTCCAGAACATGATTTTTCCTGGAATCCTCAAAAAGCTTCAAACTGTCACACCACATAAGTGCAGTTATCAAGTTCAAGAAATTTAACATTGCTATAAAGCTTACAGCCTATCTTTCTTTTTATTCATATGTCCCAATAATGTTCCTTTGAGCCTTTTCTCTTCCCTTGACAGATCTTTTCCAGGACCCCATATTGCCTTTAATTGTCATTCTCTCTCTCTCTCTCTCTCTCTCTTTCTTTCTTTCTTTTTTTTTTTGTAGGAGCATATATACAGCATAAACTTTCCTATATCAACCACTTCCAAGCATACACACATTCACATTAATCACGTTCACAAATTTGCAGTATGCTCACCACTTTCTATTAATAAAACTTTTCCATCTCCCCAAACAGAAATCCTGTACTGATTATGCATTAATTCCCCCTTTCCCCTGTCTCCTGCCCTTGGCAACCTGTTCTCCATTTCCTGTCTCTATGAGCTTGTATATTCTCTGATATTTCTTTGTAGTAACTATGGGGCTTAATTGTTTTTTTTAAAGATACCTGGGCTAAGGATTGAAACCAGGACCTTACATGTGGAAAACCAGTGCACAACTACTGAGCCACATCAGTTCCCCTGGGTTTGTTTTTCCATTTGTTTGCTTATTGCTTTTTTTTTTTTTTTTTTTTTTAGGAAGCACCAGGGACCAAACCTGGGACCTCCTATGTGGGAAGCAGGTACTCAACAGCTTGTGCTACATCACTTCCCATGGGGCTTAACTTTAACATCCTAAATCTATAATAATCTTGTTTGTTTTGATACCAATTTAATGTTAATAGTAGACAGAAACTATGTTCCTTTACCCCTCCATACTTGATAACTTTATGTAGTTTTTGTCACAAATTACATGTTTATTTTATATGAGTCCAAAGTCACTAATTTCTCTTTATATTTTATGCATTTTCCTTTTAGATTCTGTAGAAAGCAAAAAGTGGAGTAGCAAACCAAAAATACAATATTACTAGCAATGATATTTATCCAAGTCATTAACCTTACTGGAGATATTTCTTTCTTGATATAGTTTCAATATATTGTCTATTGTCTTTTCCTTTCAACCCACAGAACTCTCTTTAGCATCCCTTGCAGGGCCAGTCTGGGGGTAATGAATTCCCTCAGCTATTGTTTATCTGAGAATGTCTGAACCTCTCCATTTTTAGAAGACAGTTTTGATAGATTTAAATTCTTGGTTGGCAATATTTTGCTTTCAGCTCTTTAAATATGTCATCCTACTACCTTATTACCTCTATGGTTTCCAGTGAGAAAATGGCACTTAATCTAATTGATGCTCCCTTGTATGTGACATATTGCTTCTCTCTTGGGGCTTTCAGAATTACTTATTTTTGTCATTCAACAGTTTGATTACAATGTATCACAGTGTGGGTCTATTTGGGTTTTATCTTGTTTGGAATTCATTGAATGGCTTGGATGTGTATGTTAATGTTTTTCATTAAATTTTGGATGTTTTAAGCCATTATTTCTTTGAACATTCTTTCTGTCTTTTTCTCTCTTTCTTCTTCTAGAACTCCCACAATGTGTATATTGTTATGCTTGATGGTGTTCCACAGGTTCCTCAGACTTTGTTCATTTTCCTTCATTCTTTCTTCTTTCTGCTCCTCACACTGGGTTATTTCAATTATCTTATCTTCAAGTTCATTGATTCTTTCTTCTACCATTTCTAATCTTCCATTGAATCCTTCTAAGGCATTTTTAGTTTCTGTTACTATGGTCTTCGGTTCTGTTTAGTTCCTTTTCATAATTTCCATCTCTCTATTAATATTTTCTTTGTATTTGTATATCATTTTCCTAATTCCTTTAGTTCTTTGCCCATGTTATTCTTTAGCTCTTTGAGTATACCTAGAAAAAATTTTTTAAAAGTAAGGATGTTTTCTAATGATTTAATCTTCTCCATGATCTGGCAAGTCACTTCCTGTTTCATTGTGTGTTTTGTAATCTTTTGTTGAAACCTAGACATTTTGATATTTTAATATGTTATTGCTGGAATTTAGAGTCTGAGGCATCTATTCCTTAAGCTTCATACAAGCTAGTGTTATGACACCTTTCCTTAAATGTCAGGGTGAACAACAACAAAAAATGAAGCAAAAAAAAAAAAAAAAAGAAAAGAAAAAGAAAACACCTTTCTTTATGAACCTGGGCAGTGCACTATGTTCTACAACCAGCAATCCCTTGCCCCAGGCAGCCACAATTTGACTGCCCTCCTACAACCTTCTGAAGGAGAGGTCTGTGGGCTGCCTTTTACATGCAGAGAACATTCTGGGATGACAAACCTGTGATGACTGTTCTATTTAGTCCTCTATGCCACCACCAGAGAGGATGGGCCAGACATATCTACTCCCAGTATGTACATGAGGGATAACCTGCTCTCTATGGAACAATGACAAGATTCTAGCAGTAAGAGCATGGGCTGCTCCATACAGAACTGGAGAGTGTATGGGGAATGGACCAGCTAGGGAGCCATGAAAGACTAATATTTTTAATTTGCTTTTTTCTTGATTCAGCACTCACCTTGTTACTGCCATCTTTATGTGTTTTCTGGAGCTTTGAGAAAGATGTTTCTCCTAGTTCTTGCTGGTTGTTCTAATTTCTGTAGGTGGGAGAGGGAGAGAGAGAGCCCTGAAGTATATCATTCTGCCCTCTTGATCAGAATGGGACCCTTCCTATCTTTCTTAATTCCCATTAAGTTCCTGGTCCAACTGAGGATTTGACTGTGAATAATGAAGACATAGTCCCTGCCCTCAGGGAAAATACAGGCTAGGGAAAGGATAATGAGAAATAAATGCAGAAATACAATACAGTGAGAGAAGTGGCATGGTTTAGGAAACTCATCGGAGGAAGGATATCTAGGAGAGAACTTGATTAGGCAAGGATTTTGAAGTGGGACAAGGACAGGAGGGAGTGTAGCAAAAGAAGCTAAGGGAAAAGAAGTATGTGCATGTTTTTTGGTACACAGGTAAGGAACAAAGATTTCAGAGAAGCAACATTTAAAAATAACAATAATCCCATGTGGTAGAAATAAGCCTTCTGTTGCCCTTATTTCATTGCCTCACATTTTTATAAACTGAAATGTATTCCACTCACACAAACCACTTCTTAGAAGGCTTCTTTGCTATGGCAGAAAGGAAGGAGATGAGTGGTTTGATCTGAGATTGGAAAGGGAACCAGGAATTGGAAGTAGAGGTTCTTGAGCAATCTAGAAAGCAATCAGTCTTTATGAGGTAGAAATAAGCCTGAGGAGATGGGTGGAGAATGCTACTGTCTTTCCTCCCTCCTTCCATCTCAAACTAGTCTTTATAAAGGGGAGTCAGTAACAAAGTTTCTGGTCTTTAGCACTTTCTACTAACAGAAGAAATGCACCTGCAAGAGGTCCATTGAACTCTGAACTCTAATCTCACATAGCACGTCTCTGCTGGTTGGCCTATCCCACGCCCAGGGGTCCCTAGGGTAACAGTGCTTAGTACTTGCAGAAAGGATCTCTGGTATTAGCCAGACAGAGACATCTGATTTCAAATGCCCATGATTTCTCTTACTGACTGTGTGTCCTTGCTAAGGTTATTAAAGTTCTCTAATCTTAGATTTACTTACCTGTTGCATTAGTCAAGTTTCTCTAAGGAAACAGAACTGACAAGATATATCTATACATAGTATGCGATTTTATAAAATTGTCTCACATGACCATAGGGATGCACAAGTCCAAATTCCATAGGGAAGGCTGCAAGCCTGGGATGCAGATGGAAGTACTTGTTGAATTCCCCGACAAGGTGCTGACTATCTGAAGTGAAGATGGGGATTCTCTCTCTGAATGCTGACATCACTTCTCCTTTTAAGGCTTTCAACTGATTGGATGATATCTCACTCATTGCTGATGGCAATCTCCTCAGTTGACCGTAGATGTAATCAGCCATATATGCAATCAACTCACTGAAGATAAAAGCCCATGAGTGCCATTGTATTACAATTGGCCCAGTGCTTGCTTGACCAAACAACTGGACATCACTACCTGGCTGAATTGACAAATTAACCTAACCATCACAACTGTATAATGTGGATAATAACCACTTTCAAGAATGTTGCAAAAATAAATAAGATAATGTATGCAAATTTCCTGCACAGTTCCTGAGTGTGTGGTAAGACCTTAGGGTTCCAATAAAAACACGTTCCTGGTCCTTCTATCTATTCCATTAGCAAGCACTTACTTTGTCCCTACTCTATAAAAAGGTAAGATGATCCTTTCTCTCCCATCTAGGGACACTGAGTAGGAGAGATGTAACTTGTTATGTGCATAGGCACAACTCAAGGAATAATGATAAACTGCAATAAACGAGGCAGAGACAGTGTTTTATGGGAATTTAGAAATGAGGGAATTAACTATTGGCTGGGGAGATGTTTTATAGCAAAGACAGTCTTTGAGTTGAACCTTGAAGGATATGCTGAAGAAGAAAGTGGGCAAGTACAGGATGTGCTCTGACAATAGCTACAATTTATTGAGGGTTTACACAGTGCCAAGCACTGTTCTGTGACCATTACCTATATTAAGCCATTTAATCCTTACAAAACACCTAAGAGGTGGGTACTATTATTTCCCCCACTTTACAGTGTAAAAGACAGAAGTATATAGGTGTCAAGTAACTTGCCTAAAGTTATATAGCTACTAAGCTATAAAGTCAACATTTGATTCTAGGCCATAAACTACCAGAGACCATGCTTTTAACCACTAAAATCATATTTACATCCTAATTAATTAATTATACCTCCATCTAATTCCAAAATTAATAACCGATGGACTTGGCTGGAGTATAACATGCTTGAAAAAAGATTATTTGGAGAAATCACCACAGAGAGGTGGGTTGAAATCTCCTTTTGGATACACAGGTAAGGAACAGAGATTTCAGAGAAGCACCATTTGAAAATAACAATAATCCCATGTGGAGAAATAGGCCCTCTGGTGCCCTTATTTCATTGCCTCACATTTTCATGAGCTGAAATGTATTCTGCTCACACAAACCACTTCCACATCTTTTGTTTTTTAATCTTTCTGACATAGGAGAACAAATTTAACAATGAGATTCTGTTACTGTTCTGTACATGCAGAATAATTAAATTTGCATCCCACTTTAGCGTTAGATCTGCTATTTGAAGGGAAATGTATCAATTGGACACATGCCGCATGAATTCTAGTCTGCAAATAAGGCATTTAGAGGAGGGGGGAGGAACAGCAACATCTTTCTCCCAAGCAATAATCAGAGTAAAATCTTCACTTAGTGACAGCTTTTTCAAGACTGGATTAATTCCCATTTGAGAGGGGCCAAGGGGGCAGGGAAGTAAAGGGAAGAAGCTCAAGAAAGTCTGGGCATAATTATGCAAAGTCCCTGAAGACTCTGAATTGAAAAGTTTTTGAGAGAGCTCAGCTGGCAGATACCTGAAAAAGAGCTTGGTCAGGGAGCCATGGGGGCTCTTTCATTCTCTGGCTCACTTCCAAGATACAAATGTCCTCTTCCATATAGAATCCAGGGACTTGGCTTGATTCCTGGAAGACAGAAGTCTTGTAGGTACAATTGATGCATGGGTTTGGGAGTGAGTAGATGAACTTAGATTAAATCTTAGTCCTGTTACTTTGGGTGTCTTGAGACATTGAGCACGTTCCTTGCCATCTCTAATATGCGATATGCTTTCCTTTCCTGTGAAAAAGCTTGATGCTCTGAAATGCCTTCCTTCCCTATGAAAAAATCTAATGATTACTTCCACTTCACACTGAAGATGCAAAGGAAAAAAAAGGGACGACATGTAATAGCTCTTGACACATATTAGGTACTCAAAAAATGTTTTCCTACTTTCTCTTTCACTGTCATTCCTACAATTTCTATTCCTTGATGGTACCACTCATTTTGTGGAAAAAAAAAAAAAAAAAAAGTTACTTCTAAGTGTAGGGAAGGCAATGAAGAAACTGCTATGGGAGAAAAAGCTTCTCATCTAAATGGTAACAGACCAGGGCTTTGATTGGGCAAATTTCAGTAGTGAGTAAGGGTACTATATTAAAATAATTAAAAGACTCACTTGGTACTTGCCCCTTTATCTTACTAAATTCAGGATGTCTCTCTTTCCCCTGGCTCTTTCTATTGTTCCAAGAAGTTTAATGAGTAAAATTTTTTCCTAACTGTTTTACTTTTTTGTCCCCAGTATCCTCTAATCCACATTATGGCAGGAGCCATGCCTAATGTGTTTATACCTGTATCAACGTTCTGTAGCTCAGAACCTGACATATGTGTTCGAAAAGCATGTTTAGCATAAATAAGTAAATGCATTTTTCTCTATCATCTTCCAAATCCAAGGTTTTTGACAGAACATGGAGAGAAAACATGAAACAATGTTTAGTTTGGGATAAAGTAAAGACCAATTCTAATTTGATCAATCAAAAAGAAATTTGCTCCTGCCCTTCCTCCTTTGAGAGTTAGATGGTACTAAGAATTCTTTTCTATTAATTGAATTGTTTAATCGTTCTGTGTATGCCATCAAAAACGTCTACAACTTCTACAACAGCTTCTGACCCAAATTATATAGGGATCAGAAAATTTTTAAATAATGCAATTATGATTCTAACTACTTGGAATAAAGCCAGACCCCACAGATTAAGGCAATCCTCCACAAGGTTATCTTTTTGGCAACAGTTGCCAATTTGCAGACCTGAAACTACACATACTTCTAACCAACTGGCTACAAATTCAGGGGTTCCCAAAAGGGCTATACTTATTATTATAGCTTTTTTTTTTGTTTTTAAGTATAAGGGTACAAATAAGAAGCCAATAAAAGAGACACAAAGGTCAAGGTACAAGAGGTTCTCAGTTGAAAGCTTCTGTGTTCTCTCCGTGTGGAGTCAGAAGGCATCACCCTCCAGCACAGCAGTAGTCTGGGAGGTAGGCCAAACTATGACATGGTTCAAAGCCCCAACCCACTAATTCTTTCTGGTGGGGCCAGCACCCACCCTAAGCCTGCAGGCATGGCTGGCCCTACCCTGTTGCCTTGTTAACATTTGAATGCTCAGGTATGGTCTTGGACCCACCATGAATTTCAAAAGGCACTCTTATTATGGGAAATTCCAAAGATTCAGAGATTGCTTCCTAAGGAACTGAGGGCAAAGAGCAGCCAAGTTTTACATTACCCTGGCAGGTGCCTTCTACATTAATCACTAGCCAGGTCAGCAAAATGCAGAAATAAAGACAATAATATTTTTTTCATAATTGAAAAGTGTTTTTTGTTTGTGTTTTAAACAGAATATTCTCATGCGTTTCATTGTCCTTGCCTTCTTGTCTCTTTTCTGACCATGGTGTGGTCAATGGATTAGAGATAACCAGAAGTGAAAGTAGGAAAATAGTTAGGCATGATAGCAGTCTAGAGGATTTATGATGGCAGCCTTGAAGAGGGTAGGATCAGAGAAATAGAAAGAAGGTAAATTTGAAATATACTTTTGAAGTAAAACTGAAAGAACCTAAAGAGCCTTTGGAAGTGGAGAATGGGAAAAAGAATGTATTAAGATTGACTCCTAGTTTTTCTTTTTAATTTATTTGGACAATTATATTTCAAAACACACAATACTCAAAAGGCAAAGAACAGTTTTTTTAAAAGTTGCTTTTTATTAACAGTTGCAGAAATAATTCTACTGTTCCATTTATCATCAGGTATGTGTTCTGGGAAAGTTCTACCAGTATGCAATTTGATATATGAAGCAAGTAGCTCAAAGAGGAATTTGACCAGAGATAACAAATAGATATTAATTCCATTTACTGCTGACTGGGAATACTGGGGGAGGAAAAGTATCTTTTGGGGGAAAGGGAAGGAAAACACTTTGTCCTTTTTTCTATTTGGAAGTATGTTTGTGATGCCTATCACATCAAAGTGGAAATTTCTAGTTGGCTGTTGGTATTATGAATCTGGAATTCCAAGGTGAGCTTTGGGCTGGAGATGAATTCAGCCTTCATCAGCATAAAACTGTTATTTGAATCTGTGGAATTGGATGAATCAGCTTAGTAGGAAATCTCATCTTCTTCCTTTTTGAACATAGATCAGTCTCAACCCAGTCCAATGGGTGTTCAACTTTCAAAACTGGTCTCACATGCCTTTTGCAAGCGTGATAATTGTACCAAAACTGAAGGATTCAAGGGAAAATATTGGGAATACTTAAAGATTTGGAGGCAATATTCATTGAGCTTAAGTTTGGGAATGATCTAAAACTGCATGGAACATCCTTAGATTTTAGAATCATAGGGTTTCAGAGTTAGTAGCATAAGAAACTTTTAGGATTGTTTGCCTTTGAAAAGGAACTCTATAAACATCTCTGACTAGTTATCAAAAAAGTGCTGGGAGGGGCTGGGGTTTATGTGAATACCCTATATTTAGATTCTATAATATAAAACTTCTTTAAAAATAAAGTTTAAAAAAAGCAAAAAATAAAAAGTGCCTAAAACATAGCAAAATGTTAAAAGTTGGTGGATCTGAGTATCTGAGTGGGGGCATGTAGGAGTTCTCTGTATAAGTTTTGCAGTATTTTTTACAACTGGCCCACAAATTTGAAATTATTTTAAAATAAAAAGTTCATTAAAAGCAATAACGATTTTTAAATATTTCTGAAAAGGTCAATGCTCATATATTTCCTGTGTTTAGGGAATTCACTACCTTGTGACTCACTGTATTTACTTTTAGTTATTTGGGTCATAGAGAATTAGCATAATTGTTCTTTCCCATGACAGTGCTATAGATATTTGAGGACAGCTGTCATACCTCACCCTTTCCCACAGCTATCATATCCCTAGGTTTTTTTAGCCTTTATTCATAAAACATGATCAATTTAAACCCTTCATATCTTCCTCATTTCCCTCTAAATTAGCTACCATTGTGTACATAGTCCTCAAAGGATTTATATTTTAGGATGTGTTATAATGATGTTAAAACATACATTTCTGATGGTCAACAGATGGGACATTTAGTTGAAAAATACTCTTGGAATTATTGTGTGATGCCGAGTTAAAAATTGAAGGTCATGGGCATAAGTCCAACATTCCTAGGCTCCCTTAGAAACATTCTACGTAAGTGGGACAGTTGCTTTAACTGTAGGGAAGCAACACTCACAAGTGGGATATTTTTGCTGTTCGTCTCATGTTTAGACCTCAGCTCATAGACTAGAGAATGTCTCTCATACTTTTAACTTTTCTCTTCACCTACTTTCTCTTATCCCCACAGGAAGAAGAAAAGGCTAATCTAATGAACTGTATTTTACAAGTAGGAAGTGACACTGATAAAAATTATTGTTTATAAATAGAAAGCATCCTTACCTGCTCTTGCCTTTTCTTTCTGTATGTAATGAGCAACCCAGCTGGAATGTGCAGACCTGACCATTGTCCTGTGTCTCTGTGTTTTGCCTGTGGCAGGTCAGCAGAGCAAACCTACCTGCCTCTTCAATGCACCTACCTCAGTCATTAACTAGGTGCCTACTCTTCAGATACTGCCATAGCCCAGTCTTCTTTTGGAGGCATGTCTGAATGTATGGATTCCAATATGGAGATTTAAAATGAGAAGTTGGACGCCCAGTCATTTTCTTTTACCTTTCGTTTTACCAGAGCTCTACAAAAAGAAATCCAGATATTCACCAGTAATTGATAAGCAGGTATTTCATTTTTCTATTTAGTTCATCTTTTTTAATATCTATGACATTGGTCTAAACTGCCAAAAAGCAGCTTAGTGAAAAGTACTTCAATTTCCCTAACAAACATGAAACATTATTTTCCATCTTCTGCAAGTAAACTTCATTGACAAAGCTTCCTGATTTACACAAATGCACATTGATTTCCTTTCTTTGTTTTTTCAGCATTTATAGGCCATAACTATAGGTGTGCTAAATTATTTTCTTTCTCATATATGATAGTAATTGTTTTTATGCCCCCTAATTAAAATATAACATCCTTGAAAGTGGAACTACTTATTACATTTGAATACATTTTTAGTAGTCTCCTAGTGGGTGAACATGGAGCTGGCCACCTAATATAAAGTTCGCCAAGACTTCTTGATAAATGTTTTTTAAATCACCATTTCATATTATATTCACAAAGTTCCCAAGTATTTAGCTTTTCCTTTTTTTGTGTGTGTAAATGGCCAGTTGTATGCACAAAGTCATATACTGGTAAATGGAAGGCATCAATAAAACGCCTGGTGTGGGGATTCTGAAGATGAACTGAATCAAGATAAAAACACAGTCTTTGCATATTTAATTTGAAAAATTACTCTGCCTGAAAAAAATTAAAGAAGGATATTATTTCCTTCTTTTAATATAAACACAGCCATTTCCTCCTGCCCTTGCCCCTCTCCCATCTCTTGTGTTTCTGCTCCCTACACTGACCTAATTTATTCCCACTGCCTCCTTTGCTTTATACACCTGAATTACATGACATGGAAATGCATGCACAATATTTCTAGTTCACAAAATACAGTCCAACAACATTTCTTATGTATTACACAGAAATGAATCCATTTTAGCTGGGGAAGTAGATACATCAATTTAAGTGGAAGATTTTTGACAGTTTAATTCAAATTAAGTCCACTTTGTTCAATTAGAGGTGATCTGAGAGGGGATGTAGGAGGATGGGGTGGGGTGAGCATGGCCTATTAGAGGAAAACAAATGCACTTCTCCACATTAAACATATCTATGGAGATTTTTAGTTTAAAAAAAGAGACATTATAACAAGTTGCTAATTTATGTTCTCTCAACAAATGGTGAATTGTTTTTATATTGCTCTTTCTTTGCTTCTGGCTGGATCATGACAGTGCTGAGAGATTACAGGGAGATGGAAAGCAGTACTGATTCTTTTCCAACTTTGGAGTTGGGAATATTAGGTAGGCCATGACTCATTTAATGAAGATTTTGCTAAAAGTCTTCATCAATGCATAATAGCATTGATCTTTTCAGGACTTAGACTACTGGATTTGAGAAGAAAAAGTACCATCTACAGTTTTTTTGTCTTCAGGTTTCAACCATCTTAATATGCACTGTTCAAATGGCATTTGTCATGGTCTGACTTTTGCAGATGAAAATCCTGCAGGAAAATTCTAAGACAGCAATCACAAACCCAAATGCCTTCAAAGTCTTAGAACACAAAGTAAATGAGTGAAACAGATGGCATAAGGCAATAGGGAGTGGTGGAGGCTAAGTAAAATTGGAAAGTATGAGCCTCATCTAAAAGGAGACATGAAACAGTACTTAGATTTTGCTCATTGTTGTCATGGGAAAATTGCAGGCACATTCTTTCTGGATCTTCCAGTTTTACAAGATAAGACAATATATGTGAACTCTTCAGAGTTTTAAATGGTGCATATAAAGCATGCCTGGGGCTGGTTTTGGTCCATGTACCTCTGTTCTGTGTTACTATTCTAAAGCATGGGAGTCTGCTTAATATCACTTCACAATTCTTGCCCATGGCAGACACAGCTCTTGATCATGGAATTCTTTTTCCATCGAGTCTAGAAACGAACTTAGAATTCTTATCAACAGGCACTGCCTACCATTCAGAGTTGGTTACAAGATGAAATCTACCTAGAATCCTAGTCACTGAAGAATTAGTCATCACATTCAAAGATTGTACCACATATGTTAGAAGATTTTAAAACTTGAATGTGTAACTGGGTCAGACACTAAATTACAATAATTACACCTCATTATTTGATTGTCTTGTTCAGCTTATAAATCATATTCAAATATCTTTTCTAATTAGAGCCACTACAATACTTATGATGTAGGGTGGAAATTGTGTCTATATTAAAATGAAGAAAACAAATGTTCAGAGAAGTTAAGTGAATTGCTAAATATCACACATCGAGTAATTAGAAGCATAAAAAATAGTAACTCAGGTAGCTGGGGATCTTGATAATAATAATTTAAAAAAAGTCACAGAAAGAAAATCCACAGGAAAAGAATTAAACTCACAATACTGTAGCAGAAATAAGCAGTGAAAGCTTCCACTAAGGGGTCAGTTAATATAAATTCCTCTTAACTACCCAGTGCATCTGGTGGAACAAATACCTAGGGTTGCAGAGCAAACCTTATAGCCCTGGAGGTGTGTGAACATCCCTCATACTTTATAGTGACCTTCCTCATACTATATTGGCATTAAGCAGAGTTAGAGAGAGAGTGAGACAGAGATACTGAAATATTCAGATCACAGAGCTCTTCAGTTCTGAGCTGGCCAACTACAGAGAAGTCAGTGTTTCTATTGTTCCTTTTAAGCTTTATTTACCACCTGGACAATTGTAATTCCTGCCAGAACACCATGGCAACCTCCCAAGAGTAGCTCTTGTGTGGGTTGGAAAATAATTAGTCGTGTTCCCTCCCCAAGTATGTGAGAGAGAATTGCTTCATGGGGGCAAAACTGCTTTGGTCCTTCCAACAAAAAAAGAATTGCTCTCTACCCTCATCATTATTCCCCAATTGCAATGTTGCTGAGATGACGATGATGAATGGTCATCTTAATAATTCCTCCCATTTGTACATTTTTAATGAGCTACAACACACTTTTACACAGTGGTTTATATTTGATTGTCACAAAGCCCCTCTTATGCAAACAGAGCATGTAGTATGAGAGGTAGAAAGATCGATACTTGCAATCTTCATCAATTAAATGTAAAAATCAAATCAAATAATCGCAATAGCAAAGGCTAACATTTGCAGTATGGGCACTCGGTGAGAGGGAGTTTTAAGACAAATACTGGCAGACATGGTAGAATCTTCCAAGAATTTATTAGCTATTAGAACTCTGTACACTTGCCCACTCACTTCAGTTCAGTAATTCTTGGCTTTTCATGTAAATTCTTTCAGAATAACAATGCTCTAGTACCAAAAGGTGATTAGACTAGGACTAGCCAAATGTCCAAGCTAACTATTAGTGAGCTTGGCACTAATTGTACACAGGATAAACTATGGAGAATTTTAAAAAAATATTTTTTCCTAAACCCAAATTTGATAGCATCTTAGGAATATGTGGTGAGATTCTTCAACTGTGTTGTAGTCTTGAATTTTCACCATATCCAGAAAAATGGAATTTGTTAGTTCAGATCTCTGATTATTACACATACAAATTGTTTTGCTGATGAGAAAGTAGTCTTGGTTACTTTCAGCAATTCCACTCACTCCCAAGATTACTACCCAGACATTTTGCATTCATGTATGCCAACTCTCAAGGCCCAGTTTATTGAAAATCATTTCATTAACTACTTTGATCTTATGTCCAATATTCCTTTACCATACTTATATTCAGGGTGCTTATTATGTAGGCCCACATCACAAATATTTTAATTGCTTCTTGGGTAACAAAATATTACTTAAGGTAATATTTCAGGTAACTTTTACCCTGAGATTAACATCCCTGTGTTATTAACTCCCAGGATCATCAATTCATTTATACATCCAACCAGCTATACATGCATGCATCCATCTATTCATTCATGCTATCACTCAGAATTATTTATGGAGAGCTATCTATAAGCCAGAGCTTGGTGAACAAGACAGGTTTTGCCTTGGAGGGGATTCTTGTCTAGTATATGGGTCTTAAATGAAGTAATATATAATAAGCACATGTGGATTTTTAGACCTAGGGACACCTGGGTTACATCTCTGAAATTCACCTGGGTTAGGGTGGAGCTCAAGTATTAAAACTTCTAAAACAAACACAAAACTCAGGTGATTTTGATGTACAACCCAAAATAAGCATTGGACTATCTATCTCATATCAGTATCTAACATCAGGAAACCTATTTTTCATTTTGATAACTGAAATACCAGGTGGCTTAATGAATTTTCCAGAGTCACAAGCCAGAAAAAAATGACAAAAAGCTGGCTTTAGTGCAGAAATTCTTCTCTACACTGCTGTTTTCACATTTACCCCTTCTATAAAAATACTATCCTATTCTTACCAAAAAAATCAAACCTCACCCTGATCAATCTATATCAAGCTACCAATTTATATAATATTAAAAAAAAACCCACAGGAAACACTAAATGACATAATTAAATGCAATAAAGTAATATCCAGAGTATGGAAAATGCTAGAACAAAACACACAATTACAAAAAAAATGCAAGAAAAAACACAGGGGAGGAACTTATAGATTAAAAGAAAAAAGACTTAAAAGACACATTCACTAATTACAATGTGTGGACTTATTTGGATCCTAATTTAAACAAACGATAAAAAATAAGGAATAATCAGGGAAATTTGGACATTGACTTATTTGATATTATTAAGGATTTTAAAAAAATTCCTTTAGGTTTAAAATAATGTTTTATTTATATTTTTAAAAAACATTTATTTTTTAGAGACACCTATTGAAATATTTAAAGAAGAAATATCATACCTGTAACTTACTTTATTATTTATTTATTTATTTATTTATTTATTTTTAAGATTTTATTTATTTATTCATTTATCCCCCCCTTGCTGCTTGTGCTCGCTGGGTCAGCTAACCACGCCATGCGGGCGGGCTTTGCCTTCACCAGGACGCCCCGGGAACCGTACCCGGGGCCTCCCATATGATAAACGGGAGCCCTACTGATTGAGCCACAGCCGCTTTCCTGTAACTTACTTTAAAATAATCTGAATGGGAAATAGGTAGGGGTATAGATAAAACAGGAATGACTGTGAGGTGATAATTATGGAAGCCAGGAGCCTGATATGTGGAAGCTTATTATGCTTTTCTCTCTATTTCTGTATAGATTTGACATTTTCCATAATAAAATACTGCTTCTTATGCTGCCCAGGAAGAAACTAAAGTCAGCTTGAATCGGGGGCCGTGGTCAGTGCCCAGCCGCAAAAAAAGCAGACCAAAAATTCTGAAATGCCACTTCTGGAATGGTGCAAGATGGCAAATAGAGCAAAACATGAATCCCTGGCTTGCTTCCAATCCCCCTCACTTCCATCCTTCCAGTTGCTCAAGCCAGAAATTTGAATGTCATTCATGACACCCAGAGCCATCTTTCTCAATCCGCACTCCTATTATTTTCAATTTCTAAGACCTTTCAATTGCACCTTCAAATATCTCTTTGGTGTTTTGAAAATTGTGAGATTTCTTTAGAATCTTACTAACATATACAGAATGTTATATAATGAGGTTCCTACTCAACTTTCTTTTATTTTGAGTCCTCCTCAATTTTCTTAAAACTGTCAGTGGTAGGAGATATACATTTCCAAACTTCTTTCCTCCTGGGCCACACTCATCATATCCACTGTGCTACATACCATTATTGTCCCCAGTCTTCATTTCTCCCATTTATCCATGTTCTTTTATGGGTAAATTTATAGGATCCCTCCACTGGCAGTGAGGTATACTTCCCTACCTCTTGACTATGGATTAGGTCATGTAATATCCTTTGGTCAATAAAATGTGGTGATAATGACACTGTGCCAGTTTTAGTCTCAGCTTCAAGATGCTTATGTGCTCCTCCTCTTACCTTGTGCTTCCACACACATCAAGAGAAAAAATGCCCAGTCTGGACTGCTGATCGCAAGGAGAAATAAAAGCACAGGGAAAAGAGGCTCCTCCCTGTCCCTAGTCTAGATTAGCAGACCCTCAGCTGACCCTCACACTCATGAGCTAAACAAAAGGCATACTGATGTATGCTGTTGGCACAGCACCATGAGGTCCGTAACCAATTCATTCACTTTGGTGAACAGGATTTGCAAATCCATGCATAACCTTCAGGGTTAAGCTTATGGCTTGTTCCCCTGCTCTGGATCTACTGCTTAGAGGTTGCTTGATCCAGGAAAGTAACTTCATCTCATAGAGATCCAATTTCCTTAATTAAGTGAAGATTAAAAATTCTCTCTCTTCTTTCCTCATAAGAGGATAAACTAAGGCAAAGGACATGAAAGGGCTTTATGAAGTGGGGGGCCTCTGAGCTCTATGGACCAAAAGACACTTCCCCCACTGACACCTCCCAGTGCCTTGGGCCCATGCCAACCCTAGACTTTTGCTCCATTTCCTAACAGCGACAACCTGTCTGGACTTGGAGTATTCCTCTACAGATGGGATTTATGGCCTTATAAACTCTGAATCACTGTGTCTAATAAACAGGCTTGCAGACCTGAGTGATATCCAATTTCATAATTGCTGGAGTAACTCAATCATTTTCAAATATGCAGCTTCAGCAGCCAAAGACCTTGGGGGCTATGCACATTTTACCAAGGATACTACCCCACCGCCAGGCTGCCCCCCGGGCAAGCCCGCTCTCAATTCTTTAATCGTTGTAAAAAGCTGGCACAAAGGAGCTGATAGCTGGAGTTTTTATCTTTTTATCTTTTGTTTTGCGAAATTGAGTTTTTCTAGGTAAGTAGAAGGAAGGAAGAACTGACTTTAACTGTAAGGAAGTAGGATTTAAAAAAAAGAATTAGTAAAATGTTTTAGATTTTCAGATTTTCAAATTAATCTTCTTGTGGTGTGTGTGTTTATGTCCTGTGTGTGTGCACGTGTCTGTGTGTTGGGGTTAGGGATGTGTTTTGGTGAGGATAAGAGAAATTAGGGGTAGAAGGAAACTTCTCTTTTTTTCTGTCAGGAATTTGAGTATGGGTAGTAATGCAAAACTACTTTAAATTTATCAAAGTTTCCCTCATTACTCACACTTTTCAGAAATAGCACTCTCCATTCCCTCTGCCTTTAAAATATTCATTTTCTTCATCTTGTCTTCCTGTATCCCTCCTTTTCTCTACTACACACACACACACACACACACTTTTTTTAGCCTTGTATCCTTCATGTCTTAGTTTAGATAACAGTGCATAGTAGTTAAGAGTTCAAGATTTTGAGACAGACTGCCCAGCAACAGATAGCTGAGTCATCCTGGGCAAGTCACTTAACCTTTAAGTCACGTAATATCTTCATCTGCAAAATAAAGTGATAACAGAATAATAAGATTATGAGAATTAAATGAACTCAATATATAAATATGATCAGTACTTGGAACATAGTTACTTAATTTTTCACAGTTATTATTTGATATTTCTTTGCTGAAAATTTTCCATCTTCTGTATGGTTTAGGAATACCTTCAATCTTCTATAGCGTGCGTTTTCTTATTTCACATTAGACTGTAATCAGGAGGGGCAGAAACAGGGCAGTCAGTGTTTGTTTCTTTGTTTTAACAAAAACCTAGCATAAGATTGGCCCCATAATAGTCAGTAACCAGTTGTGAATGGATGTTTAAATAAGTGGAAACATAAAATCGCAGTAGAACTGAAAGGTCATCTCCACTAACTTCATTCATTTCTTCTTTACATTGCTTCTTCAGACCTTCTCTTAAAGAAGACAATCCAGCTTCAGCTTGCATACCTCTAGTGACTGGGAACTCAATACCTACCAAATACGTTCTTGGATTGCTCTGATTGCTGTAAGATTTTCTGTACATTGAAGTTATTTTGTGTGTTTGTGTGTGTGTGCGTGTGTGTGCATGTGTGTGTGTGTGTGTGTGTGAGAGAGAGAGAGAGGGAGAGAGAGAGAGAAAGAAAGACTTCTCAACATTTGGCTTAGATCTACTATCTCAATCACACAGATTATTTTCAGCATACATTTCTTAAAATGTGAAACAGTATTTCACGAAAGCCTTCTCTTTGGCAGGTAAACCATCCAACATTTCTCATTCTACACAGCTCCAAACTCAGGAATATCCTGTATTCCTTCCACAAGTGGCTCATTATGGATTTCAACAGTGAACATACCAATATTTTCCCAACTATGTCCTACGGAATGCTATCTCCACAGATGTTAGATGATATTGTTTAAAAAAAAATGTTACAATGAGTTTGGGAAATGTTGTGGTAAACAACATTAAATTGGTGTCCTTTCTGTATGAATTTTTAGAATTTTTGATATTTGACTCTTCAAAGACTCTGGCAGTATAAAGTCTATCTCAAAATTTTCTGACCAAATAAATGATTTGTTTTTTCCTAGGACATCTTGTAAGACTATGCTTACATGGGAAAACACATTTAGAGATAATAAACCAATATTATTAAAAGCTCTTGTTTAAATGCCCTAATATTTTCTTCAAATTTCATTCTTTTTAATGAAATTTGTATATTTTTGTAAATATACTTTTAATTTTAGAATAATCTTAGATTTGCAGAATTACTGAACATAGTATGGAGAGGTCATGAATACCCCATACCAAGTTTCGCCTATTATTAATATATCACATTAGTATGGTACATTAGTCACAATTAATGAACTGATATTGATACATTATTATTAATGTGACTCCATGTTTTAGTTAAACTTCCTCAGATTTTCCTTAATTCCCTTTTTCTATTCCAGAATTACACCTAGGATACCAGTTCACAATGAGTCATCATGTCTCCTTAGGTTTCTCTTAGTTGTGACAGTGTCTCAGCTTTTCCTAGTTTTTGTTAACTTGACAGTTTGAGGATTACTGGCCAGTTATGCTGCAGACTGTCCCTCAATTGGGATTTGTCTGATATTTAATCTCATGATTAGACTGGGGCAATGTGTTTTGGGTAAGAAAACCACAAAGGTAAAGTGCCATTCTCATCACATTGTATCAAAAATACATAGAAAAAAAAAAACAACAAACAAACAAAAAATACATACTGTCAATATATTTTGTCACCTTGATCATTTGGCTCAAAGTAATTTTTGTCATGTATCACCAATATAAAGTTATTCATTTTATTTTTTCTCTCTTTCCACATGTAAGGAGTGAAGAGTTATGTTCCACAACCTTAAAAGCAATTTATTACATAACTTCATTCCTAATTTACTGAGTTTCTTTTAATCAAGTGTGGGTGTTTGATTTTGTCAAAAGCTTTTCCTACATGAATTGAAATGATCATATCATTTTTTCTTTCTGTTGATGTAATGAATTATATCACATATTTTTGAGTGTTGAACCAGCATTGCATACTTAAAATAAAACCTACTTCATCATGATGTATAATTCTTTTTATACTTTGTTGTATTCTATTTGCTAACGTGTTGTTGAGAGGACTTTTGCATGTGTTTATGAGAAATATTAGTCGGTGGTTTTACTTTCTTTTAATGTCTTTTGGTATGCTGGCCTCATAGAATGAGTCTAGAAGTGTTTCATCTGCTTCTAATTTCTGGAAGAGATTAAGGAGAATGAGTATCATTTCTTCTTTAACGTGTAGAAGAATTTACTGGTGAAACAATGTGGGTTTGATGATATTTTTTTTGAAAGGTTATTAATAACTGATTCAATTTCTTTAAAAGATACAGGACTATTCAGATTATGTATTTCTCCTTGTATGAGTTTTGGTAGTTTGGTCTTTAAAGGAATTGGTCCATATTCTCTAAGTTATCAAATTTGTGGACATAGTGTTTAATTTTGTTTTCTTTCATTATTCTTTTAATATCTACTAGATCAACATTGATGGCCCTTCTTTCATATTTTATATTGATAACTTGCGTCTTCTCTCTTATTGTCTAGGGTAACATGGCTAGCACTTGACTAATTTCATTGATATTTTCAAAGAATCAGCTTTGGTTTTGCTGATTTGGTTTTTCTCTACTGTTTTCCTGTTTTAATTTCATTGATTTTTGCTCTTTTATTATTTATTTTCTTCCGCTTTTTTATCTTTAGTTTTCTAGGGTGTATTGATTTCAGATAGTTCTTATTTTCTAATACAAGCATTTGATGCTAAAAATTTTTCCTTAAGTACTGTTTTCACTGTATCCCAGAAATTTTGATGTTACCTTTTCATTGTTATCTAGTTAAAATATTTCCTAATTTCTCTTGACACTTCTTCTTTGACTTATGTGTTGCATAGAAGTGTGTTGTTTAATTTCCAAATATTTGGGGGTTGTTTTTAGCATCTGTACGTTATTGGTATTTAGTTCAATTCCTTTGTGGTATGAGAATGTACTTTGTATGAATTTACTATTTAAAAATTTCTAAGGTATGGCACCATAGAATGTGGTCTATTTTGGTGACTGTTCAATGAAAGGTTGAGAAGGATGTCTATTCTCCTGTTATGTGAGGGAGTATTTTTATAAATCTCTATTAGATCAAGTTGGTTGATAGTGTTCTTCAATTCAACTATATCCTTATTGATTTTCTGCCTGATCTATCAGTTACTGACAGAATGGTATTGCAGTTTCCAGCTATATAGTACATTGGTTTCCTTCTCCTTTCACTTCTATCAGTTTTTATTAATATATTTTGATGCTTTGTTGTTAGGTACATACATGATTGGGATTGCCATGTCTTCTTGGAGAATTGACTACCCTATCATTAGGTAATGTCCTCTTTATCCCAGACAATTTTCATTTTTCTGAAATCTGCTTTGTATGAAATTGATACAGCTACTCCAGCTTCCTTCTGATTAGTGTTAGCATAACGTGTCTTGTTCCAGCACTTTATTTTTAACTTACCTGAGTCTTTATATTTAAAGTGGGCTTTTTATAGACAACATAATGTTGGGTCTAGTTTTTTATTCACTCTGACAGTCATTTATTTGGTGTATTCACACCGTCAATTTAAATGCTAATTGATGTATTTCTATTACTATCAACCATATTTTGTAATTCTTTTTAATTTGTTGCCAGAGGTTTCTTTTTCTGCCTTCTCTGGTACTAATTGAGCATTTAATATGCTTTTGTCGTATTCCCTCTCTTAGCCTGTTAATTATACTTCTTTTAAAAATTTCTAATCATTGCCTCAGAGTTTAAAACATACATTTTAAAATAAGTCCAAATTCAAATACACTATTCCATTTTAAGTTTCAGTAAAGGTAACTAGCTACCTTAAAAGAGAGAATATTCTCAATTTTCCCTTTCCATTCCTTGTGACATTGCTGCTATTCATGTCGCCTATCTCTATGCTATAATCTCCCAATACATTGTTACTATTATTATTTTAAACAGTTATCTTTTAGATCATTTAATAAGAATGATAAAAGATTTTATTTTACTTTCATGTATTCTTTCTCTATCACTCTTCCTTTCTTTATGTATATGAATTTCTGACATGTTTTCCTTCTTTTTGATGAAATCTTTTATTTTTTCTTGCAGTGAAAGTGAGCATATGATGAATTCCTTCAATTTTGGTAGTCTGAGAAAGTTTTTGTTTCTCCTTCACTTGGGAAGGTTAAATTTGCTACATATAGAATTCTAGGTTGGTGGGGTTTTTGTTTTGCTTTTATTTTCCAACAATTTAATATTTCATTCAACTCCTTCCTGGCTAATATGGCATCTGAGCAGACGTCAAATATAGTTCTTATCCTTGTTTTCTATGTGTAAAGCATTTTATCTACAATGGTTTTTTTCAAAAATTTCTTTTTTTCATTGATTCTCTGAAGTTTGGAGATCATATGCCTAGATGTAGTTTTAATGATACTTATCCTTCTTGGTATTTTCTCATACTTCCTGGAACTGTAGTTTAGTATCTGTTATCAACTTTGGGAAGTTCTTAGTTATTGTTATTTCAAATATTTCTTCTGCTCTGTTCTTTCTCTTTCATTTTCTTCTCTGTTATTCCAATTATGCATAGTTTACACATTTTGAAATTGTCTTAAATTTCTTGGACGTTACATGGTTCTTGGTTTTATGTTTTTTTATTATGTTTTGTTTTGTTTCCCTTTGCATTTCATTATGTAAAGTTTCTAATAACCTATCTGCAATCTCAGTGATTCTTTCCTCATGTCCAGTCTACTGATAAGCCCATCAAAGGCAATCTTTATTTATGTTATAGCCATTTTTATTTCTAGCATTTACTTTGAATCTTTCTCAAAATTTCCTTCTCTCTGATTACATTAACCATCTGTTTTTGCACATTGTCTACTTTTTCCTTTGGAACACTTAACATATTAATTGTAGTTATTTTAAATTTCCTTTCTGATTATTTCAACATCTGTGTCATGTCTGAATGTGGGTCAGATGCTCACTTTGTCTTTTCAGACAGAATTTTTTTCTTACTTTTTGGTGTACTTTGTAATTTTATGTTCAAAATGGGGCATGTTGTATTATGTAATAGATGGTCAGGAAAAAAGGCCTCTAGTGTAAGGATATATGTTAATCTGGCTAGGAGTTGGCCTGTGTTTGGTGTTTGCAGTGGCTATAGATGTAAATCCTCTAGTTTTCTTGGTTTTGTCTCCTCTTTACTTTGGGCTTCCCTAAATACTCCTCCTTAGAGTAAGTCTTTACCTTGCAGCTTTTTAAACTGTAATCTATTGTTATACTGGAGTTGTGTTATAGTTGTGACAAAGTGTGGGGAAGGGGAAGTGGAAGTATTGTATAATATTCCAATTAAATGACATTATTTTAATAACTTGAAAAAAATGTTTTAGGGATTAGGGCACAAGAGGAAAGTTGGACACCACTCAGAAGAGAGAGGGGCACAGGAAAAGAATCTCAACAGGAAAACTATTTAAGTAAAGGCTGCAGCTGCTGGCACCCATATACCCATTATTGGAGCAAACAGCTTTGAATTCTCTGGCCTCTGGCCAGTGGCTTTGGACAGAGAAAGCTGCAGGGGTCCATCTCCTCAAGAAAGAGGAGAGAAAGGTACATAGACTGATTCAGCTTTTTGGCAAACAAATTTAGTCTGCTGTGTCTCACAAACCCTCTGAGGCCAGGTGGGGCTGTGCCATGGGAACCAGCAGAAGATGAAAGAAATCTAACTCCAACAAACACCCTCCTTACTGACCATGACTACTTATTGAGGACATAGAGGGGAGTAGAATTATATCCTACCAAGGAAAAGGGAGTGGGCTGAGGCAAAGGTTGGAGAACAGGCTCTGAGAAAGTCTGATTTGTGAGGCTCTGAGAACCTTGAGGCAGGATCCTCTGCTAAATGGTTGTGGTCAGTGTTGCAGTGAACACATACTGACCAGGGTTTGAAATGAGAGGTCTACTGAAGAGTGCCATCTGCTGGCTGACCAAGAAAGTGCATGTGAGGACATTAAAAGTAAATAAATGAGAGACTGTTTGGGGCCTTTACAGTCTCCCTCACCAAGGCCCTTGGAAGCAGGTCTGCAAATCATTACTGGGCCCTTGGTCCAGATGTGAGCAACTAAACAGGGATAATCCTAAAGAGCTAAATCAGTTTGAACAAAGAATCAAAGCATCAAAACACATAGCCTTCTGCCACTAAATCCCTATGCAAGAGAGAGAAATTGAGCAACAGAGTAAACTCACCATGATAAACAGATGCCTAGACAGCAGCAAAATATTACAAGCCATACTGAGAAAATGGAAGCTATGGCCCAAGCAAAGAATATATCAAAACCTCAGATGAGACACAGGATTTGAAACAACTAATCAATGAGTTCATACAAATCTCCCAAATCAAATCAATGAGTTGAAAGACATTATGGCTAAAGAGAAAAAGGACATCAAGAGGACACTGGGCAAGGACAAAGAAGAACGTGAAAACCTCAAAAGAAAAATAACAGAGATTCTAGGAACGAAAGACACAATAGGAGATCAAAAACACATTACAGGCATACAACAGCAGACTTGAAATGATATAACAAAGAATAAGTGATGCAGAAGACAGACAGCAGAAGTTGAAGAGAGAGAAAAACAAGGAGATAAAAGAATGGAAAAAACTGAGCAGGAGCTCAGGAAGTTGAATGGTAACATGAAGTACAACTACATACATGTCATGGGAGTTCCAGGAGGAGATGAGAAGGGAAAAGGGGCAGAAAGACTATTTGAGGAAATAATAACTGAAAATTTTGCAACTCTCATTAAAGAAATGAACTTACATATCCAAGAAGCACAGCATACCCCAATCAGAATAAATGTGAATAGACTTACTCCAAAACACAACTATTCAGAATGTCAAATGTCAACAATAAAGAGAAAATTCTCAGGGCAGCAAGGAATAAGCAAATCATCACATACAAGGGATGCACAATAAAACTTAGTATGGATTTCTCATCAGAAACCATGGAGGCGAGAAAATAGTGGTATGAATCAATTAGGTTACTGAAAGAGAAAAACTGCCAAGCGAGAATTCTTTATCCAGCAAAAATATCCTTCAAATATGAAGGTGAGTTTAAAGTATCCGTAAACAAACAGAAACTAAGAGATTTCATTAAAAGAATCCAACTTTGCAAAAAATATTAAAGGAAGCCTTACAGCCTGAAAGAAAAAGGCAGATGAGAGGGGCTTGGAGGAGAGTACAGAAAAAAGAACAGCAGAGAGGATAACCAAAAGACAATAAAGACAGATGAAAATAAGATATGACATATGAAAACCAAAGAATAAAATGGTTGAAATAAATAATGCATTTATAGTTATATCATTGAATGTGAATGGATTAAACTCCCCAATCAAAAAAATATAGGCTGACAGAATGGATAAAGAAAAAAAGAAAGAAACATGAGCCATTCATATGCTGCCTTCAAGAGATTCACCTTAGACCCAGGAATACAAACCGGATGAAAGTAAAAGGTTGGAAAAAGATACTCCACACAAACAGTAACCAAAAAAGAGCAGGGGAAGATATACTGATATTGGACAAAACAGACATTAAATGCAAAAAAGTTATGAGATACAGAAGGCCATTATATATTAATAAAAGGGAAAATCCACCAGGATGAAATAACAGTCATAAATATCTATGCACATAACCAAGGTGTCCCAAAATATATTAGACAAATTCTGGCAAAACTGAAAGGAGAAATAGACATCTCTACAATAATTGTGGGAGACTTCAACACACCACTCACATCATTAGATAGAACAACTGGACAGGAGATTGACAAGGAAACAGAGAACTTGGGCAACATGATAACAAGCTAGCCCTAACAGACATATACAGAATATTGTACCCAAACTCAGTGGTTATACATTCTTCTCAAGTGCTCATGGATCTTTCTCCATGATAGACCATATGTTGGGTCACAATGCAGGTCTCAATAAATATAAAATATTGAAATTATACAGAGCACCTTCTCATATAAAGATGGAATGAAACTGGAAGTCAATAATAGATGGGAAAGAGGTAAATTGCAAATGTGTGGAGGCTGAACAACACACTCCTAAATAATCAGTGGGTCAAAGAAGAAATTGCAAGTGAACTTAGTAATTACATTGAGGTGAATGAAAATGAGAACAACTTATCAAAACTTATGGGATACAGTAAGGCAGGCTTGAGAGGGAAATTTATAGTCCTAAATGCCTATATTGAAAAAAGAAGACAGAGCTAAAATCAAAGATCTAAAGGAACAACTGGAGAAACTAGAAAAAAGAATGGCAAACTTTTCCCAAAGCAAGCAGAAGGAAAGAAATAATAAAGAAAGGAGCAGAAATAAGTGAAATTGAGAACAACAACAAGCAATAGAGAAAATCAACAAAACCAAAAGCTAGTTCTTTGAGATGGTCAATAAATTTGAAAAATTCCTATGTAGACTAACAAAGAAAATAAGAGAGAAGGTTCATATAAATAAAATCAGAAATGAAAGGAGCAAAGTTACAACAGACCCCACAGAAATAAAAAGGATGATAAGAGGATATTATGAGAAATTGTGTGCAAAAACTAGACAACCTAGTAGAAATTGACAAATTCCTAGAAATGCACAAACAACCTACATTGACACTACAAGAAATGCAAGAACTTAAACTAATTACATCTAAAGAGATTAAATCAGTCATCAAAAATTTCCCAAAAAAGAAAAGTCCAGGACCAGATGGCTATATAGGTGAATTCTACCAAACATTTTTAGAAGAATTAACACCAATCTTGTTCAAATGACCCCAAAAAAATTGGAGAGGAAGGAAAATTACCCAACACAATTTATGAAGCCAACATCATGCTAATACCAAAGCCAGATAAAGATACTACAAGAAAAGAAAATTACAGACCAATCTCTCTAATGAACATAGATGCAAAAATTCTCAACAAAATACTTGAAAACAGAATCTATCAGCATATCAAATGACTTATTCACCACAACCAAGTGGAATTTATTACTGGTATGCAAGGATGGTTCAACATGAGAAAATCAATTAACATAACATACCACATTAAATAATTGAAGGGAGAAAAACAAGTGATCATCTCAATTGATACAGAAAATGAATTAGACAAAATCCAGCATCCTGGGAAGTGAATGTGGCTCAAGCAGTTTGGCACCTGCCCACCAAATGGGAGGTCCTGGGTTCAGTTCATCGTACCTCTTAAAGAAGATGAGCATGACAGCGAGCTTAGCAATGGGCTGGCGTGACAAACTGACGCAACAAGATGATGCAACGAAGAGACACTGCAAGGAAACACACTGTGAGGCACAACAAGTAGGAGCAGAGGTGGCTCAAGCCAATGGGTGCCTCCCTTCCAAATGGGAGGTCCTGGGTTCAGTTCCCAGTGCCTCCTAAAAAGAAAATGAGCACACAACAAACAGACACAGAGAGCAGACAGTGAGCATAAAACAACGGGATTTAAATAAATCTTTCAAAAAATTAAAATTAAAATCCAGCATCCTTCCTGGATAAAAACACTTCAAAAAATAGGAATAGAAGGACAATTCCTCAATATTATAAAAGGCATATATGAAAAACCCACAGCCAACATCATACTTAATGGGGAAAGGTTGAAAGCTTTTTCTCTAAGATCAGAAACAAGACTAGGATCCCTACTGTCACTATTGTTATCCAACATTGAACTAATAATTCTAGCTAGAGCAATTAGAGAATAAATAAATAAATAAATAAATAAATAAATAAATAAATAAATAAAAGGCATCCAAATCAGAAAAGAGGAAGTAAAAATCTTACTATTCACAGATGACATGATCCTATTTTTAGAAAATTCTGAAATGTCTACAACAAAGCTAGTTGAACAAATAAATGAGTTCAGCAAAGGGGTAGTTACAAGATCAACACCCCAAAATTACTAATGTAGTACTGAACAATCTGAGGAAGAAACCAGGGGTAAAATTCCATTTACACTAGTAACTGTATTAGTCAGCCAAAGGGTTGCTGATGCAAAATACCAGAAATCGGTTGGTCTTTATAAATGATATTTATTTGGGATAGAAGCTTACAGTTACCAGGCCATAAAGCATAAATTTCTTCCTTCACCAAAGTCTGTTGCCACATGTTAGAGCAAGACAGCTGCCGACGTTTGCCAGGGTTCAGGCTTCTTGGGTTCCTCTCTTCCCGGGACTCCATTTCTCTCTGGGCTTAGCTCCTCTGTTTCCTCCAAAAGGTCAGCTGTAGACTATCAGGCAAATGGCTTGTCTCTATCCTGGGGCCTTCTCTCCTTCCTCACGACCAAGCTTCCCCATCTGCTCACCTCTCCAGGCTCCAGCATCAAAACTCCAACATCAAAACTACTCCTCAAAACTATTCCAACTCTGTCCTTTGCCATGTACTTTTATCTTTGAGACCCCACCCAGCAAGGGGTGGGGCTCAATGCCCTACTGACATGGCCCAGTCAACACTCTAATCATAACTTAATAATGCCCAGATTAACAGACCAGTTTACAAGCATAATACAATATCTGTTTTTGGAATTCATAACTATATCAAACTACCAAACTGCTACAGTAACAAAAAGATTCAAATACCTAGGAACCAATTTATTCAAAGAAGTACATGACCTATATGCAGAAAACTGCAAAACAATGCTAAAAGTAATCAATGAAGACCTAAACAAATGGAAAGACATTCCATGTTCATAGGCTGGAATACAAATATCATGAAGATGTTAATCCTACCTAAACTGATTTATAGATTCAACACAACACCAATCAAAATTCCAACAACATATTTACAGAAACAGAAAAAGCAATTACCAAATTCATTTGGAAGGGAAATTGCACATGAATAGCCAAAAGGATTCTGAAAAAGAAGGATGAGGGAGGAATTTCACTGCCTGACCTTGAAACAGATTATAAATCTACAGTGGTCAAAACAGCATGGTATTGGCATAAAGATAGATACACTGATCAGTGGAATATAATTGAGAGTCCAGAAATAAACCCTCACCTCTACAGCCAACTTTTTTTTAGGAGTACCAGGGATTGAACCTGGGAGCTTGTTATATGGGAAGCATGCACTCAACCACCGAGCTACAACCTCTCCCCACCAACTGGTCTTTGACAAACCTATGAAGCCCATGTTGATGAGACAAAACAGTCTCTTCAACAAATGGTGTTGGGAGAACTGGATATCAATAACCAAAAGAATGAAATATGACCCCTATCTTACTCTTTATACAAGAATCAACTCAAAATGGATCAAAGACTTAAATATAAAAGTCAGAACCATAAAACTATTAGAAGAAAATGTAGGGAAACATCTTAAAGACCTTGTGGTATGTGGTGGTTTCTTGGACCTTACACCCAAAGCACATGCAACAAAAGAAAAAAAGAGAGAAATGGGACCTCCTTAAAATTAAACACTTTTGCACCTCACAGGACTTTGTCAAAGGATGAAAAGACAGCTGGCTCAATGGGAGAAAATATTTAGAAATTACATGTCCAATAAGGTTTAATATTCATGATTTATAAAGAGATGCTACAACTCAACAATAAAAAGGCAAATGACCCAATTAATAAATGGGCAAAAGACTTGAATAGATATTTATCCAAAGAAGAAACACAAATGGCAAAAAAAAAAAAGCACATGAAAAAATGTTTGACATCACTAATGATTAGGGAAATGCAAATCAAAACTACAATGAGATATCATTTCACACCTATCAGAATGGCCACTATTAAAAAGACAGAGAACTATAAGTGCTGAAGAGGATGTGGAGAGATAGGAACACTTATTCAGTGTTGGTGGGAATGTAGACTAGTACAGTCACTGTGTAGAACTGCTTGACAGTTCCTAAAGAAGTTAAATATAGATTTGCCACATGACCCAATGTTCACTGCAACCACCTTGGGAGCCCGAGAGGGAGGGAGGTGGAAAAAGACTGTAGGCGGAGAGAGAAGTTTGCTCATACTGGCACAGCTGATGTCTCTCCAGACATACAGGCATGTCCATCCTTTATTTGCAGGGTTATTTATACACTCCTGTTTATCACTCAAGTGCTACACAGAAGGAACACAGAATGCAACCCCCTGGAATCATTTCTGCTGTGCCCAGGGATATGGGTGTTGGGCCAAGGATTTTATGAATTGGATACAAGGCATGCTGAGTTGGGGGACAAAGGGCTTTGTGAGCTAATAGCTGATCCAGTAGTTGGGCCACTGCCCAAGTCTGTTAGGCCGCTGCCTGAGTCTTTAACTCTCACACATCCAGAAATGCTACTACTTGATATATACCCAGAAGAACTGAGAGAAGTGACACAAACAGACACCTGTACACTGATGTCCATAGCAGTGTTATTCACAATTGCCAAATGTTGGAAACAACCCAGGTGTTCATCAACCAATGAATGGATAAAGAAAATATGGTGCATTCACACGATGGAATATTATGCAGCTGTAAGATGAAATGAAGTCTTAAAGCATATGACAACATGGATGAATGTGGAGGACATTCTGTTGAGTGAAGCAAGCCAGACATAAAAGGACAAATACTGTATGATTGTGCTGCTATGAATTAAATATATCATGTAATCTCATGGAGTTAATAACATGAATATGGGTCACCAGAAAATAGAATGAGGTTAGAGAATGGAAACCTGAAGTTTAACTTGTGCAGAATTAGTAAAAAAGAATGTGTGTTAATCTTTGGAAATGAATAGAAAAGGTGAAAGCCCAATATAATGTTTGTAACTAGCAGTACTATTATGTGGGTATGGAAAGTGCTTTAAAGGGAAAGTCTAAGGTCAGGCATATTACTAAATGGAAAGCTAAAAAATATAACAGGAAACTGTACAGCATAGTAAAATGGCATGTGAAATATGAATAAAGTGAAATTGCATATATAAGGCTTATTTGTTTGAAGCTGAACAAATGTATGTTAATACTAGAAGGTGTTAATAGAATATGAAAAAACCCATTATGCTGGCAAGTGGATGTGGCTCAAGCACTTGGGTGCCTGCCTCCCTCATGGGAGGTCCCAGGTTTGGTTCACAGTGCCTCCTAAAGAAGATGAGCGGCACAACGAGCAGACAGATGAGGGAGCCATCTCACGGGGGAACATTATGCTAACTGAAAAAAAACCAGACACAAAGTACTATGTATTGTATGATTCCATTTATATAAAATGTAAATATAAATCAATTTATAAAGATAAAATTAGATTAGTGGTTATATAGGGCTCAGAAAGAACTTCTAAGGGATGTGGAGTTTTTCTTTTTAGAGTAATGAAAATGTTTTAAAATTTTTTTGTGGTGATGAATACATGACATTGTGATTATACTAAAAACCGTTGATTATACACTTTGGATAGATCTATGGTTTGTGAATATATCTCGACAAAATGGCTTAATAAATAAATAAATAATTGTATGAGAATAGCCAGAATTAGCAGCTATGTACAGCAGGGGAAGCATAGAAAGATTGATAGTTGAAAATTTTTCTTGTTTTTCTCTTTTTTGTTTATTATTATTATTATTATTGATATGAAAATGCTCTAATAATGATAGAAGTGATGAATGCACAACTATGTGAGTATACCAAATACCATTGATTGTACACTTTGGATGAATAATATGCATATAATATGTATCAATAAAATTGATTTGTTAAAAAGAAAAGAAATTGTAAGAGAGATTAGTGAATATCTCCAGATGAATGAAATCAAGAACACAACTTATCAAAACTTATGGGATACAGCAAAGGCAGTGCTGAGAGGGAAATTTATTGCCCTAAACGCCTATATTAAAAAAAGAAGAAAGAGCTAAAATCAAGACCTAACAGAACACTTGGAGGAACTACAAAAAGAACAGCAAATCAATCCTAAAGCAAGAGAAGGGGAGAAATAATAAAGATTAGAAAGAAATAAATGATACTGAAAGCAAAAAACAAAACAAAACAGAAAAAGAGAGAGAAAATCAACAAAACCAAAAGCTGATTCTTTGAGAAGATCTATAAAATTGAAAAACCCTTAGCTAGACTAACAACAACAAAAAAAAAAAAAAAAAAGAGAAGAAGATGCAAATAAATAAAATCAGAAATGAAGGGGGGATATTACAACTGACCCCACAGAAATAAAAAGGATCATAAGAGGATATTTTGAGAAAATGTATGTTAACAAATTAGACAACCTAAATAAAATGGAATGGACAAAATCTGGAAGTGCACAAACAACCTACATTGACGCTACAAGAAGTACAAGAACTCAACAAACCAATCACATTTAAATAGATTGAATCAGTCATCAAAAATATCCCAACAAAAAAAGTCCAGGGCCAGAATTTTACAGATGAATTCTACCAAGCATTTCAAGAAGAATTAACTCAAATCTTGTTTAAACTCTTTCAAAAATTTGAAGAGGAAGGAAAATTCTTAAGAAGCAAGTTCCCTGGCTGATTTCAAATACCAGCTCAACGTCATTGCCTTCCTCAAATCTGTTGGCTCAATTCCAAAACATGCATTAACACTGAATCCAGGACCTTTAGAAACTTTTCCCCAGGAACTTCTGACATCTAATCATTTTGTTACTGTGTGACGTACCAGCGGGTGTAGACCCACATAATGATTGGGAAGGAGTTGGACTTCCATCCTGTGGAGGCCCACTATGTTCTCAAACAGAAAAGCGGGAGTCTTTTGAGAGCATGGGTGATGCCTAATAGGGAAGGACAGACCAGTGTGTCAAGCCCTCAGTATTGTTGCAAGTAACTATGAATCTTGTACTTCAAGGAGTAAAGCCTCGTGGTTACCATGGGCCCCAAGGGTAAGGAGAGGGAGGAATAGAATAGATGGAACAGGGGGTATTTGGGGGGAGATGGAAGTGTTTTACATGATTTAGCAATGATGGATACAGGCCTTGTTTAATTTCATTAAAAAAAAAATTATAAAAGTATATGGTCCAATATGTAAACCATAATGTAAACTGTTGAACATGGTTAGTAGCTTCAATATTTGTATGTCAGTTGTAACAAATGTATCATCCACATATGAAAAGGTTATTAATATGGGAAGGGGGAGAAAGGGGGAGGATGTTGGGTAAATGGGAGTCCCCTGTATTTTGTATGTCACTTTACTGTGACCTAAAACTTCTTTGAAGACAAAATGAAGAAAAGTAAGACACTGGGGGAAAAAATGGAAGAAAATGTCACTGTACATACAGGACAATAGATCTTACAGTGATGGAGGGCAAAATGTCAAAAAATTTTTTTTAAATATTTTCCATTATTTTTTAATATCCCAAATATTTTATTTTGAGTTTTAAAAAAAAATTTCTGTATTTTATTTATGTTTAAACTTATCATTATTATTTAATTTTCTTATTAACTGTATTTGGCTATTTTGTTGGCTTCATTTTTGAAGAAGTTTTGGAGCACAGAAGGTTTACAACTGTGGCAAGGGAGGACCATTGGTGTGGGATGTCAGTGATGGGTGATACATGGGAGGAAGTTCACTTGGGCATACACATAAGGCATATAAATGTGTTCATATGTTTATGGGGCTTGCCACAGTGGGTGGAGATTCAAACAATAACCAAAAGAATATTAAATTCCCATTCTGGGGAGCTCTGCTACATTCTCTAATGGAATATCAATAATCCTCCAAGTACAGGGCAATGATTAGTGAGGGAGGATGGTCCATTGATGGGCCCTTGATATTGATGACTATGCTTATGAGCCTTTACTCTTGAAATTGAAAAACAGCCTAGTGTTGTAAGGTGCCTAAGATTACCTTGCTGCTGAAATGTGGCCTTTCTCTAAACCAAACTCAGCATATAAACGCAATAACTTTCCCCAGCATAGGACATGACTCCTGGGGATGAGCCTCTCTGGCACTGAGGGATTGCTACCAAGTACCAATAAGCAATGAAACTGGGGGAAAAAAAGACCTTGATGAAAAGGGGGAAAAGGTAAAGACAAAAAAGAGTTTACACGGCTAAGACACTTCAAAGTAAGTTGGTAGGTCATTCCAAAGGTAACACTTATGCCTGTCTCAGGAGGATCTCATTGACAGCCAAAGTAGATACTACACCAAATAGTAGGGCTCCTAAGGCCTCTGGAAACATCCAAACACTATGTCAGGGCATATAGCTCAGGAGTTTGGTCCTTTGTCAGTGGGCCTTACTTTGGTATTTATGTTCCCCAGTGTGACAGAGTTGGATTCAGTTGTGGTTTCCCTACATATGGCTCTTCTGCCCTTCTATTTGAACTTATAATTAGTACTAAAGTTGGTAGGTGTATGTCCAAGAGACTTAAATCTTTGGGCTGTCATGTGCTAACTGGGCCCTGAATCTCAACAGAGTGCAACACCTACTGTCCAGGTCATTAGACTCACCCAGGACAATTAGCAAGGAGGAGATGGTGGATAACCAACATACCAAGGAACTGAGAGTGTCTATAACTGCAAGCAAGAGAGTCCCATCCATTGGCCATATGGGATCAAAGACCCCCTCAACTAAAGGTGGAGTGGGCATCACCATCCCAGAATCCTCAGGATTGGAGAATGAAATATGGGCTAAAGTAGACTTACTAGTATTCTACTGTAGACTTACTGTGATTCTAGCAATAGAAGAAATACCATTGTTGTGGAGAAAGTGGCAACTGGAGGTTCTGAGAGTATAGAGAGGGAATAACAGGTGTATTACAGGGGCATTTTTGGAACTTGGGAGTCATCCTGAATGACATTACAATGACAGATACAGGCCATTATATATCTTGCCATAACCTACAGAATTGA
Organism: Tolypeutes matacus; assembly: GCA_026826555.1. NCBI lineage: Eukaryota > Metazoa > Chordata > Mammalia > Cingulata > Chlamyphoridae > Tolypeutes > Tolypeutes matacus. The sequence continues at coordinate 14,875,266 of JAKSZT010017719.1, read as the reverse complement.
GTAGGAGAGTGTGTAAATTACAACGTAAACTATAATCCATGCTTAGTAGCAATGCTCCAAAATGCGTTTATCAATTGCAATGAATGTATCACACTAATGAAAGATGTTGTTTATGTGGGAAAATGTGGGAGGTGTGGGGAGCGGGGCATATGGGAATCCCCAATATGTTCTCTGTAACATTTATGTAATCTAAGTGTCTTTAAAAAATAAAAAAAAGGAAAAGGAAAAAAAATAAAATAAAGATTTATTCTAAAAAAAAAATTGGATTTCCTTTTAGTCATTGATGTCTCCTGAGTAATACCATGCTTCATCCATATATTCCCCCCCTTCGCTATTTTCAATCTACTATGTCCAAAATTCTCTCACATAACTGTAAATGTATAAACAGATAAGCCTTCTTCACCCTGAGCTTGCCTGCAGCAACTGATTTGAATTCTTCCCTTCAAAGACTGTCACCCACCTCACATCCCTTCAAATAGCCTTGCTTTACGACTATTACTTCTTGAGGTTTTCACTTTCCTCTCCTTCCTCAAATACAGATTTGACTAAAATTTCTCTTGTGAAGCTAAGCAACAACTTCTAATTCCAAAATCCAGAGAGCAAATCTCTTTATCCTGAAGTGACACTTGATGTTTTTACATTCCCTTACTTTGGTGTTCCTAACTCCATACAAATCTGGTGCTTGCCTGCCTGATAACTAGACTTATAAAGTGCTTTTGGTGACTCCTTAACTTATTTTTTTCTCATTTAGTAATGGTGTCATCCCTGAAGTTTTTCTATCTCTCTCATTTACTCAGTCTATATGTACTTTGGAGATTTTATCCACTCCTGGGATGATACTGGCTGTAGATCTGACCACACTTGAATCTGTTTCCTGGTGAGAGCACCTTGGTTAACTCTGTATCAACATAAGCAACTTCTTCATAGGTCTTATCACTTTTGGTGAAGTACAATCACCAATATTTCCAGAATGTGCTTCATTATCTTCACTTTTTTCCACTCCTATTGCTCTCAACCTCACTCTCTGGTTTACTAATCTTATCTTCCTGTGTACTCTTTCATTGGTATCAACTGACATTGCAGTCTGAAGTCTGGGATTCATCTAAGACACCTAAATCCTCCTTCATTACCTCCTTCAGAACCATCTGTTCGGTGTATTTTCTCTTCTATACCTTGAGGACTCGGATTTCCCTGCAATCCTCTTTCTCCATCAGTGAATGCTAAATCCTTATTTGGTTTTTAATCCCCTCTAAAATTTCAGTTACATGTATCAGACACACATTGCCAGATCTCTGAGGTGACTTTCAGAGAAGAATAAAGATAAAAATCCAGCATCCTTTCTGGATAGAAACACTTTGAAAAATAGGAATAGAAGGAAAATTCCTCAACATGATAGAAGACATATATGAAAAACCCACAGCCAACATCATACGCAATGGGAAAAGGTTGAAAGTTTCCCTCTAAGATCAGAAACAAGACTAGGATCCCCACTGTAACCATCGTTATTAAACATTGAATGAAAAATTCTACCTAGAGCAATTAGAGAAGAAAAAAGATAAAAGGCATCCAAATAGGAAAAGAGGAAGTAAAACTCTTACTACTCACAGATGACATGATCCTATATTTAGAAAATTCTGTTAAATATCAGACATTTGAAGAAAACCTAGCCAATAAATATGCTCTCAAGGAGACTTAGCTTCACATGTTATCTATGAAGTCCCTTAGGAGGAAAAGAAGTTAAGCTTTTGCCTGGATGAATATTTGATAAAAATAACTTTAAAGCTGTTAAAAAATTTAGCATGAAAAAGAAAAAAAAAAATCAGTATTCTTTTCAACCACAAGGAGTCACTTCAGTTGGCTTGAGAGCATTGCCTGAACAATATAAGCCTGGGCGTTGGAGGGAAAGGGGTGGATTTGCTTAATACAGTACTTGCTCTTCCTTCCTGCACTCCGGAGATAGCACATTAATCAAACCCAGTTGACTGCCAGTGGTCTTCCTCTTTTTAAATAATACCTTTACCAAAACATGGGATGATGCATATGTTTAATTCCTATAAGAGATGGCTCCAGATATAGAGGTCACGGGAGAAAGGATGCAATTATAGCAATGTGGTCCAAGGAAGCTGAGGTGGGCGTGAGGATGCAGGGGTTTTGTTTCTATTATTTTAACTGATTCTCTGGAAACTTTGGAAAATCAAATCCTCATTAATAGAGCTGAAATGGGTTGTGCAGAAAACAAACATCCGAGTTTAGAAATGAGAAACAGGCCAAGAGAGACAAATGATAATGTCAACATAAGGGACTCAGATCCTCTAATTCTTATTCCAGCAAATATCTTACTAAACCATGTCATTTGGGTCAAATTATAGCATTCTATTTAGGATCTATTTTCTCAGCTTCTGATCTTGACTCAATTCCTTGTCTTTTTTTTTTTTTTTAACTTTATTTTGTACATTTAATAATTGAAAATATAAACAATTAAAAACTAAAAAGTAAACACAGATGAATAAATATATACATTTCTCAATTAAATGTAACAGATACATGTAATTTTTTTTTTTTGAATCAAACAATATATTATACACTATATTTGGTTCATAGTAACTCATTCATACAGTATTTGTCCTTTTGTGTCTGGCTTGCTTCACTCAACATAATGTCAAATAGATATTCCTTGTCTTTTGACCACTACCTTATTGAAAGTGTTTCTTCTGCCGTAGGTCTTCTTTCTTTCTAACTATCCTGCCTCCAGCTCTTCTTAAAATTTCTCTCCCCTATTTCAGTAGTATACCAGTAAATGTTTTAACAACTGGCTCTCAGGGGATGTGGGGAGCCCTGGCTTTTAATTTTGTGATGTCCATGATTTAAATACTGCTACTATGGCTTAGTTCAAGCTATCAGTGTGAGAAGTCAGTGAATCCAGGGTTGGGAGGAGATGTGCAAAATCCCCTCAGGCAAGCCTGTGCAAGCCACTCTAAAACACCACTGTAATTCACTGTATGTTCAGTCCCTGGGTCTCTTGTTTTCTCCCTTTTTTCACAAATTCATCTATTTACATATTTATTCATTTTGTTTAAATGACTAACACATACATTTCTACAGTTCAGCATTTCTGTTTAGTTTCTATCCAGCATTTCCAACTGCTATCTGCTCTAATCTCTTAAATTGTATTTTCTAGTGACTCAAATCAGTGTCCTTTTCCTACAAACCTGCCCCTCTAATTTGCCATTTTCTGCATCACCAAATTTCTGATCAGCTAAGGATGAGACTCTATAACCTTTGCCTCTGGTTTTTTTTCTTCCTTGTCGCCACATAACCAGTACCTAAATCCTCTTAAATCTACACTTACTTTTACTACTGCATTCAAACTTTCCTTTCTTTGATTTATGACACCCAGATTATTAGTATCACTGAAATGAAACCCAAAGTATTCTCCTGTCTCACACATCTTTAATGAATGCACCATTTACATCTACTAAGAGCCCCTGCTACCTAAAGGAAAGAATATTCCATTTTCCACTGCTAAATTACCTCCCAGACAACATCCCTTCAAATGTTGTACGAAAGACTCACTGTTTTGTAGGTCAGATTGTGGCTGGGTTCTCTGGTTAGGTTATGACAAGGCTACAATTAAGCTGTCACTTTGAGTTCTATTTTGGGGCCTTGGGGGTGGGGTAGGGAATCCTGCTTTTTGTTGGAAGAATTCAGTTCTTTGAGGTTATAGGATTGAGGTGTCTGTTTACTTGCTAACTGTTAGCCAAGGGTTGCTCTCAGCTTTTAGATGCTGCCCACATTGCTTGCCACATGGCCACTTCCATCTTCAAACCAGCAACATTTCCATGCTTCAAAATGCCGACTGTACTTCCATGACCAGTCAGAGAAAATGCTCTGCTTTTACAGGATTCTTGTGATTAAATCCGGTCCATCTGGATAATCTCCCTATCTGAAGGTCAACTGATAGGGGACCTTAATTACTGTGGCAAAATCCTTTCACTGAAATACCTAGAGTAGTGTTAATTGAATAAATGGGAGAATATGTGTGTATACTAAGGCCCTAGAATTGTGGGATTATTTCAGATTTCTACTTACCAAAGCATCTGTTGATCCTTTGCTTAGAAAGCTTTTTTTCTCTCTCTCTTTGACATCTCTAGGTCAGAGCTTCATTATTACCCACATGGAGACTTTTCTTCATAACCCTTAAGTCACACTCTTCCTTTCTAATACCCTAAGCTCCTTGCTTGTTTTCTTTATAGTAATTGTCAAAATCCACAGTCATTTTATTTATTTGCTTGCTTTGTTTTCATCTTGTTCTCTCCCACCATTATGAATTCTCTGTGAGGGAAGAGAAAGTTTTGTTTTTGTCCAGCAATATATCATTATACAGTACATTATACAGTAGGTCCTTAATAAATATTTGTTAAATAAATGATTGAATGCCTTAATAAGAACTTAATTTAAAACAGATTCATTTGAGTCATTTAATGTTTGATGATGACAAGTGAAAGCCTGAGAAATATATGGAAGGCCACTACCACTCTTCATAGAAAGCTACCCCACATTGTCATCTGAAATTATCCATACTTAGGGCAAACGTTAACTACCCTTCCTTCCTCCCTCCCTCCCTCCCTTTCTTCCTTCTTTCCTTTCTCCTGTTTTCATTGTGGAAATTTTCAAATCTACACAAAAGCAGAGTTAGTAGTGAAATGACTTGAAGATACCCATTATTGATCTTCAACAATTAACAATATTTTGCCAATCTTGGGCAATTTAAACTCTCAATTACTTATTTTTTTGGAGTGTTTTAATCCAATTCCTGAATATCATGTCATTTCACTTGTAAATACTTTGCTATATATTTCTAAATAACAAGGACTACTAATAAAAGTTTCTTAATAGTGTCAAATATTATTTAATACACAATGGATATTCAAATTTCCTTAATGTTGGTATGTTTGAATCAAGATATAAAGAAGGTCCACATATTACATTTATGTCCTGTAATTTTCTTTTATTCCATAATTGAGCTTTCCATTTATAAAATACCATTGATTGGTTGCAAAACCAATTCATTTGTTCTGTATAATACCTCATCTTCTAAATTTGACTTATTTCTTCCTCTATCTTCTTTATCTCTATTTGTTCTCTTTCTAATGCGTTGTCATTGCTCCTAGGCTTTTGGCATCTTATAACTAGGAATTATATATATATATATATATATATAATGAATTCATATGATATTTCCAATTGAAATTTGAAATTACAGAGTTTTCACATAACTTCTTTGATTTTAAACTTCCATCATATATCTATTATATTGAAAATCTTAATTCCTAATCCACAACATTTACATTATTATTTATTTGTATATGTCTAAATCAGTGTATCTATCTATCTACTATCTATCTATCATCTACCTATTTACCTATCTAAATTACTTCAAAAAAGCGGTATCAATATTACTGCTTATAAGATGACTGAAAATGGTAGATCTTTTTGTCCTTAGAATATGTCCCATCAGATATAAAATAAGTAACTTTTATTTTTCTGTTATAATGCCACTAATTTGAGAAGGAGTTTGGTTTATTTGTTAAAGTTTATTTTTCTTTCTTTCCTTCTCAAATTTACTTTTGTTTTTAGTTTGTAAAATACAGGGTTCTAAATTAAAACTATAAAACAAGGCACATTTAGAAAAATATTATTCCCTTCTCTGTCCCTCCTCCACTTTATCCTATCTCTGGCCTTATGGTTGATGACTTTTATTATATTTGGTTTGTCCTTTCCTAATTTTGGCATCTGTGTGTTTCCCTCTTAGAAGTATAAAAGATAGCACATTTTAAATATTGATTTGCACCCCTTACTTAACAATACATCTTGGAGATCATTTCATAATCTGTATATAGAGATCTTACTTGTTTTTGTACACCTGTATAGTATTCCATGTGGAAATATATCTTAGTTTTATTTAAGCAGTCCATTATGAAAGACATTGGGGGTGTTTTCAGTCTTTGTAATTACATAAAAAATAAGATACAAAAAATAGTCATGTGCACATGTCATTTCATATTTTGACAATTTGCCTTTTGATGAAGCCACTGCAAAAGGTTGTGAAATTCATGGAATCTTCTCTCTACCTGCACTCCCAAATACATCTTCCTCTCCAGGGAAGGATATTTTCTCACTGTGCTGTGTTGCTGTATGAATTCTATGTAAAATCCCACTTCAGAATCTTTAATACATACAGAAATTACTTTCTCTTACACCTTTATTGAGACATATTTTATTCATCATTCGGAGCACATATTGAACTCCAGGTTTTCCGTATTTTTCCATGACCAATTCATCTACTATTGCATTCTTTCTGCTTTGAAATTGTATAACAAGATTTCTCCTTTTGAAACATAATCAGTAACCATCCTATAGTTTTATTGAGGTGTGGTCTATGTCAGTACCATATTATTAAAATGAAATATTACATTCCTGCAAGGCAGAAATCATCACATTTTTCTTTATCTCCCACAGACTCTATCATTGAATTGATTATAAGATAAGCATACAATAAAAGTACTTACTGAATTGAATTAAATCAAGTTGGATTGATTTTCTTGGATCATCAGTATTTTCTAAGGAATGATACAGAGTTATTCTACTCTGAGCAAACAGATATCTGAAGCACAAAGTAGAGTGGAAACTTTTTTCTTAATTGGTTTAAAGATATACCTTATCCAACAAAAAAACAATGAACATATAAACAGAGATGGGTTACAGTAAGAGTGGATATCACTGTAGGTTCTGATTTAAAGGTGCTGGGCCTTCCTTGCATAGAGTGAGATAATGAAATAGATGCATTTGAAAGTTGCTGGGAAACATATAGAGACCATACATAAACTCCCTCATTGAGCAGAATCAGTGCCTAATAACAAAAGAGAAACGGGAATTTTGCTCTGTAGACATGGCTCTAAATCTCAGTTTTTTCACCTTCTACATATACTACTTTAGAGAAACTATTGAACTTCATTGAGATAATAAGCACAGCAATAAGAGTCTCATACATACCTGTTACAAAAATTGAATATGACTGAAATATTAAAATGTGGTTACTGGCTATGTTCATGCTACTTATAATTGTAGAGATAAAAAGTTATAACCAAGAATGGTGAAATATCTTGTTTTAAATAACATATAATAGTTGGTGACAACTTTGTAACTTGAACTCAAAGTCTTCATTTCAGATTAAGTTCTACTTCTACCAGGCCTTCAATATTTCACCATAATGTTTTCTAAGACCAAATCACTGATGGGGTACTTTTGCATTGCTTTCCTCCACTAATTTCTATAAATCAGATACTCTATATCTAACCACACTAGACTTGCACACTTTCACCTGGAATTAGCATAACATCTTTGCTTTTGAACTACTTGAAGCAAATATTTTTTCCTATTAGAAGCTGAGCTTTGGCCTGCCATCTTATTGAATATGGACCAAAAATGATCCATTTTGGTCACTTCCAGAGTCATGACTTGCTGTCAAACCAGAAGTGAAAAGCTCTGTATGTCATAAGTTTTCCTTGGAGTCAAGTGGTCTTTCCAAATCAGATTTTTAAAATTATGTTTAAGAAAACAAATATAGCATTTCCTAGTCCTTCAGTCTTCCAAGCCTCCAATGTCAGTTCCTGAAGTAACTAGAAAGCCTGCCAAATCTGACCTTCTTTAAACAACATATCTCTTTTCCAGTGGAAAACTGTAAAGATCAAGTCACAGCTGCACGTAGTACCTAATTAAACAAGTGTAAGAAAGCTGAGAAAGGTCAGGCTGTCAAAAATCATTGCTGTATCTTTACTGGATTGTATTTAAAGACTGATTGCAGCAAAGAAAATAACTCAATAACATGTATGAGACTGGAATAACAAATGAACTCAAGGGGCAAACGTCTTCCTAGCACGTAACCAAAGATTTGGGGATAAAAACCTAAGAAACAAACCAAGGGACGTGAAAGGGAGGGAGTAGATGGTGAATAAAACGAATAGCTGATATTAATATGAAAAGTGTCTCCATAGGCCAAGTTCAAATAGGGCACAAGACAAAATTATACATGGCAATTCATGGACTTGAATTGTTTTATTTCAAATCAAGGGTTAAAAATAACAGGTAGAGAACAGATGTGGCTCAAGAGGTTGAACGCCCATTTCCCACATGGGAGGTCCTGGGTTCGGTTCCCTGTGCCTCCTTAAAAAACAAAAACAAACAAGCAAAACAAACAACAAAAAAGCTAACTCGGTAGCTGATGTGGCTCAGTGGTTGAGCACCAGCTTCCTACATGCAAGGTCCTGGATTTAATCCCCAGCCCTCGGTACTTTAAAATAATACATAACATACATACATACATACATACATAAATAAATAAAAATAGGTGTGTGAGAGACAGTGCAAGAAGCAGCAACTGTGATTACATGATCAAGAGAAAATGGACAGAAAGGAAATTGAAAGTTACTGAAAAACACTGAGTCAGGTGTGGAGAATACTTTTAATTACCTGTGCTGGTTCACAGCTTTCTAGATTGCATGTTTCATATGATGGGCCTTAGGCATCTTGTTTCACTTCTGCCCTTCTTTTGAATGTGGGCTGAGTCCGAGAGACCTCAGAAGAGCTCACGACAGGTAAACCAACATGCATTGCACCAAACAAGCAGCTTCTATCTTAAGAAAGGAAGAAGTAGAAACATTCTTTTCTTCTTCAAGTCTGCTTTATTTTTGAAATATTGTAGACTTATGTCCACTGGGAAATTCTATGGGGTGATAATTAGCATCTAAGTGTAATTCTCAGTTCAGTACACTTTGGTTTTTCTTCCAACTCTCCTGAATCTCTGAGGGTGCGATATAATCTGACAGATGGGCTCCATGGCCTCTGGGAATGAACTGCCTTTGTTTTTGTAAGTGAGCTGACGGATAAATTTTGCTCCTTGTTTGAGAGGCCCCACCTATTCAAAATATGCAATAACATAACTGCCTAAACCAAATAGGTGGTTATTTGGGTAGGCGCACTTATGCACATGTATATATAATTAAAATATTTCTTCATTCATTCTGTCGGAGGTCTTTAGGTCTTTTTTTACAAAGACAACATTTAAATATTTATGAAGCAAGCTATAATAAAATCTATAACTTGCAAGAACAGGAAAGAGGTATATTTTTTATTACTATGACAGATGAGATTCTGCCTTTCCCCACAAACCCTCAGAATGGCATAGGTGCCGTCTTGCCATGAATAACTGACAATGCATTTAAACTTTTTAAATAGTGCACCATTCAAGTATAATTGCAATTTGTTGTAATTTCTGCTTAAATTCTTCCCTGACACAGTTGATTTATTTTACAAATCGGTGCATCTAGAGGGTGTACTGTGCCATATTATGGGTCTTTGATATAGAACCTTTGTTTTATAACAGGAAAATAATTAGCTTTTGGATAAGCTTGAATTGTGATGTCAGACGTTATTCGTGGTGCTGAAAGAAGTTATTAGTGTTGAGCTAATGAAGGCACTCAGACAGGCTCTGCCACCTTACTAATTTGTCTCTTTGGGATTTTAGTAAAATTAAAAATGAGATAAGCACAAAATAGGATGATTTTATAGAAAAAAATGAGTCAACTTGTTGATAGACTCTATAGAGATGCTGGATAAAGCCACTTATAATGGAAATTTTTCTCTACCAAATAGTTTGTTTGCAATCCAAATACTATTAATAGTTCCCATAGTGTTGATTATGAAATTGTTTAGGCATATTTTAATTAAATTTTCGTTAAATAAGTTGTGGGTTTGTTAATTAACTTTTTATATAGGTTTCTATATCTGGAATTTTAAAGCTTTGCTGGAAGTTATCCGCAAGTCGCAATGTCAGCATCCTATGTCAAGTAAGAGTCTAATTTCAGGGCACCTTCTTCCAGAAGACAAAGTATATTTGCAAGCAAATATTATGGAAAAGGTAAAGTTAAATAAGTGATAGCTGGTTTTGGAAAGTAATATTTCACCTAAGAGTAACCCATACTTGTCTGTCTCTTTTAGAATTGCTAACATCTAATTAGTGAATGCCCCATGCTGCCTAAGACTTGGATACCCTTTACTACATTGGAACATTGCAAACAGTAGCGTGTGTAACTTGATGCTGGTTAGGAGACTATTTAGGCTCAGCTCTAAACAAAATCATCACCAGCTGGTTATTTCATACTCTTATTAGGTTATAAAATGGCACTCAGGTATACAACAGTAATCACAAAACTGTGATGCTGGGAGAAAATAATCAGGTTAAATTGACCTTTATGAATAATGACTGAGGTTCCATTTCGTTTCATTTCTATTCATTTTAAAACCAGCATTAGCTTTTCTGGCACATAATTTTTCATTGTTTGCTGAACACAGCTCTATTAGAATGATTCACTGTCTTTAATATTAGTGATTATGGTCCATTTCAATTACACAGTGTGTTATATAGTTTGTTGTATTACTCTCTACATCTCTGTTAGTTGACTCTGCTGGAAAGGATTAAATGTAGCAGAGGTGATAAGAAGCCGGGGTTTTGTGGGTGGAAAAGAACCCCCATAAATATTTGCATGGGAATGTGGAGAAACTTTCATATGTAAGTCAGGTTTTCAAAATTGCATGATATTAAGATAAGATTAAGTCACCTTATTTTGCAGTTGACACTAACACTTTAGTTTCTATTTATCTTCCATATACATATGTATATAATCTTCTAATTTAGCATGCAATAATAAAGCATCCATTTTAAATGTATGCTCTGAAGAGTTTGCTAAATTTTACACCCATAAAACTGCCATACCAATAAAATTATAAAATTATTTTCATCACCCCCAAATATTGTCTCATGTCCCTTTCCAGGCAATCTGCCTTACTACCCACCCCAGCGAACTTGTGCTATTATTTCTCTCACTATTTATTAATTTTAACATTTCCGTAAGTATGTAAATGTAATTGATAGAATGTACTCTTTGTTGTTGGACATATTTGTGAGATTCATTCATGTTGTGGGTTTCAGTAGTTTGTGTTTATGCCACAATTGAACATTTATGAGTGATAAAAATTATGAATGATAAATATTGTTTTTTTTCCACTTCGTCACCATGTCGAATAAAGTGGCTATAATATTTGTGTTCTCTTTGTATGGATGTATGTTTGCATATATTGTGTGTAAATATTTAGGCTGACAATATTTAGATTATTGAATTATATGGTAAGAGTATGTTAAACCTTATGAAAAATTACCAAAACGTTCTCCAAAGTACTATTTCAATTCTACTAACATTGTGTGATGTTTCAAACTGCTGCACATCCTAATCAACACTTGGTATTGTCAGATTTTTAATTTTTGTTATTTTAGTAGACATGGTGGCACGTTGATGTGATTTTTAAATTAGTTTCCCTAATAACTAATGGGGTTGCAAATATTTTCATGTGTTTGTACTTTACATTATGCTGTATTAGGTTTGCTAATATTTTTGAGTATTTTGGCATCTCTATTTATGGGAAAAATTGATTTAAAGTTTCCTCTTCTCAGAATGCCTTTGCATGTTTTGGGCATCAGCTTTTTTCTAGACTCATAGAAGAGATGTGAAAGTCTCCTTGTTCCTCCATTCTCTGAAATATTTTGTGTAAGTCTGATATTATTTTTACCTTAAATATTTGGAAAAACCTTACCTATGAAATGATCAGGGCCTTGTAAATTTCTTTTGGAGAAGGTTTTAAATAATGAGGTTAATTTTTTATTACATATGGATCACTCAAATTTTCCATTTTTTCTTGTTTTAGTATTGGTCACTTGAATAGCTATCTATTTATCTATCTACATTTTTTGTTCTTGATCAGTCCAACTAGCGTAAATATTTCTTATTTTATTGATATTTCTGTAAAACATTTTTTTGTTATGTTGCGTTTTTCTATTTTTGTCCTTTTAATTTTATCAATTTCTACTTTTATCTGTTTTATTCCTTGTCTTCTATTTACTTTGCACTAAATTTTCTCTTCTTTTTCTAGTTTCTTTTGTTTGATGTTTAGGTGATTTTCTAAATCTTCCTTCTCTTCTAAAATAAGCATTTAAATCTAAATTTTCTCCTAAGCAGTGCTTTATCTACAGCCCACACATTTTCATATGTTGTGTGATTTCATTGCCATTAAGTTAAAACTATTTTAGCTTCCTTAGTGCTTTCATCTCTGGCCATGAGTTATATAGAATGGTGTGCTTGCCAGCAAATTGGAAGATTTCTAGGTATCATTTTGTTATGATTTCTCATTAATTCTAGTATTGTCAGATAACAAGCTCTTAAGATTTTAACCCTTATAAATATATTAAGACTTATTTTATGTGTCAGGATATGATCTATATACTTAAATGTTCCATGTGGATGTGAAAAAAATGTATATTCTGTAATTTTCGGGCAAAGTTTTATTATTATCAAACAGGTCAATTTGTTACATAGTATTATTTACACATATTCTTTATTTTACTGATTATTGGCCTATTATTCCATTAATTACTGAGAATAGTGATGAAATCTGGAAACGTACTTGTAGATTTGTTTATTTCTCCTTTAATTCTGTCTGGTTTTGGTTGATAGTTATGAGAGCTCTTTTATTAGGAATGTTCTTATGTTCTCTTGATGAACTGAATCTTTTAACAGCATGAAATGTCCTCTTTATCTCTGATTATTCATTGATCTGAAATCTCTTTTGTCTAATATTAATTTATCCACTCCAGTTTGTATCAGATATTGTTTTCATGATTTTCCTTTTAAGTTACCTGGGTGCTTATATTTAAAGTGTGTTCTTGTAGAAAGCATGTAGTTGGTTATTTCTCATTATCCTTCATTTCTGATAATGTCTGCTGTCAATTTAGTGTTTTGGTGTGTTTACCTTTAATGCCATTGTTGATGTTGCAGGGTTTAAGTCAGTTGCTATGTTTTTCTAGTTGTCCTTTCTGTTGTCTGTTCTTCATCCCCTATTTTCCTGCTTTGAGTTTTTTGAGTGTTTGTTTTCTTTCTTTCTTTCTTTGTTTTTTTTTCACTTACTCTTGGTTATAACTTAAGGTAATTATTTATTTAATTATGTTCATTGGTTGATTTGGTTATAACTTAATATAATTATTTATTAATTACGTTCATTGGTTGCTCTGGGGTTTACAATGCACATTTTTTACTTTATCACAATCTACCTTCAACTAATATTATACTAACCATATCTTTACTTTTCTTTCTTTTACACACACACACACACACACACAGGTTTTTCCATCATTTGCTCATCAAAATCATTAATATTCCATCTTTTTTTAAAAAAGCAATCTTTTTATTAGCCTCAATAGGTCCAATACTAAATGTGAGCAATGCTTCAGAAAAAAATGACATAATTTCTAATTTTTACCATAACTGGCTAATGCTAGGACTGTCAATATGGGACCTATTGACCAGATATAATAACATTGTCATGTACAAATACTATATTACATTGTTACCATGCACATTAGTTTACAAAGAAGCTTCCTTTTTGTCACTTCATTTCACCCTCCCAACAATCTTTTGAGTAATCATTTCTATCCAGGCCAGTTATATTGACAACTGTCCAAAATTGTATCACAAGTGAATGGTTGGCATTGAAATGGGAACTGTGGTGGCTTGGAGCTATGAACCCCAGAAAACATGTTTGTACACTTAATCCATTCCTGTGGGAGTGGACCCATATAAATCAGATTTTTTCAAGATGTTACTTCAGTTAAGGTGTGGCCCAAATGAATCAGGTAGGGCTTTAATCTGGATTATTAGAGTCCTTCATAAACAAGGTGAAAGTCAGACAGAGAAAAAACCAGGCAGAGGCTGAAAGTCACCAGAACCCAGAAGAGAAAGGAGAAGCCAGGAGAGGCCACCATGTATATTGCAATGTGACAGAAAAGCCAAGGACCAAGGCTCTCGGGAAGCCAGCCCCACAATGCCACAGCCTTCTGGAAGAAAGCAACACCTTGATATCCCTTGATTTGGACTTCTCTTAGTCTCAAAACCATGAGCCAATAAATTCCCATTGTTCAAGCCAACCCCACTGTATGATATTTGTTTTGACAGCTAGGAAGCTAAAACAGGAACTAAGTGTGAATATTTATTAATTAAATGTTAATATTGAATATTTAACTCTATTGTAATATGCTCTTTCAGTTTCAAATGTATAGTTAAGCTACATCAGAATTAATGAATGGAGTTCCTCATGGATAGTTTTTGTACCCTGAAATGGGCTGGCTAGGGAAAACATTGGAATGTGGAGTCCATTGGGTTCTAGTTTTAAGTAAATCATTCTACATTCATAAATGTTACTTAGGGTAGGCTTGAGTTGCTATTGAATTCTGTTATGGTATAAGACTGAGAAACAGTTGCATCCTAATTTGATTTAGACCTCTATTTGTTCAAAGGACCCCCCCCCCCAAAAAAAAAAAAAGACATACATAGAAGAGATAAGGCAAATGGAATATATGCTACTTTTTAATTACTTACCAAGCTTCTACCTAAAATGTGACTGAAAATGATTATGGTAATCTGTGGGGTAACGTAATTTAACCTAAATGCTTAAGATGTGAAATGTAGCTGACCGTGAACTTTCTCTTTCCTTAAGTTAAATCCCAAATACATTCACCTCTGAAAATCTATCAGCTGCTGGTACAGAAGGCCAAAGACAAAAGGGTGTAGGGTTATGTGCCTGAAAGGTTAAGAAAAGTAATATAGCACTTGTCTTGTGAAGAAAAGACCCAGTGACATTTTATAAATCTTTTTGGACACATTGGGAAAAAAAAAAGAAATTACCATCTTCTTGTGCATGTAATTTAAATAAATAGTGATCATTCCCTCCATTAAATATGGCTAAATTACTTTTTGGAATCTGAAAAATCATCTTAGCAATTCTTCTTCTTTGGGTTAGGGAAGGAGGATAAATTAGGAATTTGAAGAATGATTGGAAAATGTGAATATATTTCCTCCCCTACAGGCTTACAGGATTGGATTCAAAAAGAAAAAGTTAATGAAAATAATAGCTTATTCCCAAAAGGAATTCACAGCACTCACAAACTATCAATAATCTTTCATTTATAATGAATGAAAACATTTACTGTGGTAGTTTAGAGCCATGTACCCCAGAAAAACATGTTTTTAAACTTAATCCATTCCTGTGGGCAGGAACTTTTATCAATAGGACCTTTTGATGAGGTTAGTTCAGTGAAGGTGTAACCCAGATGAATCTTGGTGGGTAATAATTCTATTATTGAAGGCCTTACAGGAAAAGTGTGGCCCAAATGAGAAAGACAGAGGGAACAGCCAGAAGATGGGAGTTAATGGAACCGAGAAGCCAAGAGAGGCCACCATGTGCATTGCCATGTGACAGAAAAGACAAGGACCAAGGACCACCAGAGGCCAGCCCCAGAATGCCAACACTCCTTTGGGAGAAAGCATCACCTGGATGATACCTGGTCTCAAAACTGTGAGCCAATAAATTCCCATTGTTTAAACCAAACCCACTGCATGCTGCTGCTTAAGCAAATATGATGACATGGTTCAACTTAAATAGTTTTGAGCCAGGAAAATGTCCAAGTCAAGGCATCATCAAGGCAATGCTTCCTTCATGAAAATCAGCTGCCTATGATCCTTGGCTCCTCTGACACACGGCAAAGCACATAGTGGCGTCTGCTGACTTCTCCTCTCTCTTCTGGATTTCACAGATTTCTGCTTCTTACTTCTGTGGCTTTCTCCTCCTCTGTCTGAATTTCATTCTTTCATAAAGGACTCCAGTAATAGGATTTATAACTTTCTTCACTGAGGTGGGACATACCTTAATTGAAATAACGTTATCAAAAGGTCTTACTTACACTGGGTTTAAGCCACAGGGATGGGCTAAATTTAAGAACATGTTTTTCTGGGTTACATATCACTTCAAACCATCACCCATGGTATTTACTTCAGCATCCCGGAAAGTAATACATCTACCAACTAGGCATTTCATTTAAATATGGTGTATTAGTAAATGAAACAATTTTCATAAGCCTTATGTATATTTTTTCTCTTTCCTCTAATATATTTTGCTAGACATATGTAAAGAATATATACCTGAAAGTAAGTTAAGTTACTATTTAAAACTAAAAAACAAAAAACAAAAATAAAAATGTTTGTTAAAGCAATACAACAAAAACAGATACAAGTCATTCAATAGAAATAGTTAGAAATGTCAGAGTTGATGGGATTTGTCACCAAGGACTTTAAAAGAGCTATTATAAGCAAGTTTAAGGACTTAAAGGAAACCATAAACATAATGAAGAGAAAAGGAAAATGGTAAATAGATCAAAGGTAATCTTTTAGAGTTGATCAATATATCTCAAATGAAAAGTTCACAACATGGATTAAAATGCAGGATAGACATTTCAGAAGAAAAGATAATTGAACTTGAATGATGACAAGTTAAATCACAAGTGTGGATGCAGTTGGTTGAGGGGTTTTTTGCCTTCTGCCCTGCTGTGGAGCAAAGCTGGTTTCTCTTCTGCTTAGCCGCACAGATTGAGTTGATCAAAGCAATGATTATGGAGAAGCCTAGTCCCCTGCTGGTCGGCGGGAATTTGTGAGACAGTATTATAAGCTACTGAACCAGGGCACAGACATGCCCCGCAGATTTTATGGAAAAAACTCTTATGTCCATGGGGGATTGGATTTAAATGGAAAACCTGGAGATGCAGTCTATGGACAGAAAGAAATCCATAGGAAAGTGATGTCACAGAACTTTACCAACTGCAATACTAAGATGAGCCATGTTGGTGCTCATGCCACTCCAAATGATGGTGTGGTGATACAGGTGATGGGACTGCTCTCTAATAACAACCTGGTTTTGAGGAGATTCATGCTGACTTTTGTCCTGCTCCTGAGGGCTCTGTTGCAAATAAATTCTATGTTCACAATGATAACTTCAGATACTAAGATGAGGTCTTTGGTGGCATTGTCACTAAGCCTCAAGAGGAGTCTGAGGAAGAAGTGGAGGAACCTGAAGAAAGACAGCAGACAACAGAGGTGGTACCTGATAATTCTGGAACTTTCTATAATCAGACTGTCAACAATGTCTTGGAAGAACATTTAGAGGAACTTGGTGCTGAACCAGAGTCCAATCCTGAACCAGAACTGGAGCAAGAACCCATATCTGAAATCCAAGAGGAAAAGTCTGAACCAGTAATAAAAGAAGCTCTTCCTGAGGATGCTCAAAAAAATTCTTCTCCAACACCTACAGACATAGCTCAGACTGTACAGAAAGACTTGAGGACATTTTCTTGGGCATCTGTGACCAGTGAGAACCTTCCATTCAGTAGAGCTGTTCCAGTTATCGGGATACCACCTCATGTTATTAAAGTACCGGCTTCACAGCCCAGTCCAGAGTCTAAGCCTGAATCTCAGATTCCACCACAGAGGCCTCGGAGGGATCAAAGAGTGTGAGAACTACGAAAAAATACTCCTCTACAGAGGGGACCTAGACTAATCCATGAGGATGGTGAGCAAGGGGATGTTGAACCCCGAAGAATTGTGAGACACCCTGACAGTCACCAGCTCTTCATTGGAAACCTGCCTCATGAGGTGGACAAATCAGAACTTAAAGATTTCTTTCAAAATTATGGGAATGTGGTAGAGCTGCATATTAACAGTGGTGGGAAATTATCTAACTTTGGTTTTGTTGTGTCTGATGACTCTGAACCTGTTCAGAAGGTCCTTAGCAACAGGCCTTTCATGTTCAGAGGTGAGGTTCATCTGAATGTGGAAGAGAAGAAGATGGGAGCAGCCAGGGAAGGTGCCCATAGAGATAACTGCCTGAGGGGACCCAGAGGCCCTTGAGGTAGTAGGTTGGGTGGTGGAATGAGATGCCCTCCTTGTGGAGGCATGGTGCAGAAACCAGGATTTGGAGTGGAAAGAGGGATTGCTCTAAGGCAATGAATTGCTCTTCAGTGATCTTCATGTAGCAGTACAAACCCCATGTCCTACAGAACGGTGAATTTCTTCAACCAGATTTTGATATCTTGGAGTATGACCTTGGTCTGTTATAAACTGCTTAAGTTTGTACAACTTTACTCCTTTTTGTGTTTATGATGTGTGCTCCCTCTCCTTCCTTTCCTTTCCTGACCTTTAGTCCTTCACTTCCAATTTTGTGGAATGATATTTTAGGAAAAATGGATTTTTAAAGAAGAAGAAGAAAAAAAAAGACTGAATTTCCTTGCTTATTTTGCATATACAGACTGGATTTTTTTTTTTTTTTCAAGTAGCCATTTTCCCAAAGGAATGTATCTTGCTTATTACTGACATTTGGTATGTTTCATTCATTGAAATAGTTCTTATTTTCTATGTGTTTCAAAAGCCTGTGAGTAATACAAGATTTGATAAACATTTTGAAGGCAGGAAAAACCCAAATTGTTTCTACTTTGAGTCATGCCTACTTCTGGTGTGGAGAATTGCCTTTGGAAAAATCGACAGTTTTGATTCTCACTGGTGTGGTTAAAAACTGAATAAAAGGTATTAAAAGTTTTCTTTTCCTTTTGTTATATGGTCACAAAACAATTCTAAAACCTACTGTTTTTACCAGTAAAATTTAAATTGTGAGATAGGTTTTGAATATCTAGAGTGCAGCTGATGCTTTCCTTGAACTGTTAAATTTTTTTGAATTTGTAAAAGACAACAAAAACAAAACAAAATCTCCAAAATCCGAGAAACAAATAACCAGAGCAAAACTGTTGTGCCTTCCATTTATCTTTGATTTCCATCTTGGCACCTGTTTAAAGAAAAATAATAAAAAATCTAGATCTGTTTTTAAATTACAAGTCAAAAATACAAAGAGAAAAATGACTGAACAAAATTAGCAGACCCTTTGTCATCTCCAGGACAACATCAAGCAATCTAACATACTTGTACTTGGAGTATAAGAAGAAATTAGGAAGGTAGGGGAAAAAAAAACATTTAAATTGGCCCCAAATTACCAAATATAATGGTAAATTCACAGGTCCAAGATGATCAAAAGAGCTGAAGGAGGAGAAACACAAGGAAAAATCACACAAAGGGGCATGGTAAGTACATAGCTGAGTACCACTAATAAAGAAAAATCTTTAAGTGTGGAGACAAGAAAGCCGAAGCCTATTTATAGGCTTGAAGTGTCAGAGGACAGAGGCTGAAACTAGCAGGATTCCCTAGAAGGAATTTTTTTATGAATTCTTAGCAGACAACTAAATAATTCAGGTAGAATCAAGGACCTAGGGGCCCAGGGGTCAAAAAAGGTAGCATTTGGTAGCCCCATGAACAGAGCAAAGACATCAGTAGTGGCACACAGTGGGGGAGACAAAGTTTGCAGTTTAATTCTGGAAATATTAACCATTAAAACAACAACGACAAACATCCTCAGCAGAATACAGGAGAGCAAAACATCCAGTTTTCACCCCAAAATACTAGACATGAAAAGACCCTGGAATATGTGACACATTTTCAAGGTAAAAAAATATCAGTCAATAGAAACTGACTCTGAGTGAGTCTAAAAATTAGATTAAGTGTTTTAGTTTCCCAAAGGGCTGCCGATGGAAAGTACCAGAAATGTGTTGGCTTTTATAAAGGGGATTTATTTGGGATAAAATCTTACCGTCCCAAGGTCATGAAAGTCTAACTCAAAGCACCTTAAGAGGTGCTTTCCCATCAACATAAGAAACAAATGACCATTGTTGAAACAAATGTTGGGCAATCTCTGCCTGGTCTCTGCCTTCTGCTCTGGGCTTCCTCTCTCAGGCTCAGCTATTCTACTTTCTTCCCAATTTCAGATTGAATAGGTCTTGTCTCTTACTGGCTTCTTTAACTCAGTCTCTGCTGTTCTGTTCTTGTTCCCAAGTTCAGCTGTGAGCTATCAGGCATATAGCAGGTCTGGTCTCCTCTTGAGCTGTTCCATGGGCCCAGCCTCCTGGGGGCTTTGGGTTTAAGCAATCCTCTCTCTCCCTCACTGCAAGATCAAATATGCCTGCTCCCTTTTCCCTCTGTGTCTGTCTGTTGAGTGTCAGATCCAGCTTGCCTCACTGATGTAGTCCAATGCACAGCCCTAAAGTGATCTTACCAAGTAATCTAATCAAAGGCCCCTCAACTGAATTTAATGCAATCAAAGGGTATCACATCCAAAGGAATAGACTAGTTTACAAACAAATTCTTTCTCTTTTTGGGATTCATAAAATAATCTCAAACTGCCACAATAAAAGAAATAGTTATTCCAAAATATAAAAAAACAACAACAAAGTATCAATGAGTGAAATGTAAGATTTCTAAGAGAAAAAAAATGGAAACAAAGAAAAGGAAATTCTGGAGCTAAAAACTAGAATAGCCAAAATTAAGTATTTACTACCTGCATAATATTGTATGAACCCACTAATATGAGCTAAATACAATGACTAAACTCATGGAGTTAAACTATAAAGTAGAGATTACTAGGAGATAGAATGTGGGTTGAGAAGGGAGAGCTGATGCTGAATGTATGTAAAATGTTTAATAGGAGGGATTGTAAATGTGGGGAGGTGGTTAGAGTTGGTGGTAGCATGTTATATAATCAATAGTGCTGATTTATGAATGTGTTTGTGGCTGAGGGGGGTAGTCTAGGGAGATTGATGTCATTTGAAAGAAAGCTAGAGGATAATCTAGGGACTGTATAGCAGTAATTTTGGTTGTAGATGATTATTGTGGTTAATGGTACAAAAACAAGAATGTTCTTCTATAACAAGGAGTTAAGAATATGGAGCTACAGGGGGAAATATAACGAATGTAACGTACAGACAAAGTTAGCAGTAATATTGTAGTATTCTTTAACGCAATGGCAAAGAAGGTACTATATCAATAATAAGGATCAATAATGGGAGGGTCTAAGGGGTATGGGATTTTTCCTTTGGGAGTAATGAAAACATTCTGAAATTGACTTAACTGATGACAGCACATTTCTGTGGCTGAGAGCCACTGAGTATACATTTGGATGGATTGTACAAGGCTGTGCAACCCAGCGAGCCCTGTGGTGAATAATGGACTGTGGTTAGCAGTACAAATATGAGAATGTTCTCTCACGAACTATAACAAATATACAATGCTAATACATGATGTGAATAATAGGATGGTTTGTGGGAAAAATGCAACAGATATAAACTATGGACTATAAATAGCAGTAATATTAAGACAATGTTCTTTCATCATTTGTAACAAATGTGTCACAGCAATGTAAAGTGTTGGTGGTTGAGTGATATAAATGGGAATCCTGTATAATATGCATGATTGTTTTGTTGTCACAACTAATCAAATAAAGATAAATTAAAGAAAACACATTAATCAAGGCAACTTGATATTGTCAAATAGTATAGCTCAGAAACTGACTGACAAATATATGGCCAATTTATTTTTTTTTATTTTTTTTTATTTTTAAAGAAACTTTAGATTACATAAATGTTACATCAAAAATATAGGGGAGGTGCTAAGCACCTCTTAAAATATATGTATATATATATATATAAAAAATAACATTTTTGTAAGCAAATACACATATATGCATATATATTTATATATCATTTTACAAATGTTTGTATGTATTGTGAGAATTTTGATTTTTACCCATAATAAAAAAAAAAAAAAATGCTATATAGACAACAGCATAAATATTTTACCAGGTAATTTTGTGTCTTTACAAACATTTTATTCATGAGAGGATTTAGTCAAAGAATAACAGAATTTAGCATCTCTGGCTACATGTGCTTTATTAAGAAAGTGAGTGAATATGTTATGTATAATTTATTGAAGTATTTGTACAAAGACTGAATGCTAGTATTTTGTACTCTGAATTCCATTTCCTATCAAAGTTTTATACATTAAAAAAAGAACTGAGAAAAAAAAAAAAATATAGGGGATTTCCATATACCCCACCTCTTCCTCCTCCCACAATTTCCCCCATTAACAACATTTTTTGTTAGTGTGGTACATTTGCTACACTTTTAAAAATATATATATTTTTTAGTTTTTTAAAAGATAATTAGATTATATAATTTTGTAATCAAAACAATTCAATGGAGAAAAAGGTTTGTTTTTGTTTGTTTGTTTGTTTGTTTTTGAGGTACCAGGACTGGGGATTGAACCCGGGACCTCGATGCAAGAAGCCAGCACTCAACCACTGGGCCACATCGCTTCCCTCAGTTGGTTTTTTCATTTGTTTGCCTGTTGTTTGTTTTTTTGTTTTTAGGAGGCACCAGGGGCCGAACCCGGGACCTCCCATGTGGGAAGCAGGCGCTCAACCACTTGAGCCACATCTGCTTCCCAAAAGTAATTTTAATAAATTGCACCTGGGCAAGTGGACATTCCTATGGGAAAAATTAACTTTGATATCTATTTCACAAGATATGCTATCATTTGAGAGAGTTGTGGACCTAAATGGGAAAGCTAAAACTATACAGAATCTAGCAGGAAAAAAAAAATATTAACTTTGCAAATTTAGTGTAAAAGACAGCTTCTATTATGGCTCCCAATGATCCCCAGCCCTGTTCTTCCCACCCCTTTTTTAGCCCCTTCCCTTGAATATGGATTGAACTTAGTGAGTCACTTTTTTTTTCTTTATTAGAGATATTGTGGGTTAACAGAACAATCATGCATAAAATATAGCATTCCCATATACCACCCCACCACCAACACCTTGCATTGGTGTGGAATACTTGTTACAATTGTTGATAGCACATTTTTATAATTGTACTATTAAAGTCCATGGTTTAACTTAGGGTTTATGTTTGTGTAGTGTAGTTCTAAGGATATTTTAAAAATTTTATTCTGTTACCATATATACAATCTAACATTTCTCCCCTTTTTAAACTTTTTTAAATTGAAGTATATCACTCATACATGAACATACATAAATAATAAGTGTTTGTAAAAGTTGTGAACTTACAAAACAAACATGCATATCATCATATAGGGCTCCCATATATTGCCCCACCACCAACACCTTGC
Source organism: Tolypeutes matacus (assembly GCA_026826555.1). Lineage (NCBI taxonomy): Eukaryota > Metazoa > Chordata > Mammalia > Cingulata > Chlamyphoridae > Tolypeutes > Tolypeutes matacus. The sequence goes on along the minus strand of JAKSZT010017719.1, from coordinate 14,852,218 downwards.
ATTTTTGTGAAACAATTGTTACAAACTATGAAAGAGGATTGTCAAAATATTACTACTAACTATAACTAAAATCTTACATTAGGTGTATTTTCCCCAAACTCACCTGGTTATTAACACCCTGTATTAGTATTACATACTTGTCATAGTTCATGGTAGAAGGTTCTCGTATTTGTTCTGTTAACTACAGCCCATCTTCCATCACAGGATTAATTGTGTTATACAGTCCCGTACTTTGTACAATCCATTCCAAGAGTACACTCAGTAACTCTCATTTTCATTACAAAATTGTTCTGTCATCACCTGAGTCAATTTTAGAACGTCTTCATTACTCCAAAAAGAAAAATCCCATACCCACTTATACGCCTCATTGTTGTCCCTTAGAATTGATATGCCTTCTTTGCCATTTCTGTAAAAATTTGCAATATTACTGTTAACTATAATCCATAAATTACATTAGTTGTAATTTTCCCATGTATCACCATATACTTAATACTTTGTAAAGAAAGAACATTCATATACTTTTACTATTTTTTAACAAATCAATTTTGTTGATACATATGAATAAAGCATAAATCCATCCAAAGTGTAAAATCAATGGTATTCGGTATAATCACATATAATGCATTCATTACTCCAATCATTTTTAGAGCATTTCATTATTCCACTAATAATAACACTAGAAAACAAAAACAAACAAACCAAACAAACAAAACTCATCACCTTTCAATCTCTCTATGCTTCCCCTGCCCTATATAGTTGCTATTCTGTTTCCTTCTCTCTAGTATATTTGTATTTATATTTTGTAAAAAACAGTATTATGTATGTATTATCATTCATATTGGTGTTTTACATGCGGTTTCACTATGTTATACAGTCCAATGTTACATTTTTTAGCTTTCCTTCTAGTAATATAATTGTCTTTAAGCTTTCCCTGTCAACCACTGTCATCCCGATATAATAGCTCTGCTAGTCACTAACAGCATGATGTGCTCTCACCATTTCCATTTATTTCCAAAGATTTACAAACAACCTTTTAACCAATTCTGCACAGATTAACCATCAGCTTTCCGTTCTCTACTCTCATTCTATTTTCTGGTGATCTATATTCTAATTATTAATTCCATGAGTTTGCATGATTTAATTGTATTCAGATGTATATTTCATGTTTTTAATTGCATTTACAATGTTGTGCTACTATCACCACTATCCACTATCAAAACAGTTCCATCATTCCAAATAGGAATCCTGTACATTCTAAGCCTTCAATTCCCATTTCCTAACCCCATCCCATTCCTTGGTAACCCATAAGCTAGATTCTGATTCTATGAGTTTTTGCCTATTCTAATTGTTTTAAATCAGTGAGATTATATAACATTTTTCTTTTTGTTTCTGGCTTATTTCACTCAAGATGATGTCTTCAAGGTTCATCCATATCGTCACATGTATGATGAGGACTTCATACCTGATACATGTGACAATATTCTATTGTATGTATATACTTCGTTTTATTTATCCATTCATCAGTTGATGGACACTTGGGTTGCTTCCATCTTTTGGCAATTGTGAATAATGCTGCGATGAACATCAGTGTGCAAATATCTACTTGAGTCCCTGCTTTCAATTCTTTTGGGTATATTCTTAGTAGTGCCGTTGCTGGGTCATATGGTATGTTTATACATAGTTTTTTGAGGAACCACAAAAATGCCTTCCACATAGGAGGTGGATGTGGCTCAAGCAATTGAGCTCCTACTTACTACATGGGAGGTCCCTGGTTCAGTTCCCAGTGACTCCCTCCTAAAGAAGACAGTGAGCTGGCACGATGGGCAGACATGGCAAGCTGATGCAACAAGAGACACAAGAAGAAAAACATAATGATAAACACAACAAAACAGGGCACAGAGGTGGTTTAAGCGATTAGATGCCTCCCTCCCATATCAGGTATCCTGGGTTTGGTTCCAATGTCTCCTAAAGAAACAAGAAAGATGAACAGACACAGCAAGTGCAAACAATGATGGGGTGGGAAGAAATAAATAAATTAAATAAACTTAAAAAAAAACCATGCCTTCCACAGAGGCTATACCATTTTACCTTGCCACCAGCAATGAATGAGTGTTTCTATTTCTCCACATCCTCTCCAATGCTTGTTACTTTCCATATTTAATAGTAGACATTCTAGTGAGTGTGAAATGGTATTTCATTGTGGTTTTGATTTGCATTAATCTTGAGCATCTTTCCATGTGCTGGTGCTTTCTGGCCTTTCGTGTATCTCTTTGCAGTGATCTCTGTTTAAGGTTTTTGCCCATTTTTAAATTGGGTTGTTTGTCTTTTTGGTGTTAAGTTGAATAATTTCTTTATATATATTGGATATTAATCCTTTACTGGATATGGGGTTTTCAAATATTTTGTGTAGATTGTCTTTTTACTTTCATTATGAAGTTCTTTGAGAAAAAAAATTTTTAAGTTTTGATGAAGTCCCACTTATCTATTTTTTTTTTTTTTTTTTTATTGCTTGTGCTTTGTGTTCTTCTAGGAGTTTGATAATTCTAGTTCTTATATTTAGGTCTTTTTTGAAATGGAGATACAATTTTACCAGCTCCTCAATAAGTGATTCATTTTTAATAAATAAAACACAGCTAAAGTGACGGGTTGTCATGTCGAAGATTAGATTATAAATAACTGTTACATTTTCTCTTTGGCTTTTCTTGCATGCTAGCTCTGCCAAAACAAGCTGCTCTGTTGTGAGGTGTCTTATGGAGAGGCCCCATAGCAAAGAACAGAGGGTCTCAATTCAACAGCCCATGAGCAGCCGAATCCTGCCAACAGCTATGTGAATAAGGCTGGAAGTGAATTGTCCCCCTGCTGAATGGCGAAATGACTGCAGCCCTGATAGACATCCTGACTGTATCCTTGTGAAAAACTGCAAAAATGAAGACCCTGCTAAAGCATGTCATGATTTCTGACCCTCAGAAACCGAACATAATAAATATTTGCTTTTCATTAATATAATAACTTAATTTTAAGAAATATAAACCATGATATAATAAGTATTTATTTTTTAAAATGCTAAATTGTAGTTCAATTTGTTACATAGTAATAGATAGCTAACACACTTGGGATAAGTAATTTTAGACAGGACATTAGACATAATAGCTGTGAGAGAAAAAAATGATAATTTAAACTTCATTAAAATGTAAAAATTCTGCTTCTCAGGATACCATTAAAAAATGACCAGACAAGCCATGAACTGCAAAAAATTAAAATCACAATGAGTTCACATTGCCACCTACTAGTAAGATTTAAATTTAAAAGATGACAACATCAAATATAGGTAAGGGCATGAGGCAACCAGACTCTCATACATAGCTGGTGGAAATGATGTCAAAAGTTGCAAGTGCATTACAAGGCGGTTTGGCAATTTCTTGTAATGTCAACAGACATTTAGTCTATGACTCACCAATTCTACTCCTAGATATTTGTCCAAGAGAAAGGAAAATATATGTATACAAACAGACTTGCACATAAATGGTCGTAGTGTCTTTATTAATAAAAGCCCAAAATATGTAAATAATCCACATATCCCTCAACAGAACATATAAACATATTGTGGTATAGCCACATAGTGGATTACCACTCAGCAATAAAAAAGACCTACTTATGTATATATACAACAACATGATTGTACCTAAGAAAATTTATGTTGAATGAAAGAAATCAGACACATAGGGTATCTTCTATATTATTTCATTTTACATGAAGCTCTGTAATAGGCACTCAGAACAGTGGTTTGTCTTAGTGGTAAAAGGGGAGGGACAGAGTTAATGAGAAGGGGCACAAGAGAAATTTTTGGGATAGTGGAAATTTTCTACTTTGATAGCAGGTAGGTTATGCCAATATAACATTTATGATTTATGCATTTCTCTTTGGGAAAATTATACCTCAATTAAAACAATAAAAAGCAAAAAAGTCACATAACACAAAAGAAATAATAAGAAGCAGTTTTGTGTTAGAACATAGGACTGTGAGTCAGTATACCAATATTATTGGGGCAATACATTATGTGCATTTAGAGCACTGGCCTTGGGAATCAAAATTTGGCTTGGACCCTCTAGTCTACCTTTAAATATATGTGTGGACTTAGGCATGCTACTTAAACTCTCTGGACCTCAGTAAACTGGGGACAATTTTACCTAGCTCCCTGGGTTGTTCTTACAACTATTACATAAAATAATGTATATAAAATGCTCAGTGAATTGTAGACATTATGTAGCAGATCTTTTCACTTCAGTGATTCTCAGATTTCCAATGAGCAATGAAGCACTACTAGTAGTGGTTAATAAAGTTCATTTTCTGCTATAGCTCCATAATGAAGATGTTGAGTGAATGGGCTTGGATAAAAGAAAAGGAGGGAAACCAACAATTCAGGCATGGAAATGAATAGGTGATTGTCAATCACCATAAACAGAATAGATAGTATCTGATTCATGATTTTATTTGGGACTATATCTGCAACACAGAGACAGAATTGTAAACTGTTCCCCTTTCAAGAAAAATTTACTGAACATGTCCTATGTTCCAGACATTATTCTAGGGACTGGCGGCTAGAGCAGTGAGCACATTAGGAAAGGTTCTAACCACAAGAGAGCTTATGTGCTAGTTGGGGAAGAAAGAGGTTCACATAAATATACAACATAAAACAGGTAATACAAAGTTCTGAGATGATCATAAAAAAGGTATTGGAGAGTAAGACTAGAAGTCTAAAATACATTGAGTCATTTTGGGAAGGTTTCTCTAAGGAGCACCATTTAAGCAGAGACATTTATGACAAGAAAGAGTCAGTTATGTGAAAATTTTCAAATTAAAGTAATCCCAGCTGCTGTAACAAACAAATGTTAAAATTTCAGTGGCTTAAGAAAATAGAAACTCATTTCTCTTCATGTAATAGTTCTGTACAGTTGTTTTTAATTGTGAATGGTTACCTGCCATGTGCTAATTCAGGAATTCAGGCTCCTCACATCTTTGGCTCCACCATCCCTTAAAGCCTCAGGATCCTCTAATTCCAGAAGGTTTAAAGGAAAAGAAACAATAGAAAAAAGCATACTTGGTTCCTAAATTCCCTTGCCTAATGTCACTTCTGTTGATATCCTATTGGCAGTAACTAATCATTTGGCTAACCTGGTTGCATTAGTGGCTGGAAAATATAGTCTCTGATTGGGCAGCCACATTCCATAGAAAATTCCATACAATGGAAAGAGAGCATGGATTTTGTATAGACAACAAATCAGCTCCTTAGAGTCTACACTTTTGGCCACCAAATAGCTCCACGCACCTTTCTTCTTACATGAAGACAGTACCGACTTCTTCTTTAAGGGTAATATATTAATGTTCTATCCAGTTCAAAGTCAAAGATATCTGAATGACATGCATTCCTCTCCATCTGGTCAATATATAACCCTTCATAAATAAGGGACTACATAAAAAGCAAGTTTTATCTGCCTCCCCCCCACCACAACAACACATACACAAAACCAACATTCAATGATGGAGAAAAGACAGAAGAGCCACAATAAAAATCTCCTTTCAGGAAAGAAGAATAGAAAACACACAGTAGTCAGTTCATAGCAATAATGAGATAGTACTACTCAGGCATTGTGAAGAGCTTCTGGTCTCTCAAAGGTAGAGATTACTTGACTAGATCCTGGTTCTTCTCTTTGGGAGGAACTCTCTTGTCTATTGTCTCTGTTGACCTAGTTCCACACTCTGTGAATTGAGAAACTTCACATGTCCACATCTGAAATAGGCATTGGGGAAGACGCAATTCTGGGAGGCTGTGCATCTTTCACTGATGGCTCTTGTTCATGCAAGTTTGGGGATCAAGTATTTACCATTTCAGGCTTTGAATGTCAGGATTTTAGTTTTTGTAGGGATTCAGTTATCTCAAAAATAGAGTGGGCTTCTACTCAGATGAGGTGGGATGTGTATTGATTAAGAGCACAGGTCCTGCAGCTGGACTGCCTGAAATCAAATCCTGAAGTTGCAACTCAAAAGTTGTGTGTCTCTTAGTTTGAGATCCTACAGAAGCAAACGCCGAGACAAGGACTTGAGTGCAAACTATTTATTTGGAAAGTTGTCACAAGGAACACACCAACAGAGAAATGAAGTGAGACAGTGAAGGGAAGGCAACCAATAAATGGTGTGTTCTAAAGCCAGGTACCACTGTAAATAACTGGAGATTAATCCCTTGGAGGAACTCTAGGAACCAGTGTAGAACACCAACCTTGGAATTTTCCCACCTGAGGAACAAAGAATCTGGGGTATTTATATACCAACTCCTATCAGGCATTGTTGCAGGTGGCTAGGGGAGGGTTAATTCTCTGGCATTTTGGCCTTCTGTGTGCTTGGGTGAAACTTGTCTAAAGCAAGTGAAAGCCCTCAGGCAAATTTAAATTCTGATAGCTGGACATTGGGGCATCTGAGGGGATATGGGTGGGCCATCATAGTGTCTATTATACTGTGTCACATTGAACAAGTTAGCTACTTCCTGGGTACTTCAGTTTCCTCACCTGTAAAATGGGGATAATAGTTGTACCCAGCCCATGACATTATTATGAGGATTAAGTAAATTAATATTTATAAAGCACTATCACAATTTCTGTCACATAGTAGGTGCCTGTGTAAGTTTTTGAATAAGTGAATCTTAGTAAAGAGCATATCATGCAAAAGGACTAAGGTGGAAAGAATGTGCTGTGCCTGAGGAATAGAAAGAAGACCGGTTTGGGGTAGAATTATGACTAAAGGAGAGGGTGGGCTAAGAAGAGTTCTGAGAGGGAGGCCAGGGATGCATCCTGCAGGGTCTCTCAGACTAGGGCTTGGCCAGCCCAAGCTCCAGCAGCATGGTCTGATTTTCTGTGCCTGAAGGATCAGATTCCCATGGCAGAGGCACATTAGGATCAGGGAGTGTTTTCAGAATCATCTTTTGGAGTAAGTTCTCTTTTCTAATCAACAGTAATGGGAGTTCAGTGATGGGGTGGGGTAGGTACTGGCAAGAGTCTGACTCAAGCACAGTTAGATGCAAGACAGATGTATTAGAAACTGACATAATTCTCTAGAGTTGATGACTTCTTCCTTAGAGATGGTTCTTTATTATGAACACTCATGAGGTTAAGATAATAGGCTAAAGCACTGCTTTGCCCTAACCTTACCATCTGTCTTCTGTAGGAAAATAAGTATATTTTCTTCCAAAAAGTGTCTGTGTTTAGCATAGAACAATGGAAAACAGACAGTTTGAAATGCATATTGAGTTTGGGCTTATTGGTTAAATATTTATTTGAATGTTTAGAGTGGTCATAAAAAGTAACCCTCCATACTTATTTGGGAGGCTATTGCAATCCATGTCTACAGAATGACATTGAAAATACACCATATAAAAACATGCACTATCTTAGAATTGTATTCTAAATCTTTCTTTTCTCCTAAAAACTCCAACACTTCCTGTCCCATTCTTGTATGACAGATCCCTGTTCCTTTCTAAGGCTGTGCAACCTACAGCCCCCTCCTAGAGTAAGAGGCAAATCCATTCTTCTAGTTGCTCAGACCATAAAACTCAGAGACATTTCATATCCTTTCTCATAGCACACATCTAGTTCATTGGCAACTTTCAAAATAGGTTGGCTCTTCCTTCAAAATATCCAGAATGCTACTATTCTGACCCAAATTATCATTACTTCTAGCTTAGATTATTGTAGTGTTTTCCAAGCTGCCCCCCTTGCTTTTTCTCTCCTCCACCTACAACAGTAGCTGTCAACTGGAGGTAATATTCCCTGTCCCAGGGGAAATTTGACACTGTCTACAAGAATTTTTAATTTTCACACCTGTGCAGCTGGGAATTACTGGAATTTAGTGGGTAGAAGCCAGGAATGCCATTAAACATCCTACAATGCACACGGCAGGCCCTTATAACAAAGAATTAGCTGACCCCAAATGACAGTGGTGCCAAGAATGAAAAACCCTGGCTTACAGTCTATTCTCAACACGGGAGACAGAGGGAGCCATTGAAAGGGGGGGTAGTCAGGTCATCCCTGTGCTCAGACCTTCTGAGGGCTCTTCAGTTCTCTCAGAGTAAAGTCCTTTTAATGGTCCTTGATGATGAAATGCTCCCTATCATACCCTTGACCACAACTCTACTCTCTCGCCACTACACCAGCTACCCCTTAACATCTCTGATTCTTCCTACCACAGAGCCTTTACGTTGGCCATTCCCTCCAGTGAAACACACTCCCACAGATATCCCCCAGGTTCACTCCCTCTGTTCCTTCACAGTTTGTGCAGATGTCACCTTTTCAGCAGTGCCTACTCTGAGTATGCCAACCTTAGCTGAATCTCCTCCACAACATCCCTATTCTCCTTACACTTGTTTTTTTTTTTTCTCCTAATAATTATTACATCTTGACATACAAAGCCATTTAATTATGTATTACATTTATTGTCTATTTTTTGGCTTTCCACAATTGATTGTAATCTTCACGAAGACAAGAATTTTTGTCCTTTCTTTGTTTCAGATGTGTAAAATTGGTTTTTCCCAAGACCTGTACTTTGCAAATGAGAAAAGTGTGGCACAGAAATTTTAAATGGCTTGACTTGAGGTTATAATAGCAGAGGCAGTACAAACACCAAGATTCCTAATTCAGGCTCTTGTTGGCTCACTTTTGAACCTCACAATTGCTAGGGCACGGAGGATGGAAATGATGCTAGAACAAGGCTGTTGTACCAGAAAATCTCATGCTCATCAACAACCCCCAAATCCCAACCTAGCATACACTCAAATGAGCTGTGAGGATGGACTGCCAGCACCATCCAACTATTTAATAAAAGCACTTAAATTGCTTATGAAGAATAAAAATATAAACCTGTGCAGGTTATAGTACTTCTCAGTGAGTGATGTGCAATAGAAAAGAGGAGGAAAAATGAAACTCTAAGAAAAGCTACAGTGGAGAAAAGCAGGACCAGAAAGCAAAAGGTATTAGAAGCAATATGTGGGTTTCATGGTTGTTTCTGTGCTTACTAGCACGGAAGACAGCCCTTTAGTTTTGAATAAAAATATTCACTCCTTTTTCCTACCAAGGCTAAAATTCCAGTTTAACTCATTAGCCCCTTTTTCTACAGTCCTGTCTTATAAGCTTGGCAAAATAACCAAATTATGTACAATTAACAGAGAAGTTCCTGATACAGGGAGAGCTTTGTTTTCAGGGAAGAATGTCCCTGTGTTCTCACGGCTCACAGTGGTTCCTTTTTACCAGAATCATCTGCCAAAATAAAATAAAATAAAATAAATAAATAAGTAAATAGGAAGGGGGGGGACCCTCTCTGACTGAAACCTATTTTCATCTCATGAAAAATATCTTAATTTTTACTTATATTCTATGCCTGTAGCTGAGGGCCATTTAAACTAAATCATTTGTGACAGGTCTTAGAAAACGGTTTCTGCAATCCACTGCTCCCTCAAATGCTCATTAGAAATAGTGGTTTTCTTTTCAGAACAATGCTCACGGAATGCTTAAAACGTGTTTCCCCCCAGTTTTGACAAGTTGAACTGGCAGTAGAGTGTTTGAAGCAAAGCCTTGACATAAAAAAGATGCTGTGCAGCTATATCAGATATGACCAGGAACGACGCAACAAAGTGGAAAGCGTTAGGATGCAAGGAGGAAAGAGCAATAGACACACTGGTTTTTGCTTTTGACATTTTCTGGCATCAGAATAAACAAGGAATTTGTACTGAGAGTAGGCAGAATATTCTACTAGATTTGAATGAGCAGTTCGGTGTCTTTCCTTATGAGTCCAATGCCCCTTGGACCAATATCATGTAAGCACTTGAAGATATTTTTATAGACACCTGTAAAATGAGAACAATAACAATAATAATAATATTAATTATATTGCTTACATGAGCCACACAGTTTTCATGAGTGTTAAAAAAGAAACTTCTCAAAAGCTGCATGGAAACAGCACTGAATATATTTAAATGTGTCTTAAATGGGAAATTTTAGGTTGTATATATGTTAGTAGAATAAAAATTAAAAACAAGAACATAGGATTTTACAACACAAAGAGTGAACTCTAATATAAATCATGGACTATAATTGATAGTACAATTATAATAATATTCTTTCATCAATTGTAACAAATATACCACACTAATACAAGGAGTTAATAATAGGGGGGTATATGGTAACTATATTTTCTGCATGATTTTTGTGAATATACAACATCTCTAATAAAAAAGAGGTATATGGTAAGAATCATTTATCAATTTTTTTTATCCATACATCTGTGTTTTTAAATATTTTTTTAAACACATTTTTTCTTAGGAAGGTTGTGAACTTGCAAAACAATCATGTATCTGTCTGGAATTCCCATGTAACACCCCTCCACCAACACACTACATTGTTGTGGAATATTTGTTATGGATTATGAGATAATATCATCAGACTATTACCACTAACTATGGACTATAGCATACATTCGTTATATTTTTCCATACCCCCTATTATTAACATAGTATATCTTTGGCATTGATGCAAGGATATTATAGTATTGCTGTTAACTATAGTCCATAGGTTACATTAATTGTATTTTTCGCACGCTTCTCTACATTCTTGCCACCTTGCAATAGTGATGTTCATTTGTTCTAGTTCATAGAATTCTTGTATTTGTACTATTTGTACTATTTGTACTATTCTTGTATTTGTACTATTAACCGCAATTCTCATCCACCTCTGGGTTCACTATGTCATTCAGTCCCTAGATTATTCTCTAGCTTTCTTGCAATTGACATGTATATCCCTAGACTACCCTTTCAGCCACAATCCCATTTATAAACCAATTATGTTAGCTCTGCTCTCTTTAATGGGTTCCCATCAACTCTATCCATTTCCACACTTTTACAGTCAAGATAATAAAAACTTCTACATACATTAAGCACCATACCCCTTCTCACCCTTTCTCCTATCTCCTAAAAACCTACACTCTGGGTTTTAACTCCATGCATTTATACTTTGTATTTAGTTCATTTTAGTGAGACCATGCAATATATGTTCTCTGCTGTCTGACTTATTTTATATAGTATAATGTCTTCAAGGTTCAGCCCTGTTACCATATGTAGCAGTTTGGCAGTTTGATATAATTATGAATTCCAAAAATAGATATTGGATTATGCTTGTAAATTGGTGTGTTCCTCTGGGCATGAATAAGTTATGATTAGGGCTTTGATTGGGCCACATCAGTAGGGCGTTGGCCCTGCTCCTTCATGAGTGGGGGATCAAAGATAAAAGACATGGCAAAGGACAGAGTTGGAGTTTTGATGTTGGAGTTCTGATGCTGAGTTTTAATGCTGGAGCCCCAGTAAGTGAACAGAGGAGCTTGGTCATAAGGAAAGAGACAAGGCCCCGGGAAGAGAAACAAACTGTTTGCCTGGTAGTCTACAGCTGGCTTTGTGGAGATAGCAGAGGAGCTGAGCCCGGAGACAAGCAAGCCCTGGGAAGAGAGGAACCCAGGAAGCCTGAACCCTCGCCGATGTCGGTAGCCATTTTGCTCCAACACGTGGCAACTGACTTTGGTGAGGGAAGTAACTTATGCTTTATGGCCTGGTAACTGCGGACTTCTACCCCAAATAAATACCCTTTATAAAAACCAACCGATTTCTGGTATTTTGCATCAGCACCCTTTTGGCTGACTAATACACCATATGTGTCCCAATTTCATGTCTTCTTACAGCAGCATAGTATTCCATTATAGATACACACACACACACACACAACATTTTGTTATCTGCTCGTCAGTGGATGGACACAAGTGTTGTTTCCACTCTTTGGCAATAGTGAATAATGCTGCTATGAACATTGGTATGCAAATGTCTGTTCGCATCACACTTTTCAGTTCTTCTGGATATATTCCTAGTAGAGGATTGCTGTGTCATATGGAATTGCTATATTTAGCTTCCTGAGGAACTGCCAAACTGTCTTCCATAGAGGCTGCACCATTTATATTCCCACCAACAGTGAAGGCATGTTCCTATTTCTCTACATCCTCTCCAGCACTTATTGTTCTCTATTTTTAAAAATAATGGCCATTCTCTGTGGAGTAAGGTGATATCTCATTGTTGTTTTAATTTGCATTTCCCTAATAGCTAGTGAAATTGAACATTTTTTTCATGTGCTTTTTGGCCATTTGTATTTCCTCTTTGGAGAAATGTCTATTTAAGTCTTTGCCCATTTTTAAATTGTATTGCTTGCTCTTTTATTGTTGAGTTGTATGATCTCTTTATATAGAATGGAAATCAAACCCTTATTGGATATGTGGTTTCCAAATATTTTCTCCCATTGAATGGGCTGCCTTTCCACCTTCTTGATGAAATCTTTTCAATCACAAAAGTGTTTAAGTTTGAGGAGGTCGCATTTATCCATTTTTTCTTTTGTTGCTCCTGCTTTTGGTGTAAGGTTTAGAATACACCACCTACCTTCCTTACATTTTTTCTCAGAGCTTTATGGTTCAAGGATTTATATTTAGGTCTTTGATCTATTTTGAGTTAATTTTTGTATAAGGTGTTAGATAGGGGTCCTCTTTCTTTCTTTAGGATATGGATACCCAGTTCTTCCAGCACCATTTGTTGAATAGACTGTTCTGTTTCTGCACAATCAGTTTGGTTCCATTGGTCTATGTGTCTATCTTTATGCCAGTACCACACTGTTTACCACTGTAACTAGGTAATATGATTTAAAGTCTGGAAGTGAGAGTCCTCCAACTTCAATTTTCCTTTTTAAGATGATTCTGGCTATTCAGGCTTCTTACCCTTCCAAATAAATTTAATAATTGTGTTTTCTTTTTCTTTAAAAAATGCTGGTTGAATTTTCATTGGGATTGCATCGAATCGGTGTATCAATTTGGGTAAAATTGACATCTTAATGATATTTAGTCTTCTAATCCATGACCACGGAATATTCTACCACTTATTTAGGTCTTTTTAGATTTCTTAAAGCAATGCATTGTAGTTTTCTGAATACAAGTGCTTTATGTCCTTTGTTAAGCTTATTCTTAGATATTTGATTCTTTTATTTGCTGTTATAAATGGATTTTTCCCCTGAATTTCTCCTCAGATTGCACATTACAAGTGTATAGAAACACCACTGATTTTTGCATATTGATCTTGTATCCTGACACAACTGAAATTGTTTATTAGTTCTAGAAGCTTTGTTGTAGATTTTTCAGGACTTTTTAGGTATAGAATCATATCAACTGCAACTAGCAAAGGTTTTATTTCTTCCTTTCTGACTTGGATGCCTTTTATCTCTTTTTCTTGCCTAATTGTTCTGGTTAGAACCTCTAGCACTATATTGAACAACAGCAGTGACAGTGGGCATCCTTGTCTTGCTCCTGATATCAACAGGAAAGCTTTCAGGCTTTCACTATTGAGAACAATGTTAGCATGGTTTTTTTATATATGGTCTTTATCATGCTGAGAAAATTTCCTTCACTTGCTATCTTTTGTGGTATTTTTATCAAGAAAGGATGATATATTTTGCCAAATGCCTTTTCCTCCTTAATTGATAGGATCATGTGGTTTTTCTTCTTTGATTTATTAATGTGTATTATGCTGATTGATTTTCTTATATTGAACCACCCTCATATGCCTGATATAAAACTCACTTGGTCATGACAAATATTTCTTTTAATATCTTGTTGGATTCGATTAGCAAGTATTTAGTTGAGGATTTTTGCATCCATATTCATTACGGAAACAGGTCTGTAATTTTCTTTTTCTGGAATATCTTTACCTGGCTTTGGTTTTAGGGTGATGTTGACTTCATAAAATGAGTTTGGTAGCATTCTTCTTGTTCAATTTTTTAAAAAGAGATTGAGTAAGATTGGTATTAAATCTTCTTTGAATGCTTGGTAGAACTCACCTGTGAAACCATCTGGTCCTTTGCATTTCATTTTGGGGACTTGTTTGATGACTGTTTCAATCTCTTTACTTGTGATTGGTTTGTTGAGCTCTTCTATTTCTTCTAGGGTCAGTGCAGTTTGTTCTTACATTCCTAGGAATTTTTCCATTTCATCTACATTGTCTAGTTTGTTAGCATAATGTTGTTCATTGTATCCTCTTATGATCTCTTTTATTTTTGTTCATCAGTAGTAATGTCCCTGTTTTCATTTTTTATTTTATTTATTTGCATCTTCCTTTTTTCTTTGTCAGTCTAGTTAAAGTTTTGTTGATTTTTGTTAATCTTCTTGATGAACCAACTTTTGCTTTTGTTAATTCTTTCTATTGTTTTTTTGTTCTCAATTTCAATTTTTTCTGCTCTGATCTGTTATTTCATTCCTTCTGCTTGTTTTGGAAACAGTTTGCTGTTATTTTTCTAGTTGCCCCAGCCATGTAGTTAGGTCATTGATTTTAGCTCCTTTTTTAAAAAAAACATGTTTTTATTGAAGCATATTATTCATACATGAGTACACATAAACAGTAAGTGTATAGTAAAAGTTGTGAACTTAACAAAATAAGCATGCATAACATCATACAGGGGTCCCATACATCACTCCTCCACCAACACCTTGCATTGTTGTGATACATTTGTTATAAATTATGCAAGAGCATTGTCAAACTATTACAACTAACTATAGTCCATAGCCTACATTTAGTGTATTTTTCCTTCAACCAACTCTATTTTTTTAAGCAAATCAATTTTATTGATACATATTAATAAAGCATACAATTTATCCAAAGTATACAATCAATGATATTTGGTATAATCACATAGTTGTGCTTTCATCTCTTCAATCATTATTAAAGCATTTTCATTATTTCAATAATAATAATAAATGAAAAACAGACACACAAACAAGGATATTCCTCCCCTCTTAATCTCTCTGTTTCCCCTGCTGTACATAGCTGCTATTTCTGGCTATTCTTGCACAATTATTTATTAGTTTATTAAGCAGTGTTATTGAGATATTTTCACATACCATATGATCTATCCAAAATATATAACCAATGGCCTTTCTTTTTTAGCTATTAAAAAGACCTTTAGTGTAAAACTGTAAAATAAAAATAGAAAAATAGATTGAAAGAAATTCCAAATATTAAAAGAGAGTCTAAGACCAGGTTAGATTTAATATAATCAATTATAAGAAATAGTATAGTAACAAACATTTATAAATGTAAGTAATAATTCTAATAGAAATTAATTGTAACATAATTCTAATTTTTATGTTACAGCTCTAACTATTGGACATAATAATATCCAAGAATGAAATAAATTATTACTTTAGTTATTTAATTTCCATTTAGACCATAGTTCTTTCTGGATAATCAAATTCCTATTTGGGAATTCTTCACTTCTTATTGGAATGAATTGCAGCAGATAACAATATGCCAACTCATAATTTTATGAGGCAGAAAAACTCAAAATCTTTTTCAAAAGTAGCCATGCTAAATCATTAATGATCCAGATGGATTATTTAAATTAATGAGTATGTATAAGAAAGGGTTAAAGAAAAATATAGTATCAAAAAATATATTTCTTCTCAAGTCCTCCTCAAATAAAAGCAAGTATTTATTTTGTTTGAATAAACTTACAGAATACTGACCACAGGAACAATTTGCTATTTGCACTTTCTTCTTTTTCAGTTTAAGCATTGAGGGCTATGAATTTCCCTCTCAGAACTGCCTTCACTGCATCCCATAGGTTCAGATATGTTCTATTTTCATTTCCATTCATCTCAAGATATTTATTGATTTCTCTCACAATTTCTTCTTTGACCTAGTGGTTATTTATATTATATTATGCAGATTATATTAAAACCTCCAGGTATTTGTGAATTTTCCCTTTTTTTCTTTTTTTTTTTTTTTTTTTTTTGCCTGTTGTGGCTTTCCAACTTCATTCCATTATGATCAGGGAAATTGTTTTGTATAATTTTGATCTTGTTGAATTTATTGAGATCTTCTTTGTGATCCAGCATATGGTCTATCCTCAGGAAAGATCCATGAACACTTGAGAAGAATGTATATCCTGTTGATTTGGGGTGCAATGGTCTCTATATGTCTATTAGATTTAGTCCATTTATCTTATTATTCAAGCTCTCTGTTTCTTTATTGATCCTCTGCCCAGACATTCTATCCAATGGTGAGAGTGGTGTATTGTCCAGCTATTATGGCAGAGACACCTATTTCTCCTTTCAGTTTTTCCAGTGGTTGCCTCTTGTAATTTGGGGCATCCTGGTTAGGTGCATATACATTTATGATTGTTATTTCTTCCTGATGAATTGCCCCTTTTATTAATATATAGTGTCCTTCCTTATCTCTAACAGTGTTGCTTTTAAAGTCTATTTCATCTGATATAAGTATAATTAATCAAGCTTTTTTTTGTGTGTGTACTGCATATGTGGAATATCTTTTTCCAACCTTTCACTTTTTATCTATTGGTATACTTTTGTCTAAGGTGAATCTCTTGTAGACTGCAAATAGATGGCTCATGTTTTCTTATCCATTCTGCCAGTCTGTGTCTTTGGATTAGGGAGTTTAATCCAATAACATTCAATATTATTACTGTAAAGGCAGGTCTTTCTTCAACCATTTTGACCTTTGGGTTTTATCTTTCATATTTTGTTTTCACTACTCTTTTTACACTTTTAGTTACTTTTACTGATATAATCATCATTTCTAGACTCTCTTCCAATCCTTTCTCTCCTGTCTTTTCTGTTAAGGCTGTCGCAATCCTTATAGTATTTTCTGCAAAGACAGTCTCTTGGTTACAAACTCTCTCAGTTTCTGTTTATCTGTGAATATTCTAAACTCACCCTCATTTCTGAAAGACAATCTTGCCTGATATAAGATTCTTGGCTTCTAGTTTTTCTCTTGCAGTATCTTAAATATATAATACCACTGCATTTTGCCTCCATGGTTTCTGAAGAGAAATCACCACTTAATCTTATTGGGTATCCCTTGTGGGTGATGCATTCCTTTTCTCTTGCTGCTCTCAGAATTCTCTCTTTGTCGTTGGCATTTGGCATTCTGATTAGTATGTGTCTCAGAGTAAATCTATTCAGATTTATTAGGATGGGAGTATGTTGTGCTTCTTGGACATGGATATTTATATCCTTCAGTATGGTTGGGAAATTTTCTACCATGATTTCTTGAAATACACCTTCTGCCCCTTTCCCCTTCTCTTCTCCTTCTGGGACACACAAGACACATATGTTTGCACGTCTTTTGCCATCATTTAGTTCTCTGAGGCCCTGTTCATTTTTCCCCCCTTGTTTTCTTCATCTGTTGTTTTGTATGAATGCTTTCAGGAGCTGTCTTCTAGCTCACTGATCCTTTCTTCTGTCTCCTCAGATTTGCTGCTATATGCCTCCAGTGTATTTTTAATTTCAATTGTTGTGCCTTTCATTCCCATAAGATCTGTTCTTTTTCTATGTATGCTTTCAAATTCTTCTTTGTGCTCACCCAGTGTCTTTTTAATATACTTTATCTCTTTAGCCATTTCATTGAATTTATGAAGGAGATTTGTTTGAACATCTATGATTGATTGTCTCAACTCCTTGATATAATCTGTAGGCTTATCTTATTCCTTTGACTGGGCCATATCTTCCCATTTCTTGGTATGGATTGTAATATTTTGTTGTTGTCTTGATATCTGGCTTACTAGATATATTTATTCTCAGTTTCTCTCTTTAATTTAGCATTTTCTTGCCCTTTGTCTCTTCCTGGTTATCTAGTAGGAGCCAAGGATTTAGTTGGAACTGTAAGCTGTGGATGCTGAAGCTGCCTGTGTTCCCCCAGGAACCAATGAAACTTCTTCCACCCTTCTCCTCTGCCATGAGTAGTGATAGATCTGAAGCCATATGCAGCAATCCAAGCCATGCAGGACAAGACCATCTGTAGTTGTTTGGAGGACTGATGTAGCTTCAAGCCCTTTTCTCCCCTGCCTAGGGCAGGGACAGAGCTGCACATATGGGCAGCAAACTAAGCCATGCAGATCAAAACTCTCTACAGTTGTCCAGGTAGACTGACATAGCGCCAGCTTCCCTCTTCCCCTGTCAGGGTGAGGATGGACCCTCCCAAGTGCCCAACAATCTAATCCATGTGGGCCAAAATCATCTGCAGTTGTCTTGAGATTCTGAGTGAGTACTGTCCTTTCTGCCCTTTAAGGGGTGGAGATTAAACCACAGGCACACAATAAACCAGTCCATGTGGGCAGAAAGCACCTGCAGTTTCCCAGAAAGGCTGAAGAAACACAGCTCCTCTCCTACCTATTGCTGGTGGAGATGGAGCTACAGGCACCCAACAGTCTAGTCAGTGCATGCCGAAAGTGCCTACAGTTGCCCGGAGAGGCTGAGGAAAGCCAGACCCCTCCTATCCTATTGGCCAATAGGGTTGGAGCCACAAGCACCCAGCAGTCCAGTCTGTGTAGGCCAAAATTGTCTGCACTTGCCCAGAGAGGCTGGAGAAACACCTCCTCATCCTATCCAATTGGGTTATGGGGGTGTAGCCATAGGCTCCCAACAGTCCAGTCCATGCACTTCAAAAGTGCCTGCCATTGTCTGGAGAGGCTAAGGAAACACCATCCCCGTCTTATCCTATTGGGGGTAGATCCACAGGCACCCTGTAGTCCAGCCCATGCAGGCCAACAGTGCCTGCAGTTGCCCAGAGAAGGTGAGGAGACACCAGTCCCTTCCCATCCTATGGAGATAGGGAGCACAGATGCAGCCACGGGTGCTCAACAAAGCAGTCCTTGTAGACCGAATGTCCCTGCAATTGCTGAGAGAGGCTGAAGAAACACCAGCCCCCTGCTATCCTGTGGGAAGGGAGGGAGGGATGGAGTCAAAGGCCCTCAGCAAACTATTCCATGCAGGCCAGAAACATCTGTTTTTGCCTAGAGAGGCTAAGGAAACACAGCTCTGCTCCTATCTTCCTATCCAGCACCCGGTGTCTGACTATGCAGTCTGTACCAGCTGAAAGCATCTGCAGTTGCCCGGAGAGGCTGGTGCAGGTACCGCCAGTTTCCTTTTTGTTGGAGGTGGGGATGGGCCTAGGCTAGGATGGCAATCCAAGTTGGGTGGAAAGAAGCCATTCCTTACCATCACTGTGATTTTCAATCAGTCCTGTTTCCCTGTCTGCCAGGGTCAGAGTTAAAATGGCAACTACTGGTCTCTTTTTCTGTCTTGGACAGGTTCAAGCTTGAGCTGTTCTTAGGATTATACTTTAGCGAGCAGAATTTACTAATCAGTAGCTGAAACAATGCCTGACCATCTCTTCCTTTCCTGTTTTTGGAAAATGGAGGTTCCAACTTCAGCCACAGAATGGCTCCCAAGGTGGCTTGTGCCACCAGTGGAGGATGGGCACTGGCCTCTGTGGCATGGAGTGCTCTACTCATGAATCTTCACTGCAGATGGGCAGTCTCCTCTTTCCATTGTTTCACGGATGTTGCAGGATGCTCTTCTGGTTTCCTGGGTCTCACAAACAGGTGCTTAGTTAGCTCTGAGTGATTACTTACTGCCTTGTAGGATTAGTTGAATCTTGCATCTCCTTACTCTGCTGCTGTCTTGTCCCTCCTCCTATTTTTTTTCTTGTTATTATAAAATTATTAAACAGATAAAAATATTATTTGTAGTAATGATAGTTATCATTATTGAGGACTTACTGTGTGCAATTAATTTTATATTTATAATTACACTTGCTCATACTGGCCTTTAAAATAGCTAAAATTATCTTCATGTTTCAGAATTAATGTTAGTAATAAATATGGTATTATTGCCAAAGAAACATTACATGAAGGACACAGCAACAATTGATATGGATAAGTTCAATTAGAAGGCTTCTATTCATCAAGGTTCAGTGTGAGTCGCAGAACAAATATTAAGAGATTTGCTTATAGTGAAGAGACCTCATGCAATTTAAGGGGAAAGTTAAATAGTCTTTCAAGGCTGTAGTCTTCATCTCTGATGCCGGCATTTGAAGTCTGCAAGGCAGGAAATTAGGAAGGAAAGACATAAATTTAGGGAGAACAAGGACAACCTAGAACCTAGAAAAATGAGCTGGAACTCACGAGCATGAGCTGGAATCAATGAGGATGTACTGGATCCTGTCATCAGCTCACTCTCCCTCCAAACTATCAAGTTTATCAAGTTTTATCAAAAGTGGGTATTCTGCAGGAGAAACTGGCACTGTTCATTTTGGAGCTAAATACCCACCTGACCCAGGAGTCAGAGAAGCTGGGAGAGTAGCTGGGGGAAGTTGGGGAAGTTGTGGGATGCCCTGCAGCCCCATGCCGGTAGATAGCAGCAAGGTGTGTGCATTCTAAAAGCACATGCTTCAAATTTCCATTCTTCACATCTTGTATGAAATATGTCTTTGGCCCACCCAAACTGGAAATATACATAGAAGGAAATTCTGAAAAACAATTCTGCCTAGTTAAATTGACATACCATAAAGTTACCACAGTCCACTCTTCATCAAGTCAGCGTCCCAGGTATATCTTTATATTATACTTAATTTCCAAATAAAGGCAATTACAAAGTCATGCTACGTCTAACATTAGGGAACTATCGCCTGTATTAGCCCTTTCTTCAAAGAGGATACAAAGTTGCTTCAGGTGATGTATATTGTTCTTTCAGCTGGTTCACACTTTCACTTTGAGATCCTGTAACTTAAAAATCAGAATAATGAGACATAACATATATTATATTAGATGGTAGGATAATGGGAGAGAGAAAGAAAATAAAAATATCATATACATAATACACATGTATATGGGTATGTATCATATATATCAATGTATATCCACATATACATATTCAGACCAAAATAAGCAAGGGGTACTGAAAACTACCATAGATCTCATTTTGTAACTGGTTATGTGGTCATATTTGTATTCATTACCACCTTCTTCCAGTACCCATTACATATTTCCTTTTGTCCTTAGGAAACATAATTTTTCTTACCATCACTATGTAGTAGCAACCCAATTTCTCCTTGAGAGCCAAGAACAATCACCCAAACCACTACAGTTCCCACTTTCTTCCAGTTCAGTGGGATCATTGAAGACAAAATCAGTGATTTGTTGTAACATACCTGCTCATGGGTCATACTTTGTATCTCCCTCTCAGAGGTCTGTTGGTATTGGAGTATAGTTACAAATCCAGAAACAAAGAAAGGTGGTGGGGGCAGTTGCTGAGTGGTATCAGCAACCTCTTGCATGGAAATGACCTCAGTGGGAGATCATTACAGTTCCTTTGGACAAGAGGAAGTTAATCTCTTAAAGCAGGAATGGAAGAACTGCTTCTATGTCAAAAAAGCCTGCACAGAATTTAAGGGTTTAAAGTCCCCAACTTAATTAGGATATGCCCATATTCCCCATTGCAAATATCTGGGACTTGTTCCTTCCCATTTCATGCCCCAACTTTAATAACAGAGACCACAGGAGATTAGGCATTCTATTTGCATTATAATTCAGCCACTTGTAGAATTAGACTTTGGTTGTCAGAAATGCTAACCCTAAGGTCATACTAACCCATAAGGCCAAACATAGATTTTGGGTCTGTTATGCAGACCTTCGTTGGGAAGTTAAAGGCCTGCAATCATCATTTTCTTTCCCCAAATTCTCCAACAAATTTAGAAGCAACCAACCAACCCTATTATACTACCTATTTTGACTAAAATGTTCTACGGCAGTAAATTCTTAGTAACCCAGAGTCTTGTTTTCTACAAGAATCGGATTACAACTCTGTACAGATGATAATTTACAGAACTGTGTGGCCATGGCAGGACATGGACTACCAGTGGATTCTTTACCACTGGAAATGCTGTGATTATGACCTTTAAATCAGATCAGAACAAACTAGATAACCAAGAACTAGTTTAGAAAATGCATCCTTAGGATATCGTTCCTTTAGAATCCCTGTTGGTACACAATTCTGTGTCATTTAGGGTTCAATCAAAGAAACAGAACTATTAAGATATATTTGTTTTAGAGATTTGCTCTTATTCAATTGTGGGACTAGTTAAACAGTCTCTGTAAGGCTATTGTCTCAGGCAGAGAAAATAGATGTACAGTGTGGGTGAGGAGGAAGCAAGGACAAACTGGAATCTATGTGAATGAACTGAAACCCTCGAATGAATTTCTCACTACCTCTAACCATGATGAAGTGGGTGTCTTGTGGGAGAAGCTGACATCCTTCATCATGAAGCTAAACAGACACTTAGCTCAGAAGAGGAAAAAGCTGAAGAAGGATCCAGGAGAAGGTGAAACAGGTACAGGCCTGTCTGTTGCCCCTCATGAATGAGGTGAACCACTAGGTAAGTGACAACATGTGTGAACTACAAAGCCATCTGCTCCACCCTTTAAAGCAGACACGACAAAATGCTGCTGCTTCTCTTCTGCTCTTCAAACCTCCGGTGAAAATGTCTTTTGTGGCATACCCCAAACTAAAACCTAAGGCAATTATGGAAAATGCAATTGCACTTAACAAAGTTGACATATTACAAAGTCACTACAAATCCCATTTCTGGGGACACTCCCATATAATAATTTGGGACAACTGCCGATTGTTTCAGATGTTAATAATTTTTACTGTTATTAACCCATGGTCTGGAATAATTTTCATATTTACTATTTATATTTTGGTTGGTATTGGTATTAGGTAGATAGTATTAAGCCCAAGAGGTTCCTGAATAGGTTAGGTAGAAAAATGTTAATGTGGGTCAGAATTATTGACTTAAATGAAACAGAATGTGTTAGGTATTTATCCAGAGTTATTTGGCATGAAATGTGTACTAATCAAATATTACTTTCTACACTGCTGAAATCTGTGTCCTGGATCTCTCACTTCTAACGTCATGAGTTTTGTCAGTGCATTCCTTTTATTTACAACTTAAGTTTCTTACATAGCATGAGAATATTGGCACCATTTGACCTCACTGGATTCTTTTGGTTATTAAAAGCAAACAGGGGGTCGGATGTGGCTCAACTGGTTGGGTGTCCGTCTCCCATATGGAGGGACCCGGGTTCGATCCCCGGGACCTCCCGGTAAAAAAAAAAAAAAAAAAGCAAACAGGAAGCAAACCGGTGTAGCTGGGTAGATGAGCTCGTGCTTTGCATGTGCATGGTTCCAGGTTCAATCCCCAGAACCTCCTTAAAAAAAAAAAAAAAAAAGGAATAACCTATTTAAAAGGTCGTAGTAAACTGAATAATGCCTTGTAAAGGTAAAAGTGTCATAACATGCATTTTGTGCTTGCTTCTAAGTTAATTTGATAATCATTTGAAATTTATACTCCCCATCAACACATAGAAGTTTCCTTTTTAAATCTGTTGGGATGCCACTGAAAGGATGCAGAAAGGTAGTCCTCATTCTTACCTTTGTCAGGGAAATGGGAACAAATGAAATATCCACAATGGCTTTACTATATGAGGTAGCAGAATGAAATGGTTGAAAGAGAAATGAAGGGTGAGAACTCTAACAATTACATTATGTTTCCATGGAACTCTGTTTTTCTCCCCCCCCCCCGAACCTGTCAATGTACTTGAAGTTTCCATCTGCTAAATACGCTGAGAGCATTGTTTCTTCTTGCACCAGAAGAAGGGGAAAAAAAAAAGCCACCTTGCCTTGTCCAGAAATATCTCACCCACTACTGAAGTCTGGTCTGGGTGGGCTTTCTACACAGTTTGAATATCTGCCCTATCCTTGCTGTGAAACTGGCCTTTAAAGATAAGATATGCAAGTGTCTAATGCACATCTGCTAGGATGATTAACCCAGGCAGCTAAGCATGAGTATGGGCAAGCAAAGGAAGGGAAACTATGTCCCCACATTAAAGAAGAACTCAGCACTGTGCTAAGAACTAGAGCTGAAGAATAGAGACATGTGTTCTTTCAAAAAGTTTACATCTCTATAAGATGAGCTTTACTCTCCAGTAAATGATGACCAGGTAAATTAGGAATTCATTTTCTGCCTTGAGGTTCTATGTGGTGGATACAGACTAATAACACTAAATATTCTGAGAAGAACTAGGAATAAAATTAAATTTAAGGTTAAGTGTAGGGTTTGGACTGCTACTTATTATAATGTGCTTTGAATTGCCTAACTATAAAATGGGAGTAATGATTGCGTCACAATTTTTTATGATTGTATTAGATATTTGAAAATTTGTATTTTGTAGGTCACTTACTGATCCAAAAAACACTTTTGAAACCTTTAGCTCTGTTATTCCCAAGAGAAATTGGTACACCAATATCCTGAGAGGAAAAAAGTATAAACACACACACACACAAACATATACACATGTTTTTTATGTCATGCTATGTAATGCATTTCATTCTTTTTTATGTTTTTTTTTTGTATGGTATTTTAAATATTTAAATCACATTTATGGAAGGTATGAGATTCTTACATTCGTCTGATAAAAGAGGTGATTTAACAAATGTCAAGGAACATTTTATTGATTCATTCAAAATAATCTTGTGAGTTAGGCTATGAGAAATGATTCTCCCTTTTTCATTGATGAAGCAATTAATGTTCAGAAAGATTAAGTGGCATATCAGAATTCACCCAGAGCCAGGGGTCTTTGTTCCAAGCTGAATCCCAACACCTGTGGCATGGACATTGTGGACACTGTTAGGAAGATCCACAGGAAGATGGAGTAACATGCTGCAAGGTTTGAGACCCAGGCAAATTTCACTATATAGACAGCAAGAGAGGAGGCATTTGTGGATGTTAGGAAAAGTGGGAAAGAGAGAATTCATCTAATTTATTAATTCTTACAAAAAAAAAAAGAGACAAAAGACACTTATGTATTTAATTTGTGGTTTTATTGTTCTGTTTTGTTTTCATCTATTTTTATTTAGATGGAAATTTGGAGAGACCTCTGGAAATGTATGCAAAACCAGATACTGGCTAGGGATGTCGAGAAGTTCTAGATAGGAAAGGAATCCAATCATCATGCTCTCAATCTTTCAAAGAAATTCATGGTCCAGCAAAATACTGTAACAAATATCAAGAATCAGCTTATCTAGTGCCTCAATGATCACAGAGCCATGAGCCATAAGCAGTCTGCCTCTAAAGAGAATAAATCATTCAGGGGAAACTTGATTACTTTTTTGATAGAATTAGAAGATTAGTTGTCAGAAGGAGTGGTGCTAATGTAATATATCTTGATTTCTAAGAAAACATGTCCATTGGGGAATTTTACATGAAAAATTAATTTCAGTTGGCTTGAATATGACTTTCAAGAAAGTGAAAGCCACACCTATGGGCCACAAATTATGTGCGGTTAAAAAAGAGGAAGAAAGAGAGGAAGAAAGAGGTTTTTTTGTTTTTAAAGGGAGGGGGTTGCTTCTCCAGAAAAAATAGCTAGAGGACAGGCTGAAACAGCCCTGAGAAAGATCTAGAATTTAGGACAGCAGGTGAAGGCTACATACCACCCAGAGGAGAGAGCGACAAAAGAGGGAAATAGTGATGACAGAACCGTGAGTTGGACCCAGCAACAGTTGCTGCTGCCGGCACCCTCCCCCACACTAAAGACTCTTTAGAATTCTCTGGCCTCTGGGCTTGCGACTACAGACAAAGGGGGCTCCAGGGATCTATCAGCCCAGGAAAGGGGAGAGAGAGGGACACAGCCTAAGGCTGACTCAGCTTCTGACCCACAAATTTGGGCTGTGCCGCCCCATGGGCCCTTCCAGGCCAGGTGGGACCCCACAGTGGTTTGCCCTGGGAGCTGGTGAAGGACTGGAGAGATCTAACCCTTGCAATCTCCCTCTCTTTTAGCCTGGACTAATTGTTGAGGACTCTACAGGAGAGGGGAGAGAACACCTGGGGCTGACTCAGCTTTTGACTCTCAGGTTTGATCTGCTGTGTCCCGAGAGCCCTTACAGGCTGGGTGGAGCTACGCCATTATTTGTCTTGGAGCCTGCAAGGGGCTAAAGATTATACAAACCTCCCAATCTCCTCCTTTACTAACAGAGACTGATTGTTGAGAACTCAGAGGGGAGTGGAAATATTTTCTGGTTGGGAAAAGGGAGGGGGGCTGCCAGAGAAGACTGGAGAACTGTCTCAGCAAGTTTGAATTACAAGGCTCTTAGCCTCCAGACAGGAAGCTCTATCACATTGATCTGGTCTGTGTCACAACAAATACACTCTGACCAGACATTGAATTGAGAGCTGCCAAAAAATGCCATCTCCTGGTGGACCAAGGAAGTGCACATAAGAAAATTAAAAATAAGTAGGAAAGGCTTTTCCGGGCCTCTATAGCCTCCCTGCCTAAGGCCCTAGGAAGTGACTCTACAACTAATTACTGGGCCCAGTGCCCAGTTTTGAGCAACTGCAGGACAATCCTAACAATCCAGGTCGAGCCAAAAATCAAAGAGCTGTGGTAACTCACAGCCTCCTGCCACTAAATCCCTATAAAAGAGAAAGAGATTCAGCATCTGAGTAAACTACATCCTAACCAGATACCTAAACACCAGCAAAAAATTACAAGCCATACCAAGAAAATAGAAGACATGGCCCAAGAAAAGGAATACATCAAAGTCCTAGAAGAGATGCAGAATTTGAGAGAACTAATCAGTGAGATGAGCACAAATTTCCAAAATCAAATTAATGAATTGAAAGACAATATAGTTAAAGAGATAAATGACATCAAGAAGACATTGAGAGAATGCAAAGAAGAATTTGAAATCCTGAACAGAAAATTAACGGAGTTCATGGGAAAGAAGGACACAAGAGACGAGGTCAAAAACACATTTGAGGCATACAACAGCAGACTCAAAATGATAGAAGAAAGAATAAGTGATACCGAAGACAAAGCAGCTAAAATTGAAGAAAGAAAAGGACAGAGAGAGAAAAGAATGGAAAAAATTGAGCAGGGGCTCAGAGAGTTGAATGACAACACAAAACGCAACAACATACATGTCATGGGAGTTCCAGAAGGAGAAGAGAAGGGAAAGGGGGCAGAAAGAGTATTTGAGGAAATAATAGCTGAAAATTTTGCAACTCTCATGAAAGAAATGAACTTACATGTCCAAGAAGCACACCGTACCCCAATCAGAATATATCCAAATAGACCTACACCAAGACACATATTACTCAGAATGTCAAATGTCAAAGATAAAGAGAAAATTCTCAGAGCAGCAAGAGAGAAGCAAACGATCATGTACAAGGGATGTCCAGTAAGATTTAGTGCAGATTTCCCTTCAGAAACCATGGAAGTGAGAAGACAGTGGTATGATACAATTAGGAAACTGAAAGAGAAAAACTGCCTGCCGAGAATTCTTTTTCCAGCAAAACTGTCCTTCAAATATGAAGGTGAGCATAAAATATTCACAAACAAACAGAAACTAAGAGAGTTTGCAAAAAAGAATCCACCTTTGCAGGAAATATTAAAGGAAGCCTTAGAACCTGAAAGAAAAAGACAGGAGAGAGAGACTTGGAGGAGCATATAGAGGAAAGAACAGCAGAAAGGATAACCAAAAGAGAAAAAAGACAGACAAAAACAAGATAACATATGAAAACCAAAGAATAAAATGGAGGAAGTAAATAGTACATTTACAGTAATATCATTGAATGTGAATGGATTAAACACCCCAATCAAAAGATTCACGATGGGTGGATAATCACACAATAAATGAGGGAATCTGAATTCCTAGCCTGGAGAGCTCTGCCACAATCTCCAAGGGAGCAGCAATAGTCCTCTGAGTGTAGGGACAGTGCCTGTCAAAATAGGATGACCCACTGATGTTTTTTTTTTTTTTTTTATTCATGACTACCCTTGTGAGTTTTTGCTCTTGTAAATGAGACTTAGCCTGCAGTTGTGGGGTGCATAAGGGTTGCCACCTGAGAGCCTCCTTGTTGCTCAAATGTGGCCTCTCTCTAAGCCAAACTCAGCATATGATTGCATTACCTTCCCCCCAACGTGGGACATGACTCCCGGGGATGAGCCTCCCTGGCAACAAGGGATTAATACCAAGTGCCAACTGGCTGCTTTGTGCAGTGGCAGTATCGTAGCCAATGAGGTTTATCCGAGGCACGATTATTGCTAATTGAAAACTTTTCCCAAGTGCCAACTGGCAACACAACTGGAAAAAGACCTTGAATAAAAGGGGGAAACGGTAAAGACAAATGAGTTCAAGTGGCTAAGAGACTTCAAAGAGAGTCGGGAGGTCATCCCAGAGGTAACTCTTACGCACACCTCAGTAGGAGCTCATAGAACATCTAAGTGCCTATCACCCCACTCAGTGGGGTTCCTGAGAGCTCCAGAGACACCCTGGTCTTATATAAGGGGGGATAGCCCCAGAGACTGATGCCTTATCAGTGAGTTCTTTTTGGAATCTGTGCTCCTGAGAGTGACAGAATTAGACTCAAATAAGTCCTCCCTGCACATGGTTCACCAGTCCCTTCTATTCAAACCTACATGTGATGCTGGAGTTTCTTAGGTATACTTCCAGAGACTGGAGCCTCCCACCTACCTATGTGCCAGGTGTGCATGAAATCTAGGTGGAGCTGCAACTCCTACCCTACAGCTCAATGGACTCATCCAAGTCCCCTGGTGAGGAGACAACGATGGGAAATGGCCATCCCAGGGAATGGAGAGGGCCTGCATCTGCAGGCAGGATCATCCCACCCACCATATCCATGGGATATAAGCCCTCTCTCACTTGGAGTTGGAGTGGACATCACCATCCCAGTCGCCTCTGGATTGGGGGAAGAACTATGGACTAGAGTGGACTTGATGGTATTCTCTTGCTCACATATGGTGATTCTTGCAATGCAAGAAATTATAACAATGAGGTGGAGCCAGTGGCCACTTGACAGTTTTTGGGTAGGGAGGGGATGAGCAGTTGAAATACAGGGGCTTCTTTGGGAGTTGGTGGTTGTCCTGAGTACTGTTGTGGCAATGGATGTAGGCCATTTTAAATCAGCACACACCACTCAGAACTGAGTGGGAGAGAGTGTGGTCTACAGTGTGAACTGTGGTCTATGGTTGGTGGCAAGGCTCCAGGATGTGTAAGTTCATTGAGGTTGGTGGGCCACACTGAGGGAGATGTTTGTGTTGGATGTGGTGGGAGGTGTGGGAGGTGGGCAACATGGGAATCCCAGTGGGTTCCGTGTAATATTTTAGGTAATCTAAGCACCTCTTAAAATATATGTATATATATATATATATATATATAAATAACATTTTTGTAAGCAAATACACATATATGCATATATATTTATATATCATTTTACAAATGTTTGTATGTATTGTGAGAATTTTGATTTTTACCCATAATAAAAAAAAAAAAAAAAGATACAGGCTGATAGAATGGATTAAAAAAATATCAGCCATCCATATGCTGCTTACCAGAAACTCACCTTAGACCCAGGGATACAAACCGGCTGAAAGTGAAAGGTTGGAAAAAGATACTCCACGCGAATAGTAACCAGAAAAGAGCAGGGGTAGCTATACTAATATCAGACAAAACAGACTTTAAATGCAAAAAAGTGATAAGAGATACAGAAGGCCATTATATATTAATAAAAGGGATGATCCACCAGGAAGATATAACAGCCATAAATATCTACGCACCTAACTAGGGTGCCCCGAAATATATTAGACAAACTCTGCAAAACTGAAGGGAGAAATAGACATTTCTACAATAATCGTTGGAGAATTCAACACCTCACTCACATCATTAGATAGAACAACTAGACAGAAGATCAACAAGGACACAGAGAACTTGAACAATATGATAAACAAATTAGACCTGACAAACATATGCAGAACACTGCATCCAAACTCAGCAGGTTATACATTCTTCTCAAGTACCCATGGATCTTTCTCCAGGATAGACCACATGTTAGGTCACAATTCAGCTCTCAATAAATATAAAATGATTGAAATTATACTGGTCTATACTTAGTGGCAAAGCCCCAGGATGTATATATCCATTGTAGGTGATGTGCCACACTAATGAAAAATGTTTATGTGAGATGTTATGGGAAGTATGGGAGGAGGAGATCTTGGGAATCCCTGTAATTTTTGGGTAACATTTATGTAATCTAAGCATCTTTTAAACTATATATGAAAAAAAATAATAACATTTATGTAAGCAAATGCACATATATGCATATATATCTATATATCATTTTACAAATATTGGTTTGTATTGTGAAAAATTTGATTTTTACCCACAATTAAAAAAATGGAATGAAAGTAGAAATCCATAATAGACAGGAAAAAAGTAAATTTGTAAATGTGTGGAGACTGAACAACACAATCCTAAATAATAGGTGGGTCAAAGAAGAAATTGCAAGTAAAATCAGTAAATATATTGAGACAAATGAAAATGAGAACATGACATATCAAAACTTATGGGATACAGCAAAGAAAATCTTGAGAGGGAAATTTATAGCCCTAAATGCCTATATTACAAAAGAAGAAAGAGCTAAACTCAAAGATTTAACTGAACAACTAGAGAAACTAGAAAAAGAACAGAAAACCAATCCCAAAGCAAGCAGAAGGAAAGAAATAATAAAGATTAGAGCAGAAATAAATGAAAATGAGAACAGAAAAACAATAGAGAATAGCAACAAAACCGAAAGCTGGTTCTTTGAGAAGATCAATAAAATTGACAAACCCCTAGGTAGACTAACAAAGAAAAAAAGAGAAAAGATTCAATAAATACAATCAGAAATGAAAGAGGGGGAGTTACACATGACCTCACAGAAATAAAAAGAATCATAAGAAGATATTATGAGAAACTATATGCCAACAAACTAGA
The DNA here is from genome assembly GCA_026826555.1 of Tolypeutes matacus. Lineage (NCBI taxonomy): Eukaryota > Metazoa > Chordata > Mammalia > Cingulata > Chlamyphoridae > Tolypeutes > Tolypeutes matacus. The sequence continues at coordinate 14,821,420 of JAKSZT010017719.1, read as the reverse complement.
CAACCTAGATAAAATGGACAAATTTCTAGAAACGCACAACCAACCTACACTGATGTTACAAGAAATACAAGAACTTAACAAACCAAACACATTTAAAGAGATTGAATTCGTCATCAAAAATCTCCCAGCAAAGAAAATCCAGGAACAGATGGCTTCGCAGGTAAATTCTACCAAGCATTTCAAAAAGAATTAACACCAATCCTATTTAAACTCTCCAAAAAATTGAAGAGGAGGGAAAATTACCCAACACATTTTATGGAGCCAACATTACCCTAAAACCAAAGCCAGATAAAGATTGTACAAGAAAAGAAAATTACAGACCAATCTCTCTAATGAACATAGATGCAAAAATTCTCAACAAAATACTTGCAAATCGAATCTAACAGCATATAAAAAGACTTATATATCTCGACCAAGTGGGATTTATTCCTGGTATGCAAGGCTGGTTAAACATAAGAAAATCAATCAATGTAATACATCACATTAACAAATTGAATGATAAAAAACACATGATCATCTCAATAGATGCAGAAAAGGCATTAGACAAAATCCAGCATCTTGTTCTGATAAAAACACTTCAAAAGATAGGAATAAAAGGAAAATTCCTCAATATGATAAAAAGCCATATATGAAAAACCCACAGCCAGCATCATATTCAATGGGGAAAGGCTGAAAGCTTTCCCTCTAAGATCGGGAACAAGACAAGGATGCCCACTGTCACCATTGTTATTCAACATTGTACTAGAAGTTCTAGCTAGGGCAATTAGACAAGGAAAAAAAAATTAAAGGCATCTAAATAGGAAAAAAGGAAGTTAAACTCTCACTGTTTGTGGATGACATGATCCTGTACTTAGAAATTCCTGAAGTATCCACGACAAAGCTACTTGAGCTAATAAATGAGTTCAGCAAAGTGGCAGGATACAATATCAACACGCAAAAATCAGCAATGTTTTTGTACACTAGTATTCAACAACCTAAGGAGGAAATCAGGAAAAAAATTCCATTTTCAATAGCAACAAAAAGACTCAAGTACCTAGGAGTTAATTTAAAAGAAATTTAAAAAGACCTAAACAAATGGAAAGACATTCTGTGTTCATGGATTGGAAGAATAAATATCATGAAGGTATCAATCTTACCCAAACTGATTTATAGATTCAATGCAATACCAATCAAACTCCCAACAGCTTACTTTACAAAATAGAGAAAGCAATTACCAAATTCATCTGGAAGGGTAAGTGCACCCCAATAGCTAAAAGCATTCAAAAAAGAAGAGTGATGTGGGAGGAATTTCACTGCCTGACCTTGAAACATATTACAAAGCTACAGTGGTCAAAACAGTATGGTACTGGCATAAAGAGAGACACATTGATCAGTGGAATAGAATTGAGAACACAGAAATAAACCCTCACCTATACAGTCAACTGGTTTTTGACAAACTTACCAAGCCCACCCTAACGGGAAAAAGCAGTCTCTTTAATAAATGGTGTTGGGAGAACTGGATATCTATAACCAAAAGAATGAAAGAGGACCCCTAACTCACGCCCTATACAAGAATCAACTCAAAATGGATCGAAGATCTAAATATAAAAGCCAGGACCATAAAACTACTAGAAGAAAATGTAGGGAAACATCTTCAAGACTTTGTAGTATGTGGTGGTTTCTTGGACCTTACACCCAAAGCATGTGCAACAAAAGAAAAAAATAGATAAATGGGACCTCCTCAAAATTAAACACTTTGCACCTCACAGGACTTTGTCAGAAGTGTGAAAAGGCAGCTAACTGAATGGGAAAAAATACTTGGGAAAAAATATCTGATAAGGGTTTAATACCCAGGATATATAAAGAGATGTTACAACTCAAAAATAAAAAGACAAACCACCCAATTTAAAAATGGGCAAAAGACTTGAATAGACATTTCTCCAAAGAAGAAACACAAATGGCAAAAAAAAAAAAAAAAAAAAAAAAAAAAAAAAAAAAAAAAAAAAAAAACCACACATGAAGAAATGCTGAACATCACTCATGATTAGGGAAATGCAAATCAAATCTACAACGAGATATCTTTTCACACCTATCAGAATGGCCACTATTAAAAAGACAGAGAACTACAAGAGTTGGAGAGGATGTGGAGAGATAGGAACACTTCTTCACTGTTGGTGGGAATGCAGAATGGTACAGCCACTATGGAGGATTGTTTGGCAGTTCCTAAAGAAGTTGAATATACACTTGCCATGTGACCCGGCAATACCACTACTGGGTATATACCCAGAAACAATCCAGGTGTCCATCAACATTTGAATGGATAAACAAACTGTGGTCTATTCACACTATGGAATATTATGCAGTTCTAAGAAGAAATGAAGTCATAAAGCATATGGCAACACGGATGAACCTGGAGGACATTATGTTGAGCGAAGCAAGCCAGACACAAAAGGACAAATACTGTTTGAATGTGTTACTATGAACCAAATATATTGTGTAACATATTGCTTGATTAAAAAAAAATTTATATGTATCCATTATATTTAATTGAGAAATGTATATATTTATTCATCTGTGTTTACTTTTTAGTATTTAGTAGTTTATATTTTCAATTATTAAATGTACAAAACAAAGTAAAAAAAAAAAGGGTGGGGGAGGGGGTAACAGAGAAAGAAAGAGAGAAAGAAATAGTCAAACTTAAGAATGTATTAAGGAATGAGGGTTTTTTCCCCAGAGTAAGACAGTGTATTTGGTGTTGAATTGTGTTTAAATCTTTCACCAAAAATGCAATTTAGTATTTAAAAAAATTTACATTGAACATTCAAGTCAATGTTAGCTCTCTAACTTCAATAGTGGGTATGACCATACAAGTTAGTCAACAAGTTTCGTTAGACAATCTTCAGAGAAACTTGTAAAAGTGTAGCCAGTGGAGCTAAGAACAGTATGTTGGGAGTCAGAAAAAAATGAGTTCATATAAAGATTTTAGCACTTGTTTCTTTAACTCTTCTCTCATCAAGCAGTGGAGACTAATTTGTTTCACTTAAAATATGGGCTAACTTGAACAACTCTCTTCTAATGAATAGATCGTGATGGAATTGACACTGTATGACTTCTGAGGTAGGTCATAGAAGGTGATACAGCTTCTTTCTGACTCTCTCTTTGAGGGTATGCACCTCTGGAGCCTTGAGTCCCATGTCAGAATTATGGTACCAGAGACACAACAATGTTGGAGAGACCACATAGAAATTGAGAGAGAACCGCCTTAGGAGCTCCACGTGTTCCAGTCCCTACCTGATTGGGTCTTCCCAGCCCAGGGACCTGACACATAAGTGAAGAGGCCTAAAATATCACTACAGCCTGAACCAGTGTCTGACTTAACTACATGCAAAACCCCAGGTGCAGACATCTAGCTGAACCCAGTCAACTCCAAAAGCTATGAGCAATAATAATGAAGAGTGTTCTTATTTTATGCCATTGAGATTGGGATGGTGGACTATGTAGCAATAGATAATTGATGCACTATCTGGGTGATCACAGGAAATTATCTTAAGTTTTAAGTTTCATTATACTCATATCTACCCAGTGAGTTTTTGTATTGAGATAATGTATTGAAATTCTTAGAATAGTGCCTAGTTAATGGTTCTTAGCATTTGTAGCTAATACAACTATTAGCAGTGGCCATAGTATTAAGTTTAATATTAAAGTAAAGATAGTGTTATGGTAGTGAAGATCATATTAAGAGACTTAATTAAGCCTTGTAGGGTTTACTCCACAAAGAAGATCTTGTTAATATACAAACTCAATCATGCATGCCCAAATCCTATCTTGTCCCAAATGTACTTTGTGCTCTGTTAAAAAACTTCTCACAGGGAAATGGATGTGGCTCAAGCAATTGGACTCCCATCTACCATATGGGAGGTCCAGGGTTCAATTCCTGAGACCTCCTGGTGAAAGGCAAGCTGGCCCGCACAGTGAGCTGGCCAGAGCAGAGAGCTGGCCCGTGTGGAGTGGTATAGCCAGTGCGAAGAGCTGGCACAGCAAGATTACGCAACAAAAAGAGACACAGAGGAGAGATAATAAGAGATGCAGCAGACCAGGGAGCTGAGGTGGCGCAAGAGATTGAGCGCTTCTATCCCACTCCGGAAGGTCCCAGGATCAGTTCCCGGTACCGTCTAAAGAGAATACAAGCAGACACAGAAAAACACACAGAGCAGACAGTGAGCGCAAAAACAATAAGAGAGAACTTCTTAGCCCTCTTACACAAGCAGATCCTTGCTGTGAAAGGGAAGATATCAGATAAACAATCTGTTCACAGGGCCAGAACATACCAAAGGCCTAGACAAAGATGCAATAGAGGGAAAGCCAGATTCTTCTTGTAAGGAAGACAAAACCCTTCCTGATAATAAAAGACAGTCCAACAGATATCCTAGGCTCATACTAAGAAGAGTAGGCAATGTCTCTTCCTTTAGGAGAGAGTAAGAAAGAGGTAGGAGGAGGCAGGTCTGCCCTTGGAAGAAGAGACAAACTATTCTCCTTCTCCCAACCGACACGGGATTCTCTTGAATTGTGTGGAAGTAGCCTGTTCAGTTTGTGTCCAATGAAATCAGCTCTGCTGTCCTGCTCACAATTTAATTGTCCAAGGGATCAACACCCCAGTGAAATACAAGCTGGTAAAAAAGGAAAAACATATAGAGGGTGACATGTTTTGAAAACTGTACCCAATGGTGGCACTTCCAGTTAGATGTGGAAAATTAATCTAATGAGATCCTCTCTGAGGTTGTAACAGATACTGAGTAGGTAGAGGAAAAGGGTCCCTTTAAGCCCAGTTTCTATCCCAAAACAATAAGCTATTCTGCCTTCCTTGAGATTTACTACACTTACTAGTCTTGGACCTGGTCTGTACATACTGCCAGGGGATGATATCTAGGGTATCTCAAGTTTGTTTTATTTTTTTGTATCCTTTTTTTTTTTTAATCCTTAAAATTAAACTTCATAAAAAAGTTTTTTAGGTCTCTCTTTTCATTGGAAATTAAAGACATTACTAAATTTATGAGCTTCTCTCTCTCTCCAGAATGAGTGACTTGAAGTTGAGTGTCTAGTATTGCTTTTTTATTTCAAATATCTGTGAACCATAGCACAGAACTTAGTCTTGCTTAGTATGTGTTATATACATTGATTTGGAGCCTCCTTACTGTTTCCTCAAAGAGCTAAAGTATCATTTCCATCTCTAAAGTATTGTATTCCATACATACATACATGCACACATATTTTTTCCTCTTTGGTTTTTTCTTATGCATGGAATCCACAGACAAATCATTTTAAGTCACTCTTGCAGGTGGGCACCTAAATTTCTCTAGCTTTTTTAATATGACATTTCCCATTCTTCAGGTCACCCACACTTTTTTCCTGACCTCAGTTAGTTCTCATTCTACTAAAAATACAGTGATAAAAACTAGACATAATTATTTAATAAAAATCTGACAACACTAGAATAGGACAACGATCATTTGCTTATGCTTGAATGCCACATTCTTTTTTGTATATATTTTAATATTTTTGTATCACTTTAACATGTTTTACCAAAACAGCATTATGATCTAACATAATGTAAATTCCATTGTACTTAACTGTCTAGAAAATGGTAGACTGATTAATCAAAGTACTTTCAGTCAATACAGTCCTCTGAATGAGTAGTCAGCCATACCTACTTCTAGAGAAGATGTTGTGCGTAGATTCTGGTTCAAGAGACCACACATAGTACCACAGATAAATGATTATTTCTGGTAAAAAGTGTTTTAAAACAGGTCATTCCTAAGGAGATCTTTTCTAATTGTTCTGCTCCAAACTTATTAATGGGATTAGATACTTTGGGAGAATATAAAAACCATAATTCAACCCCACCAATTCCACATCATGATCTTGAAAATAGATGTCTTCTATTTGTAAAAGAGCACTGAAAAGGTTTAAATTTATAGAATTGGAATTAACCTACACAGTTCTCATCTTTAAAAAGTAATTTATATATCCAACAGGCTAGTCTTTTAACAGAAAATAGAGAAATACAGATCTAGAGTTGTATGAAAAATCACAGATGAGAATCAAAATTTTCTAGTCAAGAACTTAAAAAATTCTCAATGCAATGCCTTTGTTTAGAAGAAGAGGAAATACAATTGCAAAGACAAGTCACAATAGAAACTAGTGGCAAGGCTGGGACCAGGGACTAATATTTTATGATATCAAGTCCAATGTTCCTTCTTCCATGCCCCATTGCCTTTGAAATCCCTGGGAATTCTTCCTATGATTTTATAACCTTGAATCCAGAGATAACTCAGAGGGAATCCGATTGCTTTTTTTTTTTACAATCCCCTGTTGGTCTTGCCCCAGAGCTTTTCTGTGATCATCTTGGGGAGGGTGTGTGTGGGGGGGGTGATAAGGATATCTCACTCCTTTCTCCTTTAGGACCATCTCCATGCCTCCAGGGCATGAAGTCAGCCTCTCTAGGTGTTTAAGAACAATTATGCTTTCTGGAGCTTTTCTCTGTTTTCCCTTTTCTAGATAAACTAACCTAAACAAGTCCTGTTTAAGACTGCCTCCTTCCCAGCAGCCTTTCTTAGTCCCTATCCTCACCTTATCTTTTGTCTTCCAGATCTTATCTCTTTGCATTTTAAGACAATGGGCACTCCCATTTATTGAATCTGCATAAGAAGAATAGGGACTAATGTATCACTTATGCAAACATATGTCACAGATGCTGCCCTTAATATAGCAGGGTTCCCAGGATAACATATTTCCATTTCTGCCACTCTGCATATTTCCCCTGGGGCCAGCCAGAAAGCTATGCTGTCTTTCAGTATATGATAGACCTGGATTCTATTTCGGGTGCATAAAAATAAGATATCCTCTCCTGGGGTTTGTTTATGTCATTACTGTGCCAGACTCTAAAAGGGAAATGGCACTTGATAGCCATCCCTTACAGACATCAGGGGGATTTATTTTTCAGGGGCAAACACCCTAGCTATGGGAAGTGATTATTTCCAGATACAAATGCTCTTAAAAGGAAATTTATCTAGTAGATTACAGACCAAAACCTTTCCCCAGGCTTTCTATTCTCTCTCCTGAAGAAGTGTTTTAACAAGGAGCGTGGTCTGTGAGTAACATTGTGCCTTGTGGCTGCCACCTTTATACTTTTTCTGCTTCACCCATAGACCAGCCCCGTGCCTGATCAGTTTTCATGGTCATTCCATTCAGTGGGATGATTTGTTCTGATAAAATGGAAAATTGAAATGGAACTGGTGCTGGATACAACATCAGCCACTTTTTCTATTTTGTCAAAGTGCCTTGGCTACTTCATGGCCATGAGTCGAAATAAATCACACTTTCCAGCGGTGAAACTTCTTGGAGATCAAATTGGAATATATTGATTAGCTCTTTGAGGGCTGATGGATTGGAGGCTTTTGCTTTATAAACACATTTACAAACACACCTTAAAAAACAGCTGCTTAGCCCTGGATAAACTGATTGTGTTTATTCAAAACTGCAGGGAAGGGCATACCTGCAACCCCTGGTTTTAACCAATCAATGTTTTCATCCTGGATCAATGGTGACAAGTGAAATGTTGTTCCCTTTAGTGACTTCTAAGACTAGCTCAAGGCTGGCTTGCCCAATGATGTGTTAAGTAATACATCAAATTCTCAGAAACAACTTGGCTTGTCAAAGACTACTAGAATATAAGAGCTGGAAGGGGCTTAAGACATCATTTCCTACAGCTATGAACCAATTCATCTAGTGAATTCATTTATTCAGCTTACAACAGAGACATTTTTAGAGAAAACTTTAGAGTTAGAAAGATGTTAACAATTTTCTATTGCAAACTTTAAAAATTCGAGTGACTAAGGTCCTTAAATGCATTATTAAGTGAGTGAAGCGGTTCTAGTGGGCAATTTTGTGAGTGGAGGACATGAACCTGCTCTAAATGCGGAAACTCCTATTCAACTCTAGGTGATTATTTTCATGGGAGAATGTGGGTCCAGTATTGGCAAATAGACTTCTTTTTATTTTTTCCAAAAGAACCTAAAAATATGGATATTTTGCATCATCTCTTAATTTTTACATACTGACAACTAATTCCAGTGCAAATAAAAAAGCAACTCTGCAGAGAAATAAAGTACAATTTCAGACCAAATTTGTCTAAAAGCCACCAGCATAAGATCATCTCTGGTTTAGCCCTTCATCATGCTGATGAGGAAAGTAAAGTTCAGAAAAATGAATGCACAGATGCCATGGGGATGATTGGCATAGAAGACATAAGAACACAAATTCCTGTATTCCCAGTGGACCATTTCACATGCTAACTTGACCCAGAGAACATCTGTGAATTACAATCTTGCAGTGCGCTCTAGGTGTTGAGATGGAGTCATAGACTCTCAGAACTAGGCGATAAGGTAACTCAACTCCAGACCTAACTTTCAAAAGCCAGGAGACATCTCTTAATCAGCTATCCTAAGATCACTGAGAATGAGGAAAGCAGAGACCGTCCTGGTTTGATGCTATTTCTATACTTGCACTCCTGAAAAGTGGGTTTTATGATTTTTTTGAGCCTCTCCAGGCCCTATTTCAAGCCATGGTATTTAGAATACCAGCTGAAAAATCCCCAAATATTAAGCAAAATATTTTCAGATAAGTTCTACTTAGGAAGGCACAATAAATGTAACAGAAATGCTTTTCATTGTAATTGGTAAAACAAACCAAATGAACAAGATACCTGGCTCAACCAAATTGGACTTTTTATTAATTTGCTTTACTTCACCTAAAAGGAAAAGGATTTATTACTTTTGCCTGGAGGTAGGCAGTTGTTTTCACTGGTTTGCATCTCAACAATATCAGGTGATAACATTGGTCTTTCCCTCTTGGTTACTGATGGGTTCGGTAGCTCCAGGCATCATAGAAACGTACAGTTGGTAAAGAGTGGTGTGGTTTTCTTTTCATCAGGAAAACAGAAACACTTCAATGCATTCTTTCAACAAATACCTGCTTTTGTCTTTTTGTCCATAACTGTGTCCTGTGTCCACCTCTGACTGCCAGAGAGGATGAAAAAGTGAGTGTTTGTTTCTACTGGAAGCTGGGTTGACATGGGGCTTCAAAGTGGGTGTGAGATAAATTAAACTATAGTGTCTTCTATAGGAGGGAAAGCCAATACTTTAGGAGTATTTATAATCAGGTTTGAAATGAGAACTCTTCGGTGGTTTGCTCTACATTATAACCAGAATACTCCATTCCTGTGAGAATTCTAAATACTAAAGTTTGATTGTACAGTTTCCTGATCATGTGGTCTGTTTTCTCATGCTATCATATAACTACTCTCTAGATCATCTTTGGCTCTGCGTTACTGAACTGCTTCCTCCCTTCATTGAAATGTGCCCCTTCTTACTGTGTGGAGATGGTTACTGGTTTCACAGAAGAAAGAATTATGAAGTACATTGGTGGGGGAAAGGAGATGTGATTCTGCTCAGATTCTATTAGAGTAGGAAACGTGCTGGATATCAAAGGGAAATTTATGTAATGTGTTCCTGCATTGTTCAGGGCATAGCATCATGTTTTATGCAAGCAAAGGCAGTGGGGGCATGCAGTATGAGAACTCTGCCACTTACGCTGAAACAAACAATAAAACAGTGAATGGGCAATGGGCAGAAAATAAACCCTATTTTTTATGGGAAGCATTCACAATCCCCATCTTACACAGACACCTCTGATTCCATCTCAGAAAGAGCATCTTTTTAAAAGTCCATAAGAAATCTCTTCTATAGTTTACTTAGCTTCTTTAAGAATCAAATCAGTACAAGGTAAGCAAACAAGGAAGCTTTGAATAAATGAATGGGAAGTTTTGCAAAAGCGATATCTAGTGGTGTTATACTCAGAGTAAGTTGGAAGCAACAAAATGAGAGAGAAGTCTCAGCAGACTAGGATTTCTAACTGACAAGCTGAGGAATCGGAAAGGCAGATAGGGAAATGTAATTCTTAGAAGGATCAAGGAAGTTGTAAATAGGTTTTAACACCTATAGAAGCCAGAGGAGGCTCTAACCTCAGGAGAGCCAGGCTGAACCAAGGATTTCTTCTGAGGGCCTTTCCAGAATATGTACACACTCCTACTGAAAAAACATTCAGAATTTTGATTTTTGCTTGTTGATATATCATGTTCTTTCACACAAGTGTTGCTTGAATGAACTGCAAAAGGTTAATGGAATTGGATTTTCAGTCACATTTTTAGAAACGGAATTGGGAAATCAGTAGAATCTGTTGAGGTAGACATAACAGATATTAAAATATATTAAAACTTACATATAACTCATTTAGCATTACTTCTTTGCAAGAGAGGTTACAACAACCTGCCCTTATATGAATGCGCATCACAGACTTTTGGGCCAATTAGTCCACACATAAATTCAACTAATGAAAACTCAGAGATACTCTGATTCCACCTAGGTCTTACAAAGAGTGCTATATTTACATCACTGATCAGAACTGCCTGGGAAACTAGTAATAACATTTAACATGGTACATGCAGAACAGCATAGAGCAATTTAAAAATTGGGTTAGCTCTTTAACTAATAATAAAATAATAATGTTATATAATGTACTCATTAATTACTATCTACAACGCAAAAGAAATATTTTTAAAGTGTAAGTAGGTAACATTTGGGAGTAACGTACTATGTCCCTATCATACTTCTAAGTTGTTAAATGTGTAACTCATCCAATCCTTACAACAACTTTGTATGGTGGATATTATTATTATCCATATAGTATAGATGAGGCCTAGGAGACGCAGAGGTTATATATTTTGTTCAAGTTCATATAGATTGTCACAATGTATTAGGCGCTGTGTTGAGCAATTCACATGCATTGTTATACTTAACACCCAAATTCCACTTATGAAATTGTATAATTCCTCATTTAACAGATAAGTACCTTGCAACATTCCATGGATGAAAGAAGCAAATTAAGATTCAGTGGTATAATATAAATCTATTAAGCTACTAGAAAAGCATAGACTTTTTATTTAAGTTTGTTAACTATGCTTTCTTTTCTAATTGGGGGATGTTTCTGAATTTTTCAGACATACTTTTAAAAAAAACACTGACGTGGTTTCATTTCATTTTTTAATTAAGAAAATACAATATGATTTGAGTAATGGAGCATGTCTAACCCTCCTCCCATGATCCATGCTGAGGTCACCTTCTTAGCTTCTTCTCAAGGGGGAGGAAGTGTTACATTATGAAAATGTCCAAGAACGTTAATGACCAGCAGGTAATAGTTGAGGGTTATACTCAATCTGTTCAAGTTCACACTCTTGATTTTGTGTTTGTTTTTCCCCTCAGTCTAAGCAGAGCCTTCCTCTTTAGGTCTGCCCTGGGCAGGTATTCTTGCTGTGCCTGCAACTAGATTAGAAAAGTAGACTAGCATTATCTCTTAAGGATTTAAGAGTCTTGTATTCAATGAAGAGGTTGCAGAAAGCACCACTTAGATTTTGATACGGGGCTTCATTTTCCAAAGCATCTTTAGCTAGCATCATTTAACAAACAAAGTACTTAAATCTTCATTCTGCTTTGTTTCTTGTGTGTATGTCTCAGTTCTTCTCATCCTGATGATATCAAATTTCCACCAATAACTTTAACAGTGGCTATGAAGAAAGAGTACAATTTCATTTTCCATATATGCAATGAGCCTACAATGGTGTTTCATCTTGCATCATAGGGTCACCCTGAAGATCTTTGAGGGATGAAGCTAGGATACCCATGAAGAAATGGGAACCTAAACTTTTTGTTTGGGTGTTTTGTTTTTTTTTAAACTCCAAATTTTTTTAAGTGTAGAACTTTCACAGAGAAAGGTGAACCATCGCATGAAGGGGTTAGAAGACTCTAGAAGCCCTGAGATGGAGTTCCAACACCAAGACCTTGGTCTTGGATGCCAGGACCCTTGCCCTGTTGTGTTATTGATCTGCAATTGGGATGAACATCTTCCCTAAAGGAGCAGTCCAGCAGCCCAGAAACCTTTCCTGGGGTGAGTGGTCACAAGAAATTTCCTTCATGAAGCCAAATGTGACTTACCCTCAGCTTTCAGAAAGGATTGTCTCAACTGATCTCCCTCTTGCTAGCCTCCACAGGCTAATTCTTCTATTTCCTCCAATTTAAGGCAAACCAGGCAGTTTGAGAGGTGCTTAGACTTCCTTTACCAAATATTACATCTCCATCAAGCTGAAAATAGTCATAGAAATCTCCATATTTCACACTTAGTTTGAAAAGTGTTTGTGACCCTTCTTAAAATGCAAACAGATTCCCAGGTGGAAAACTTATGAAACCATCATTATTCATTCACACCTTGGTGTGAATTAGCTCATCAGATCCATTACCTAGCAACACTAGGAGAGCCTGGTGATTTATGATCTGAGATGAAGGAGAACTTGGTATTGATTAATGGTAATGGCCTGGAGAATAGAAAAATGTTGAGGACATTGGACCCCTCAGAGAACAAGGACAAAGCAAAAGGAAGATTTCATAACAGCGGATAAGAAAAAGGGTTCTGAAGCCAGTCTTCCTGGATGTGGATTTTGGCTTCACTGCTTACCTTATGCAATCTCTCTGAGCATTGTAGCTATTGTGATGGCTATTATCTTGGTCATTCACATTGTTATTGCATTATTACGTAAGCAATCCCTAAAATAAAAAGGTCCAGTTCACACAGTTCAAGAAAAGGGAGTGAGCATTTTGAATGGAGTCTTTCCAAAAGACCTGGCCCCAGGAGAGCAGTGTCAAGGAAAGATGGCCAGACTTAGACTCAGTGACTTTAGGCAAGATAGTAACTTTCTGAATCTGAGTGTCTTCATGTGTAATTTAGAACTAGTGAAAATGGAGATTGTAGAGATTTAATGTGATAGTTTCTGTGAAATATTTTTGATAACTGAAAAGACTGTGAGTGCTGATAAATAAAACCAAGTAGGCCCAACATGGAGGTCCCTGTGCTAAGCCCCAGACAAGTTTCCATTGCCTGTGATTACCAGACTGGCACGGAAGACCAAATTTAAATACAGCCAGATCTTTACAAATTATCTCCACACAACTTCCTTATTCTTAAGCAACCACTTGCCCCCAACTTTGTAAGACTCCCTTAAGTAAAATGGAAACTTATTGTCAGTCAATCAGAACATTTCCTCACTTTCTTTGGCATTCACTCTATAGAAGCTTCCCCTTTCCACCCCCTCAAGGTAGCTTCCTTCTACTAACTGTGTGGGCTGCTGCCTGATTTGTTCATGAATCACTGGATAGAGCTGTGGGATCTTCAACTACATGAAAAGTTTTTCTTTTAACAGTGCTCTTATATATTTTTATATGAAAGAAGAATACTAATATAGAATCTGTTGACATTTGTTCATGTTATCGAGGCTTAATTGTTAATCAGACTTGAGTAAAATTGTGCAAACAGAAACAAATCCTCCCCCATTCCACCCCCATTCATTTTTTTTACTGGGAGGTCCTGGGGATCGAACCCGGGTCCCTCAATATGAGAGAGAGACACCCAACCATTTGAGCCACATCCGTCCTCCCCATTCATTTTTAAGAAGTTGACATTTACCATGAGACAGAAGAGCTTAGTGTGTATAGATCTACCTTTTGTTTTGTTCCTTCCAATGGTCCAGTTAACTGTTTCAGGATTAAACCTAATCTTTCATATACTTTCTGACAGGTATATAAAAATTATGAGATTTAGGATTCTCAAGTTTTGACTTCAGGAAGTCTGAGATTGTCGAAAAGAGTCCCAAGTCATATTCCCTGAATATTATAAAGTGCATGATACTCCAGCACTAAAAATAAAAATATTCCCCTCTTGTTAACTTTGGAGAGAAAAAGGATTCTGGTTTACATGACCCTGGGTCAAAAATTTTACACCTTTCAGATGTGCCTGAGAAATCAAATCATTACCTTCTATGGAGGATATTAACTTTAGGGGAATAATAATATTCAGGGCAGTCTGCTTTGCTTAGACTTTTTCAAGGTTATCTTGAGATTCTCAGGAGACCTGACGGTAAGGTTTCTAAAGGGTCCATTTACAGAAGAGAAACAATTACATCTTTATTGTTACTATCCTGTAAACAAAATTTAACATTACCTTCATCTATTAATGTAGACAACAAACTACATTAAGAATAACAATTGTACATTGATAGTAACTTTGCTTTAAAAAAGTTATTTTCATGTCATATTATAGTTGTTGCAGATATTTTGAAATATTTATGCTCATTACTACATGAAAATTATGGTGGTTTTTTAGTCCTTTGCTAGCTCTTTTATTTAATACATTAATAAAAATTACATTATTACTATATCACAGCCTGATTTTAAAATATTTAGATAGGGGGTGGATGTGGCTCAAATGGTTGGGCGTCCATCTGCCATATGGAGGGACCTGGGTTCGATCCCCAGGACGTCCCGGTAAAAATAAAAATATGCTCCGAAAGCTCTGGAAACCAGGAACCGAGGTGGCGCAGGTGGCAGGACACCTCTCTCCTACATCGGAGGTCTCCTGGATCAAATCCTGGTGAAGACTGGAGGAGGAGGATGAGAAGAGATGGCAGGAAACAGACACAGAGAATTGCCCAGCAAATGGACACAAAACAGCAAATGGGGAAGGGGGGTTTAAAATGGATAAAGTAAATAAATAAATCTTAAAAAAAATTTTTTTTTAGATAAACTTATTTGGGCACACTATATAGTGGAAGTAACATCTAAAAAATGAACATTAGAAGTAACACTAGTAATTTCATAAGTAAAAGTAAGGTTATGCGAGTACCAGGAAGAATGAAAAACATTAGCAACAAAAAGGCAGAATGATTTAAAAGTTGTGGTATATTTAGAGAGCAGAGAGCTGTTCTTGGGTAAGTGCAATAATAAGGAATGTGTGAGAAATAAGGTTGAAAAATAAATGACTTGGAACTAAGTTTTAACACCCTAAATTTTATAAGTTTGATTTTATCCATAGGCTACAGGAAATCAGAAAATGGTTTTGATAGGAGGAGAGAGTTAACAGTAATATTGTAATATTTTTGTAGGAAAGGCAAAGAAGGTACTATATCAATGCTAAGCATCAAAAAATATATATATACAATATGGGATTCAGTTTTATGAGATGTGAAATATGATCAAGCATTTTTATTTTTCATTGTCTTAACTAGGAGAACTTGGTCATGTCATTTAACCAATCTGTACTCATTTGTTCAACTCTTGGTACATGAGAAATAATTGAGTTTGTTTTAGGATTAAATAAGATAATGTGCCTGGACAGGATTTTTTTTAAACTTTATTTTTAAAGAAGTTTTAGATTACAGAAAAGTTTCAGCGAAAATTTAGGGGTGCTTGCTTTGGCAGCACATATACTAAAATTGGAATGATACAGAGAAGATTAGCATGGCCCCTGCACAGGATGTCGCGCAAATTCATGAAGCATTCCGTATTTTTTTTTTTAAATGTATATGAATACAGCACATTTAATTGAGAAATGCATGTTTTTATTTAAAAAAATGTACAACTATTAGATTATACTGAATAACATTGATTGTACACTTTGGATGTTTTTTGCTTTATTAATATGTATCAGTAAAATTGATTTGTTAAAAAAAAACTGTAGGGGATTCCCATATACCTTACCCCCTCCCCCTCTTATATTTTCCCCTATTAATAATATATTTTATTTGTGTGGTACATTTGTTACAATTGATGAACAAATATTGAAGCATTTCTACTAACCATTGTCCATAGTTTAAACTATGGTTTACACTGCACCATACAATTTTATAGGTTTTGGCAAAATATATAATGGCCCATATCTGTCCTTGTAATATCATGCACAAAAATTCCAATGTTCATAAATGTCCCATGTTACACCTATTTTTCCATCTCCCTCCCCTCGGAATCAATCTTTTATCAATGCTACAAAATTTCTTCCATTACCAGAATAATAATAAGTCTACTTTGGTCCATAGCTGTGTTCCCCTCTTAGGTTTGTTCATTCCTCAATTTTGAGGATTTGGGGATGGTGCTGCCCACTCTGCTTCTGATTGAGAGGGGGCTTAGATCCCATGGGGCAGATGGATGGAACTGTCTTGCTTGCAGTTGTAGATACTCTCTGTTTTTTGGGGTGGGCATTGTCAATAATCTTCATTTTGTTAGTTGGCCTGGGGGAGTCCCATGAACTGGAAAATATGTGTTGCCTGCAACTCTGCTGAGATTCAAAGCTCAGCAGGCATATGAACAGACTGAAGATTTAAGTCTTTGGGACTCATATTTAAAGAGTATAGTGCCAATTATAAGTTTAAATAAAAGGGCAGAAGAACAATGTGAAGGTTATAAATGACTCTAACTCCACTACAATGGAGAGATGGAGAGATAGGTTATCATATATTCCAAGGTAAGGTCCACGATAGTATGCCGATTTCCTGGGGCTGTCTGTCCTGCCTATAGTATCTAGATGTCTCTAGAGCCCTCAGGAGCACCCCTGCTTGAGGCTTTGTTTACTGTGGCAGTCAGTGAGATCATCCTGAGACATGCATAAGCCTAACCTCTGGAATGACTTCCCGACTAACTTTGAAGTCTCTCAGCTGTATAAGTCAAAGAACGTTCAATGGAAACTAAAATCAATAAAGCCCTAAAAAGTGGTGGGATGTATGTTCATGTACTGAAAGAGTTCAATTTTGTAAAGATGTCATTTCTTCACATGCAAGTCTATAGGTTTAATGTCTCCTCATAAAAATCCCAGGAGCACTTTTTTTAAAAAATAGAAATGGAAAAGTTGACTTAAAAACCTATATGATAGTTTTTAAAATGACAAAAAAAAAAAATACAAAAAAAATAAAAGGAATTTGAAATAATAAAAAAATAAAATTAAAAATTAATTTTGGCATTATGTTTTTCATCACTATAAGATCTATTGTCTTGTATGTACAGTGACATTTTCTTCCATTTATTCGCCAACTATCTTATTTTTTTCATTTTATTTTCAAAGAAGCTTTAAGTTACACAAAAGTCAGGTACAGAATATAGAGGATTCCCATATGCCCAATATCCTCCCCCTTTTCCCTTTTCCCCTATTAATAACATTCTACATGTGGGTAGTACATTTGTCATTTTTAAAACTATCCTTATTATTTCATTTTCTTATTAATTTTATTTGGTTATTTTGTTTGCTTCATTTTTGAAGAAGTTTTGGATCACAGAAGAGTTACAACCATGGCAGGGGAGGGTCATTGGTGCAGGTGCCAGTGATGGGGGGGTGCATGGGAGGAGGTTCACCTATAAGGCATAGGAAAGAGTTCAAGTGTTCATGGGTCATTGTCACAGTGGGTGGAGATCCACACAATAACCGAAAGAATATCCAATTCCCATCCTGGAGAATTCTGTCACATTCTCTAATGGGACAGCAAGAATCCTCTGAGTACAGGGACAATGACTAGTGAAGGAGGATAGGCCATTGACGGGCCCTTGATATTGATGACTGTGCTTATGAAGCTTTTCTTTTGAAATTGAAACTTAACCTAGTATTGTAGTATGCCTAAGAGTTACCACCTGAGAGCCTCCTTGTTGCTCAAATGTGGCCTCGCTCTAAGCCAAACTCAGCATATAAATGCATTACTTTCCCCCCACCCCTGGCGTGGGACATGACTCCTGAGGACGAGCTTCCCTGGACTGAGGATTACTACCAACCACTAACTATCAATGCAACTGGAAAAAGACCTTGACCAAAAGGGGGAAAGGGTAAAGACAAATGAGTTTATATGGCTAAGAGACTTCAAAGTGGATCGGTAGGTCATTCAAGAGAGTATGCATATGCACGTCTCAGCAGGGTTTCATTGAATGCTACAGTAAATATTGCCTCAAATAGCAAGGATCCCGAGAGTTCTGGAGACATCCAGACACTATAGGCAGGATTGACAGCTCAGGAGCTTGGTGCCCTGTCAGTGGTCCCTACTTTGGAACTTATGCACCCCAGTGTGACAGAGTTGGACTCAGTTGTGTTTTCCTTTCACATGACTTTTCTACCCCTTATATTTGAACCTATAGTTAGTACTAGAGTTGATAGGTTTATGTCTAAGAGACTTAAATCTTTGGGCTTTCCATGGGTTAGTCAGGCCCTGAATCTCAACAGAGTTGCAACACCTACTCTTCAGTTCATTGGACTCACCCAGGACAACTAAAGAGGATATGATGATGAACAATGATCATCCCAAGGAACAGAGAGAGTCTACAACTGCAAGCAACTTAGTCTCATCCCTTGGCCCCATGGGATCTAAGCCCCCTCTCAATTAGAGGGGAGTGGGCATCACTATCCCAGAATCCTCAGGATTGGGGAATGATGGACTAGAGTAGACTTACTGTTATTCTACTATAGACTTTTTGTGATTCTAGCAATGGAAAAACTTTTACAATTGATGTGGAGGCAGTGGCCACCAGAGGTTCTGAGGGGAGGGAAAGGGGAAAAATAGGTGTAATATGGGGGCATTTTTGGGACATTGGAATTGTCCTGAATGACATTGCAATGATAGATACAGTCCATTATATGTCTTGTCATAACTTACAAAATTGTGTGGGAGAGAGTTTAAATTATAATGTAAACTATAATCCACACTTCATAGCAATGCATTAACATGTGTTCATGAATTGTAACACATGTACCACACTAATGAAGGACGTTGTTACTGTGGGAAAGTGCAGGAGGGGTAGGGAGTGGAGCATATGGGAATCCCTACATTTTTTAATGTATCACTTATGTAACCTAAGTATCTTTAAAAAATAAAAATAAAAAGTAAAAAGAACCACCAAAAACCTATACGAAATGCAAAAGACCAAGTGTAGCTATGGCAATCTTGAAGAAAAAGAACTAAATGAAGAATTTAGACTATCATGTGTCAAGACTTAAAGGAAAGTAACTACAGTAATTAGTATAAAGTGGTTCTGGAATAGGAATAGAGAAATAGAGAAGAGAAGAGAAGAGTATCAATCCAGAACATGATCCACACATATTGACTTTGGACCAATAAGTCACATCAGTGCAGTGGAAGACTGACCCTTTCAATATGTTGAGTTGGGTCAATTGAATATTGTTGGTGGTTTAGAGGGAAGGAATCTGAATCCTATGTCACAATATTACAAAAAATCCTTTTCAAGAGGATTATAGATCTAAATGTAAAAGATAAAGAAAAAATAATTTCTATAACATGACATGGAAAAATATCTTCATGAATATATAATAAGTAAAGATATTTTCAGAGGACATAAAGGCACTAATATAAAGAAAAAAGAGTAAATCTTACTATATTAAAATGAATTATATGTTTTCATTAAAAATTCCACTAATACAGAGAAAAGCCACAGCCCAATGTGAGTGAATATTTCACAGCACATTTATTTGAGAAAAAACATGCATTCAAACAATTAAATTAAATTTTATAAAAGACTGATGACCAAATGGCAAAGTGGTCAAGAGATTTGAACAGGCATTTTAGCAAAGAGGATTTCCAAATGGACAGTAAGCCTCTGCAAGGTTGGTGAGTCTCATTAGTTATCAAGAAATGCAAATAAAATTACAATGCAACTTCATTATGTGCTTAACAGAATTTTTAGATGATAAAGACACAATGCTCAATATTTGTGAGACTGTGGAGTGACTGGAACTCTCATACACTGCTACTGGGAGTATAAATTTTGCAGATTTATTAAAACTAAATATGTGCTTAATTTAATAGGCACCATTACCACTCTTGGATATATACCTAACAGAAATGAGTAAATATATGTACTTATAGACATTATTTGTAAGAACATTGATGAAAACAACCCAAATGCCCACAGTAGAATGGACACATTGTGATTTATTTATACAAAGGAATACCGCACAGGAAAGATAATGTTTTAAGTACTTCATGCAACAAACTGGTTGAATCTCACCACATAACTGGATAAATGGAGCCCGACAGGGAAGTGGATGTAGCTCAAGTGGTTGAGCACCTGCTCCTCATGTATGAGGTCCTGCGTTCATTCCCCAGTACCTCCTTAAAAAAAAAAAAAAAAAAAAAAGGAGCCAGAAACAGATGATAAAATAGTGTATGATACCAAGAATGACTATTTCAAAAACAGGCAAAACTAATCTATGGTGGTAGAAGTCAAGACAATAGTTACCTAATCAGAGGATGTTGACTGGGAAGAACCATGGAGGGTAATTCTATGATGTTGGTAGTATTTTGTTTCTTGATATGGCTAGTGGTTACTTAAGGGGATTTGTGAAAATTATTAAGCCATCTATCTATGATTTATATACTTTCTGTATATATATTAACCTCAACATAAAATTTACTTAAACTATTTTTGCAATAGCATATAAAATGTTCATAGAAAAACAAAAAAAATGATTTAGAGAAGCAATAGGATGAGCATTAGCTAGAAGAATGTGTCAACCACTTTGACATATCCTTGACACACATCTCGCTAGCTAAATAAAACAAGGATAACCACCTGTGAATTTTGATCTGGGTATCTGTGACTCACGAGGCTACTGTGCTCTCATTCTTACCCGATCCTCAGCTTACCTAATGCTTTTAAATTTATAACTTAAAACCACACAGGATAGCTCAATTAATATTTATTATTAATATTAATGGAAACCAATGAAGAACAAAACAAATGGAAATACATTCTGTGTTCATGGATTGGAAGACTAAATATCATGAAGATGTCAATCCTACCTAAACTGATTTATAGATTCAATGCAATACTAACCAAAATTTCAACAGCTTACTTTACAGAAATAGAAAAGGCAATTACAAAATTTATTTGGAAGGGAAAGTGCATCAGAATAGCCATCAGAATTCTAAAAAAGAAAAGCAATGTGGAAGGAATTTCACTGTCTGAACGTGAAACATATTACAATGCTACAGTGGTCAAAACAGCATGGTGTGGGCATAAAGCTAGACATATCAATCAGTGGATAGAATTGAGAGTCCAGAACTAAACCCTCACCTCTACTGCCAACTGGTTTTCAACAAACCTACCAAAAGCATGTTAATGGCCAAAACAAGTCTCTTCACCAAATGGTGTTGGGAAAACTTGATTTCCATAACCAAAAGAATGAAAGAAGACTCCTATCTCACTCCCTATACAAGAATCAACTCAACATGGATTAAAGACCTAAATATAAAAGCCAGGATTATAAAATAACTAGAAGAAAATGTAGGGAAACATCTTAAAGATCTTGTGGTAGATGGAGGTTTCTTGGACCTTACACACAAAGCACGTGCAACAAAAGAAAAAATAGATGAATGGGATCTCCTCAAAACTAAACACTTTTGCACCTCAAAGGACTTTGTCAAAAGAGTGAAAAGGCATCTGACTTAATGGGAGAAAATATTTGGAAATCACTTATCTGATAAGGGTTTAATATCCATGATATATAGGGGATCCTACAACTCAACAATAAAAAGACAAACACCCCAGTTAAAAAATGGGCAAAAGACTTGAATAGACAATTGTCCAAAGAAGAAATACAAATAGCAAAAAAAAAAAAAAAAAAACCATGAAAAAATGTTCAACTTCATTAATGATTAGGGAAATGCAAATCAAAACTACATTGTGATATCATTTCACACCTATTAGAATGGCCACTATTAAAAACACAGAAAACTACAAGTGTTGGAGAGGATGTAGAGAGATAGGAATGCTTTTTCACTGTCAGTGGGAATGTAGATGGTACAGGCACTGTGGAGGACTGTTTGGCAGTTCCTAAAGAAGTTGAATGTAGATTTGCCAATGACCCTGTAATAGCACTACTGGGTTTATACCCAGAAGAACTGAAAGCAGTGACATGAACAGATATCTTCACACCAATATTCATAGCAGCATTATTCACAATTGCCAAAAGTTGGAAACAACCCAGATATCCATCAACCAATGAATGGATAAACAAATTGTGGTATAGTCACATAATGGTATATTATGCAGCTGTAAGAAGAAATGAAGTCATAAAGCATATGACAACATGGATGAACCTGGAGGACATTATGTTAAGTGAAGCAAGTCATACAAAAAAGGACAAATACTGTATGATTGCTCTACTATGAACTAAATATATTGCATAATCTCATAGAGTTAATAACTTGAATATGGTCACGAGAAAATAGAATGAGGTTAGAGAATGGAAAGCTGAGGGTTAACTTGTGCAGAATTCATAAAAGGGATGTGTGTTAATCTTTGGAAATGAATATAAAAGTAAAAGCCCAAGATAATGTTATAACTATCAGTACTATTATGTGGGTATGAAATTGGTTTAAAACGAAAGTCTAAGGTCATGTATAATACTAAAAGCAAAGCTAAAAAATAGAACATGGGTATGTATAGCATAGCAAAACCACATATGAAATATGAATATGGATAAAGTTGCATATATAAGACCATATTTCTTTGAAACAATAAATGTATGTTAATACTACAAGATATTGATATCAGACAAAAAAAAAATCATTATGCTAAGTGAAAGAAACCAGGCACAAAATACTACATACTGTACAATTCCATTTATATGAAATGTAAATATAAATCAATTCATAAAAATGAAATCAGATTAGTGATTGTGTAGGGCTGATGAAGGACTGCAAGTGGTGTGGAGTTTTTCTTCTTGGAGTAATGAAATTGTTCTAACATTTTTTGTAGTGATAATGCACAACATTGTGATTATACTAATAGCCACTGATTATACACGTTGGATAGATTATACAGTATGTGAATATATCTCAATAAAATGGCTTAATAAATAAATAAATAAATGTGCATGAATAGCCAGAAATAGCAGCTATGTACAGCGGAGGAAGCATAGAGAGATTGAGAGGTGAAGAATTTTCTTGTTTGTCTGTTTTTTGTTCATCATTATTGAAATAATGAAAATGCTCTAATAATGACTGAAGTGATGAATGCACAACTATGTGATTATACCAAATAGCATTGATCATATACATGGGATGAATTGTATGCTTTATTAATATGTATCAATAAATTTGACCTGTTTTTTTACAAAAAGCATAAATGATTGAAACATTCTAGACATAGACTCTTACCAGACCCCTCTCTTGTGACATGGACTTTGTCCCACCATTTACATACCTGTTTTGGATCCTGTGGCATATAGACACATATATTGATCCATGATTACCAGTTTCCTAATCATCTGTCAGGTCCCAGTTAAAAGCCATTTTTCTCTGGGGAGCTTTTCCTCCCTAGATTAGATCTTCTGATTTGTACTCAGAGAAAGCTGTAATTCTCTTACATAACACTCATTAGAGCTATTATGAAATATTTAATTGTGTATTTATTTATTATCTTTATTTCCTACTAGACTGGGAGATCAATGAAGGCAAGACCTTATATGCTTTGTTTAATTGTTGAGTTCTTAGTTGCAAGTCGAGTGCCTGAAATTAAAAAAAAAAATTCTATTCAATGAATGTGTGAATGAAGTAATGAATGAATTCACTGGGTTTGTGGGTTCCTACATGTCTTGTCTTATATGCCTAAGGGACCGTAATTCTTGACATTTCCAAATCTTGGAAAAGAGTTTATAGGCCCCTCATTGCCCTTGTACTCACCCACCTAGATTCATGCTCTCTCCCAACTCAGACTCTGAAGAAAGCAGATCTGTTTTCCAATAATTGCCCTGCTCCCTGTGTTAGGACTGCCTGTGCTTTGAGGGCAGGGTTTCTCAAACTTGGTACTATTGACATTTTGGGCAAGATAATGCCTTGCTGCGGGTGTGTGTGTGTGGGTCTCCTGAGCTCTCTAGGATGTTTAGCAGCCTCCTTGTCCTCTACCCACAATGCCAGTAGCACACTTCCCAGTTGTGCCAACCCCAAATGTCTAGTCATTGCCTAATGCTGTGTGGGGGCACAAAATTGTCCGTGGTTGAGAATTACTGCTGCAAGAGGAGTTCCAGGTGGAAACAATGGCATAAAGAGAAATTTTCTTCAAATCTTCAAAGCCTTGACCTGTTTGCAGATAGAGCTGGGAGGCACTGGTCAGGTGACAAACAAATTTCTGGGTTGGATATCTCTGCTTGGGCTAAGGTACTTAACCTCTCGCAAAGAACAGATTTTATTTGGGAAAAAAACTGCCTTTTGAGGGCATGGTGAGTGCTTGAGAGAGTTTGGGAGTGGTATACAATGTTCTTTTTTCCTGAAATGTCAGTTATTTTTTTAAAAACCTAAATACTAACATAATCCTTTCTCCAACCCCCTCATGACACTCTGTTTGATCCATCCTTTAAAAGACCCAGCAATCTCACCAGGCTAGTAAGCTGTAGGAACTAAGAAAATAACCAAAAGATTTAAGTCTTTTATTTTACTTTATTTTTATTTTTTGAGTCAATCTGCCTCTGCGTGAGTGTGAATACCTACACAAAACAAAGCAATAAGGGAGGTAACATTAGGAGATAAAAGGAAATTTCCATTTTCAGAAACGATCACAATGTAAAAAAGCTTGAATTGCTATGGAAACAGCCTAGTCACATCATATTGAATGGTTACTTTTCCAAAGGAGTCCTTGAGACATCTTTTGTTTCTTTGAAAATGGGTGGCAATGGGTCATGTGTATCAGAGAAGTGGGAGATGAGGGATTCTCCTTCACTCCCATTCAGTGAACTGACATCTGCTGAGGGAGGATATATTTGGCTTCTTTCCCAAGAACTTTTTTTACCCCAGAAAGATTTGAATAGGTGTTTTCCAGGGAACGCAGCAAAATGTGGAAAAATGCAGAATGCTTTAGAAAGTGAAGATATTTTACTTAATCTTACTCATTGTGGCCATTTTGTGTGCATAGCAAAGGGAGTCAGAGAACCTGAGAATCTAAGAATATATGAGAATTTATCCCTTCTGATCTGTGTTTTTAGTTCAGGCCAGCAAACCCACACACTGTGAGTACCATTCCCTTGACCACAACCTGGGCCTATGTGCACAGACATCAGCTCTATTTGGATCACTGCGAATAAAACCTCCCAACTAGATTCCTTTGCATCCAAACTCACTGTTGTTCCATTCTTTCTCTATGAGGCCAGAATGTCTTTTTAAAATGCACCTTTCATCCCATAACTGCCTAAGTTAAAAATCACTCATAGACTGGCCAATGTCCTCAGGATAGAGCTGACATGGCCTGACCCAGTACCAACCTGGCCCTTGTTAACCAACTTAGCTTGATACCCCATCCCTGCTCCCCCTTATTCTCTAACGGTCAATCAGGAAACAAACTTCCTTCATATTCTTAAACTAGTCATTTTCTGTCTCATCTTTTCCCTTGAGTTCATTTCTTTATTCTCTCAGGAGCTTTTTGTTATCTATCCCATGTCTGGTTAATTCTGTCTCGTCCTTGATATCCATACTGGACTGTCCCCTATTCCAAGAGAGAATTGTTCCAATCCATCCCACCTTTTCCAAACACACAGCTGCCCTTGCACAGGACACAAAAACAAGTGAGGACCTTTTCTATGCTTTTTAAATTTCCAGGTACATGTCCTATATAATATTGAATTTATTTTTTTACTTGGCTGTCTTCTGCTCTGAGTGTTCCTTGAAAGCAGGAGCTATTTTATCCTTCTCTTTGTCTTCAATTTCTAGCATCAAAGTACCAAATCGATACAAAAATGTAAGCTTAGGTTATTGATTTTTTAAATCTTTTAAACACATGCATTCAATGCTACAAATTTCCCTCTAAGTACTACCTTAACTGCATCCCACAAAGTTTAATGTTACATTTTCATTTCCATTTAGTTCAACATATTCCTTAATTTTTTTAAAAGACATCTTATTTACCCATGGGTTATTCAGAATTGTGTTGGTATAAGTGGAAGGGGATTTTTCCTTTTGGAGTAATGAAAATTTTCTAAAATTGATTGTGGTAATGAATGCACAACTCTGATTGTACTGACGGCCACTGATTGTACATTTTGCATGGATGGATGATGTGTGAATAAAATGGTTAAAACTATTTGAAGATTTTTCAGCTATCTTTCTGCATTTATTTCTAGTTTAACTGCATTGTGTGTGAGAACATACTTTGTATGATTTCTATTCTTTTAATGTGTTAAAGTGTCTCAGAATATTGTCTTTCTTAGTGGGTGTTTCATTTGAACTTGAGAGGAAGATTTATTCTTCTCTTGTTGGATGAAGTTTTCTATAAATGTCACTTGAATAAAGTTGACAGATAGTATTATTCAGATTATCTATATCCTTTTCTGCCCCCTGACAGAAATGTGTTAATGTCTCCAGCTATAATAGTGGATTTGTGTCTTTCTCCTTTCAGTTCTATATCAGTTTTACCTTCATAAATTTTTATGTTCTGTGGTTAGGTGCATGCACATGTAACATTATGGTGTCTTCTTGAAGAATTGGCCCCTTTATCACTATGTAATGCCCCTCTTTATCCTTGATAAACTTCCTTGTCCTTAAGAATATTTTGCATGAAAGTAATATACCAACTTAAACCTTCTTTTGATTAGTGTTAGCATGATATATCATTGTCCATCACTCTTTTTTTTAACCACTTTATATTTAAAGTGGTTTTCTTGTAGGCAACATACAGTTCCTTGTTTTCAATTTTTTTTTATTGTTATATAAATACGAAATATAGTTGGATTAGTATCTATCAAGTTTGTAACCTTTATATTTACTACATTTGTTCTGTTTCCCCCCTCTTTATGTTTTACCTTCTTCAGTTTAAATTGAGCATTTATTTGATTCCATTTTTATCTCTACTCAGTGTATAAATTAAGTTACTTTTTAATTAATTTGGCTGCCCTCTGGTTTACAATATGCATTTTTAAACTAATCTAAATCCATTTTTATATAACATTGTACTACTTTACATGCGACATGGTAACTTATAATAAAGCTTATATGATCCCTCCCTTCACTTTGCTGTGACATTGCTGTCATTTATTTCACTTAAACATTTGTTATAATCAACCAATGCATTGTTACTATTACTGATTTAAACAATCTTTTATTTCAATTAAGAATAAGAAGGCAAAAATACTTCATTTTACTTTATTTCTTTTCTAACACGCTTCTTTTCTTTATGTAGATTCAAGTTTCTGACTATTTTCCTTTTGCCTGAAGAACTTTTAATATTTATTGTAGAGCAGGTGTGATGGTTAGGCTAACCTGTCAACTTGGACAGGTAATGATGCCCAATTGTTTGGCCAAGCAAGCACTGGGCTAGTTGTACTACAATGGCACTTCATGGACTTTAATCATCAGTGAGTTGATTGCATACTTGGCTGGTGACATCTACAATCGACTGAGGAGATTGCCGTGAGCAACGAATAACGTATCATCCATTCAGTTGAAGGCCTTAAAAGGAGAACTTCTGAGAGGAGGGAGAGGGAAGAATAAGTATATAGGAGCATATTTGAGACATTGGAATTATCTGGCATGACATTGCAATGACAGATACAGGCCATTATACATTTTGCCAAAACCTATAAATTGTGTGGTGCAAAGTATAAACCATAATGTAAACTATAGTCCTTGGTTAGTACAATGCTTCAATATGTGTTCATTAATTGTAACAATTGTACCACACTAATTAAAGATGTTATTAATGTGGGAAAGTGTGGGAGGGGAAAGGGGTGGGGTATATGGGTATAATGGTTTCAATGTAACCCTTATATAATTTAAAGCTTTAAAAAATAAAAAGAGGAGAAGTGATTTCAGCATTCAGGGAGAGAATCCTAATCTCTACTTCAGATAGCCAGTGTCTCCTGGGGAATTCAACAAGGACCTTCATCTGAGTCCCTGGCTTGCAACCTGTCTTATGGTATTAGGTCTTGTGCATTCTCAGCGCAGTGTGAGAGAGTTTAATAAAATCTCATAATATTTGCAGATATTTCTCTTGGTTCTCTTTCCCTAGAGAACCCAGACTAATACAACAGGTTTGCTGGTGATGAATGTCCTCAGTTTGTCGGAAAGATCTTTATTTCTCCATTTTTAAAAGGTAATTTCATTAATATAGAATTATGAATTGGCAAGTTCTTTTTTTTTTTTTTAACACTTTAAATAGTCCACACTACGCTCTTCTTGCTTGCATGATTTCTGATGAGATTTCCATTTAATTTGTATACTTGTTCTATGGATAAACTGTCCCCCTCCTCCTTTGGCTTCTTTCAAAATTTTCTCTTTGTCTTTAGTTTCCTTCAATTTGAATATGATATGCCTAGATGTGCTTTTATTGGCTTTTATCCTACTTAGTCTTCTGAGTTTTCTGCATCTGTCATTTGGTGTTCTGTCATTAATTTTGGAAAGTTTTTGACCATTATTACTTCAAATATTTCTTCTGCTCCATTCTTTCTTTCTTCTCTCCTAATATTCCAATTATGTGCATGTGTATATTTTATCATTTGAAATTGTCTCAGTTCTTAGACGCTTTGTTTTGTTTTTAACTCTTTATTCTCTTTGCATTCTATTTTGAGAAATTATTAACCCATCTTCAAGCATGCTGATATTTTTTTTCAGCTGTTTCAAGTCTACTGATAAGACCCAAAGAGGCATTTTTCCATTTTGGTTTTGATCCTTAGCATTTCGTTTTAATTCTTAAGAGTTTCAATCTCTCTGCTTACTTTACCAATCTGTTTTCACATGCTGTCTACTTTTTCCATTAGCCCCCTTAAAGGGTTAATCATAGCTGTTCTAAAGTCCTTGTCTGATAATTCTAACATTTGCGTCATATCTGAGTCTGGTTATGATTATCGCTTATCTCTTCAGTGCCTTTTAACATTCCTTGGAATACTTTGTTGAAAGTCTGATATGTTGTATCAAGTAATACAAACTGCTGCACATGGGCCTCTAGTGTGAGGACTGATATTAATCTGGCTAGAATTTGGGCTATATTTAATGTTTGCAGTTGCTATAGATGTTGTAAGTGTCAAATCCCTTTAGTGTCCTTGTTTTGTTCTCTTTATTTTGGGTTTTCCTGAATACTTCTCCTCAGAGAGAGTCTGTGTCTTGCAGGTCTTTCAGCTGTCAGTCACTATTACTATGCAGGGGGCAAGTTGGTTTGGTGGTATGGGGTTGGGAAGTAAGAGCTTTTTATAATTTAATTAAGTTTCAGTCTTTTAATGGGTCTGTGTCTCATGGTTGTGGACTGTAAAGATATTTATCCAGTGGTATATATTTTCTTTTCTTCCTTCCTTTGGCCCCTACTATATTCCCTGTCCATAGCATTCCTCATCTGTTACTATGTTACTCAGACAACAATAATTGTCTATATCCCCTTAGGTTATATAGAAAGATAGGAGGGTATTAGAGCAGGAGTAATTTCCTTTGCCTAGCTTGAATAAGACCGGCAAAGTGCTTTCCTCTGGACTTTAGGATTCAATAACGAAGAAAGCTCTGGGTTTATTTCACAATGGTTACTTTTTCCTTTTTCTCACTAGAGCTTGAGATCTTTCTCTGATCTTCAGCACGAAAACCAGGGGAAGTTCTTGTGATTAAAGTCCTTGAAAGTGTGGAGGTACCACCCCTAGACTGTGACCCTCCCAGGAGTTTCTTACTCTCAGGATAGATCACACCTAGGCCCTAAAAATTCAACAAAATGACCATTAAAGTGTTCCTACCAGCTTATGGCTCCCCTGTCTCAGGATTTTTGGGGGGTGGTTTGCCTTGTGCCATCAGATCACTGATGAGTCCAAGGAAAGTTGATTTTCATTTTGTCCAGGTTTTTCTTATAAGGAAAGGAACAATGTCTTTTAAGTAAGTTTTTTGCATGATAGAGTGTAACTATAAGTCCTATGTTAGTTTTTTATGTATTTTTAGTTTCTTTGTTTCTTGCTTCATTAGTTTTCATTTGTTTGATTTTTTCCTTACTTTTAAAGTTACTTCTTAGTTTCTTGTTTTACTCATCTTTGAATATGTCAAATGCCTTTAGGGGAAAACCCAGTATGTTTGGCATAGTTCTTTAGGTCTCTCAAGTCCTGGCTGCTTTGTCAGATAGAAATTCCTTTTTTTTTTGTCTTTCTAGACACTTCAGGTTGCCAAATCCTCTCTCTCTCTCTCTTTTTTTTTTTCTGCCTCTTGGTGATTACTGCTAATGTTCTTAGCCTTTAACCCTAAGCCTCAAATTGGCAAGTGCCCTAACAGGAAATGTGGTTCTCACTCTCTTTCTCTCTCTCTCTCTTTCTGGTTGTCCTTTTCCCTTGATATTGACTATTCAAATCTTGAATTCCTTAGTTTATGTTCTGATGCCTTCCATCAAATATTTTTTGTTAGTTTTTGTATTTAATGTGACTTTTTAAATTATTCTTAGTGAATGTCTTGGTCTGCCACAAACTATTCCGTTTTAGCTGGAAGTGAATACTCACAATAAACTCATCAGTTTGGTAGAAGAAACCAATATTATTTCCACTTTAAAGACAGACACTGGAGCTTAACGTCATGAAAAGATTTTACCAAAGTCACCTAGCCAACAAGTGATAGGACTGGGCTTGGAACCTATGGTTTCTGAAGTCCAGTCTAGTCTAGTATTATTTACACCAATTAAGGTAATTTCATTTTAGCTAATCAACTAATTATTTCCCTAGTGCAAAAATCTATATGGTAATGAAAATTACTGTCAGCACATCATGTTATAAGAATGAAATTTAAATGAAGCCTGTACAATGACATCAAGTCAGTTACATAAAATTTAAATAGCATATTTCTCTTGCTATATTGGGTTATCCTTTCAATCATTCCCTCATATTTCTTTCAAGTATACATACCAGACAGTATTTGTTGCATTGTGTGTTCAATATTCAATATTTTGTTCCCAAACAAAATCTTACCTCTTAGTTGCATTATACAAATAATTGTATATTAATATTTCCACATGAATGACACACAGATATCTCAAACTAGAACCAAACATTATTTTATCTCCTACCTAATCATTCCCATTTCTATTAACAAAGTCAGAAATCAAGGAATCATCCTTGCCTTCTTCATCTCCTTCTATTTACATATCTAGTCCATCTCGAGTCCATTTTTATCTCCAAATTTTATTTCAAACCCATTTACTTCTCCACATGTCCACTGCCACATACTAGTGCAAGTTTATATACATCAAATAGCTTTCCAACCCATCTTCCTTGTTATTGTAAGCCTCTGCCTCTAGACTGTAAACTACAAGATGGCAAGGACCAAGTGTCTAATGTTCATTACCCACTGCCTAGCACTTGCGTTCTGGGTGCCTAGCAA
Organism: Tolypeutes matacus; assembly: GCA_026826555.1. Taxonomy (NCBI): domain Eukaryota; kingdom Metazoa; phylum Chordata; class Mammalia; order Cingulata; family Chlamyphoridae; genus Tolypeutes; species Tolypeutes matacus. The sequence goes on along the minus strand of JAKSZT010017719.1, from coordinate 14,790,144 downwards.
CTATCACATGCATGGATGAGAAAATTAACTGAACTTTTTTTAACATGTGACTTTCTGCAAGAAAGTGATATATCATTTAAAACTTTTTTTTTCTTGCTATCATATCCAAATCAGAGCCTGGGACATTGTAGACCTTCAAAAGGTTTTATGGGACCAATAATCCAATCATGCCCCATTATCCTGGATAGTTCTGAGAATACACTCATGCTATTTCTTGTGAATTTCTTTTATTCCAGCCTTCATGCATAACACTTCCTTTATATTGCCATTTTATCATTTTAGATTCTTAAGTTACAGTGGAATTGATTGGCTTATATATTTTGGTTTCCTCTAGAATTATTGGTGTTCTCAAGTAGATCTTAAAGTTGTATTACTTATAGTTCAGTCCTTAGATTTATGGATGTGGTTACATTCAGACATACCCTGCATTCTGGACTGAATTCTGGAAAAACTTGATATCTTGGGTAGATGCATGGACAGTCTCACAGTCTAATCACTAGCACAATTACCAAGTGTATTTTAAGTGAAATTCCTTCTTAACAACTAATTGGCTTAATATATATCTACTGAATTGAATTAAAATCTAATTTGTGTGGAATCAATTCTACTCATTTCACTTTCCAAGACTGGTATTTCTGACAGTGTTTCTAATTTGAAGGAGTTCATATAGTTTATATCAGCCCCTTAAGTGGTTGGCTGGGAGTTGAGGTGGGGATGGTCTGGACTTTGAACTTGGTCTGTTGTTTACAGCAGATCTGGAGTTGGAGAAACTGAGCTGCATATAATATTTTGTCTTTTGGGCAAGGCAGATTTATAGGCTCCCTCTAGGTCAGAAATCTCAAACTCAAATGTCTAAAGTGCCACACAAGTAATGTTAGTGAGGGAATCAGACTGGTAGGAACTTTGGTGAATGGAATTGCATGCTTCAGCTAAAAGAGTATAGCATTTTCTTAGCTCCAGTTGATTCTTGCTAAGAGCCAGCGACCCACATATTATTGTCTCTAGACCAAAGTTTGTCCTCTGGCTGTCAGATTGTAACCTCCAGTGCAGACAAAGAGATAGAAACAGAAACCCTGCTGAAGTTTTGAGGATCCCAGCCAGCGCATATGGCACAAAAATGCTGAGTCTGAAAATAGTTATTGCTGATTGGAAAGTTGGCAACAAAGAGAATTTAGAATTAAAAAAAAAAAAAAGTCAAGTCAAGCCACCGAAGAGAGGCATAGAAACATAAGAAACATGATGCTTAATTCTGAAGGGAAGAGGTAAGTGGAAAGTCAGGGAAAGCATAGAATTAGACAAAGAAACTGAAATAAAAAAGAACTAATTATACAAATGCAGCCAGCATATTTATTGAACACTTATTATGGACAGAACTTCTGCTAACTATGCTAGCAACAGAATTGTTAGTACCTTTGATAAATTTGGTAGTGCCTTCTTTGATGATTTCTACTACTAGGATGATGGTAGTTATAATAGCAGTAATAGTTGCAGTTCTAGAAATGCCTTTTATTTGTATAGATTGTTGTACTTTGTGTAATATTTTCACTTCTAGTCTTAATTCTCAGCTGAACTGTAAGGAAGGTAAAGTAGATAATATAACCCCAGTTTACACATGAGGAAATAGATGTTCCGTGGCATTGAGTGACTTGCTCAGTACCACACAGGTGTTAATTAAGAGGTGGGGTTCATGGCATAGCAGGGCTGTCCTGGATCCAATCTGTTGCTCCATCTTGCAAAATACCATTTAATTTCTCCCATTTGCATTGTTCTGGAACACAATGTTCTTGTCTCCTTCTCTGCTCTAAGCCTTTGATTAAGACACTCTCTGACTCTCTGGTGAATTGAAACAGTCTTCCCCTCACTCCATCTCTTCTTTGCTTCTTGTATCTTTTTTTGATTCAGTTCAATTTACTGAACTCAGAAAAATGAGACATGAACTGACCTGTGAAACAAGGAGCCTTAGCTCTGCTTCTCATTAGCTGTGTGACCTTCACAACCTTTCTGATCCACACTATCTTTATCCAAAGAAGAGGATCAGTGGTAACCACCTCACTGAGTTCTTTCCAGGACTGAGATAGTCTGTATGAATGCACTTTATAAACTTTAGAGTTACTTAACATTTGAAGTTTTATTAACCAGCATTGTCCTTTTTTTCCCCCAGAGCAAACTATATCTTCATGGATAAGCCACAGTTCCCTCCAAGCAAGGAGATATTGTTTCTTGGGCTCTAGCACCTTCTTCCTTCTATTTCCCACCTTCCCCAGGTCTATACTGGAATCAGGTAGCTGAGGTCTGCAAACACAGCTCATTTTAGATTCAGCCAGAATGTTTTCTTTTGCTGGATAAATCTCAGCACGTCAGCACTGCACAGTTCTCTGGATCTTGGATGTACCAATTATGAATACACCAGAGCCACTGTGTAAAGACAAGAAAGTTGGCACCATCAATTACCTCCCTGGATACCCCTGTAACTCACACTCTACTAAACCCAAGATCTGCTTTATTGAAATGGAGGGTGCAGGTGGTTCCTGGATAGGCATGCTCCTTGGATGTGATTGGTAATCCCAGGGAAGAAGAGTCTCTCCAAGGTTTAATCTCAATTAACTAATTTTAGAGAAGTATAGGAGTTCTTCCACCTACACATTCCTTTTCCTTTGCCCTAATGAAATCATAAGCAATCTTTGATAATAAAATGTCTCAAACAGGAATAGGACTTGTAAATTAAAGTTGAAGTGCTTTAACACCTGTTTTATTCTCTTTGAACAAAAAAGAATGTTTTAGGGTTTTAGGGAGGATTTCACTGTTTGCCTGCCCTATTTGATTATGGGAACTGGCTGCATAAATAAATACATGCAGCAACTTAGTGATTGTGAAGCAAGTACAGTAAAGAGGGCTGCACACGATGGTAGAGAATACCGCTATCAGAATAAAATAGGCTTGGGCTTGAAACCCAAGTGTATGACTTCAAGCGAGTTACCTGACCCCTCCTTAACTGAAAAATGGGGATTATATATATATATAAAACAGGATTTTTGTGAACAGTACTTATGTTATCTTATGGCATAATGGTGCCTTAGCAAACTTTGATATTTATTAATCACAGTAAATGGTAGTTTTCATTTGAACTTCACATTTCAAATAAATTATCTCAGTTGAGCCTGATTACAGTTCTTTGCAGTAGGGAGATATGTATTATTACTCAAATCATTTGCAAAGTAAACATTTAAGGAATAGAGGTACTAAATAAATTGTTCAAGATATAAAATCAGTAAGTGAGAAAGCTCGTACCCCAAACCAGGTCTCTTGAGGACAAAGTTAATGCTTTTTTTACAATTTTATACTGCCTTCTAGGACAGCACTGCTGCTGGCCAGATTTTAAATTGTTAGAGAAGTTGTAGGTTTACAGAACAATCATGCCTAAAATTCAAGCTTCCCATATACAGCCTTATTATTAACACCTTGGATTGGTATGGCACATTTGTTACAATTCATGAAAGCACATTTTTAACAATTGTACTATTAATTATAGTCCATGGTTTAATATAGAGTTCACTGTGTATTGCAGATCCATGGATTATTTTAAATTTTTTTATTCTATTACCATATATATGACCTAACATTTCCTCTTTTAACCACATTCAGATATATATTTCAGTGCTTACTTAGGTTTACAATGTTGAGCTACCATCACCACCATCCATTACCAAAACATTTCCATTGCTCCAAATAGAAAAATCTGTACATTTCAAGCCATAATTCCTCCATGCCCATCTCTCCCCATGCCATGGTAAACTAGATTCTAGATTCTGGCTCTATGAGTTTGCTTACTCTAATTGTTTCATATTAGTTAGATCATATTTTCATATTTGTCCTTTTGTGTATGGCCGATTTCACTCAGCATGATGTTTTCAAGTTTCATCTATGTTGTTGCATGTATCAGAACACCAATCCTTTTTATGGCTGAATAATATTCTATTGTGTATATATATACCGCATTTTATTTATTCATTCATTGGTTGATAGACACTGGGTTTGCTTCCGGCTTTTGGCATTTGTGGAATAATGCCACTGTGAACATTGGTGGTCAAATATCTGTTTGATTCCCTTCTTTCAATTGTCTTGGGTATATAACTAAGAGGGGAATTGTTGGGTCATGTGGTAATTCTATACTTAGCTTTCTGGGGAACTGCCAAACTATCTTCCACAGAGACTGCATTATTTTGCAAAGCGACCAGTGAAGTATGAATGTTCTTATTAGTCCACATATTCTCTGAAACTTGTAATTTTCTTTTTTTTTTTTTTTAATACTATCCATTCTAGTGAAAGTAAAAGGGTATCTCATTGTAGTTTTGATTTGCGTTTCCTAATACCTTGTGATGTTGAGCATCTTTTCACATGGTTTTTAGCCATTTGTATATCCTCTTTGGAGAAATACCCATTCAAGTCTTTTGCCCATTTTTAAATTGAGTTGTTTGTCTTTATATTGTTGAGTTGTAAGATTTCTTTATATATTATGGATATTAAACTCTTGTTGGGTGTGTGGCTCCAAATATTTTTTCCCACTGAGTCGGTTGTCTTTTCACTTTCTGATAAACTCATTTGATGCACAAAAGTTTTTAATTTATTTATTTTTCCTTGTTGCTTTTAAAAAATTTTATTTATTGTAAAGTCTAAGAAACCATTGCCTAGCACAAGATCCTGAAGTTGCTTCCCTATACTTTCTTCCAGTTTTATAGTCCTGGTTCCTATTATTTAGGTCTTTGATGCATTTTGAGTTAATTCCTGTATATGGTGTGAGGCAGAGGTCCTCTTTCACTCTTACATATGGATATCCAGTATCCCAGCACCATTTGTTGAAGAGATTGTCCTTTCCCAATTGAATGGATTTGGAAGCCTTGTCAGAAATCAACTGGCCATAAATGTGAGGGTCTATTTATGAACTCTCAGTTTGACTCCATTTGTCTATATATCTGTCCTTGTGCCAGTACCATGCTGTTTTGACCACTGTAGTTTTTCAATAGCTTTAAGGTTAGGAAGTTTGAGTCATCCAACTGCATTATTCTTTTGAAAGATGGTTTTGGCTATTTGGTGCTCCTTATTTTTCCAAATAATTTTGATAATGGGTTTTTCCATTTCTACAATGTAAGTTGTTGGAATTTTGATTGGTATTATATAGAATCTGTAAATCAGTTTGGGTGGGTTTGACATCTTAACAATATTTAGTCTTCCAATCCATGAACATGGAATGGTCGTCCATTTAATTAAATCATCTTTGCTTTCTTTTAGCAATGCTTTGTACTTTTCCATGTATAAGTCCTTTACATCCTTGGTTAAATTTAATCCTAGGTATTCGATTCTTTTAGTTGGTATTGTAAATAGGATTTTTTCTTAATTTCCTCCTCAGGTCTCAGATTGCTCATTACTGGTGTATAGAAATGCTACTGTTTTGATTTTTTTTTTTTTTAAGTACTAGGGCTTGGGATTGAACCAGGACCTTGTATGAGGGAAGCCAGGGCTCAACCATGGAGCCACATCAGCTCCACTGAGTTGGTTTTTTCATTTATTTGCTTTTTTGTTGTTGTTGTTGTTGTTGTTGTTTTTAGGAGGCATCAGGGACCAAACACAGGACCTCCCATGTGGGAAGCAGGTGCTCAACCACTTGAGCCACATCTCCTCCCTATTGATTTTTGAATGTTTATCTTGTACCCTGCCACTTTGCTGAATTCGTTTATTAGCTGCAGGTTTTTTTTTTTTTTTTTTTTTTTTAGATTTTATTTATTATTCATTTATCCCCCCCTTGCTGCTCGTGCTCACTGGGTCAGCCAACCACGCCGTGCGGGCAGGCCCGCCCCCACCAGGAGGCCCCGGGAACTGAACCCGGGGCCTCCCATATGGCAAACGGGAGCCCTACTGATTGAGCCACAGCCGCCTCCCTACTGCAGGTTTTTTGTTTGTTTGTTTGTTTGTTTTTGTTTTTTTGGTGGATTTTTCAGGATTTTCTGTATAGAGGATCATATCATCTGCAAATAGGGCAAACTTTTACTTCTTTTCTAATTTGGATGCCTATGACAGTTTTGTGTGTGTGTGTGTGTGTGTGTGTGAATTCCAGAAAAGCTCCTGTTCTTAATCTAATGAATTCCTGTGGCTGTGGGGCCCTTTGATTTCATTAAGGGATCTTTTGATTAGATCACTTGGTTAGATTGCTTTAGGGCCTTTGATTGGACTATGTCAATGAGGAATGACCCAGGTTGGGTCTCTGCCTCTTCCTGGGGTCTTATATAAACTGAAAACTGAAAGCAGAAACACACAGAGAAAGACAGCTGCTCTTTTGTCCCTGCCATGTGAGAGAGTGGATCATCTGCAGTCACAGAAAGATAAAGAAGCCCCATGAGATTGAGAGAGGTCCTGGAGGCTGGAGGCTGTGGATGGTCTAAAGCAGTAGAGCACAGTGGCATGGAAAGAGGCCCCTGAGAGGCCAGGCCCACAGAGCAGCTCAAAGCTGAAGAGACTAGCCTGGCCATATGCTTGATTGCCCACATCTGAGCTTGAGAGAAAATGGCCTGGAGGAGAAGGTAGACTTCTTGCTACATGGCAGGAGTCCAGGATCCGACCAGCAGCTGAACTTTGGTGATAAAGCATCTCTGATGGTGTCTTGATGTGGACATCTCCACAGACTTGGAAATATAAGCTTTTACTCTAATAAATTTCCCATTATAAAAGCCAACCCATTTCTGGTATTTTGCATTGGCAGCCTTAGCAAACTAAAACCGATGTCTTTTATCTTTCTTATTCCCTAATTGCTCTGGTAAAAAATTCTAGTACAATGTTTAATAACAGTCGTGACAGTGGACATCTTTGTCTTGTTCCTGATCATACTAGGATGTTAGCTATCTGTTTTTCATATATGCTACTTATCTTGTTGAGGAAGTTTCTTTCTATTCCTAAGAGATTTTAGCAAGAAGGTGTGCTGGATTTTGTCAAATGCATTTTCTGCATCAATTGAGATGTTTATATAATTTTTTCTTCATTCTGTTAATATGTTGTATTACATTAATTGATTTTCTTACACTGAAACACACTTGCATACCAGGGATAAATCCCACTTAATCAAAGTGTGTAATTCTTTTAATGTGCTGTTTGATTCGCTTTGCTAGTATTTTGTTGAGGATTTTTTTCATCTATATTCAGAAAAGATATTGGTCTATAATTTCCTTTTCTTGTAGTATCTTTATCTGGCTTTTCTATGAGAGTGATACCTACATCATAGAATGAATTAAGGAGTGTTCCCTTTCTTCAAAATTTTTGGAAGAATTTGAGCAATATTGGCATTAAATCATCTTGGAATGTTTCGTAAAATTCCCCTGTGAAGCCATCTGGTTCTGGGATTCTTTTGGTTGAGAGGTTTTTGATGAAGTCTTTAATCTTTTCACTAATTGAGATCTATTTCTTCTTGAGTCAGTGTAGGTAGTTTTTGTGTTTCTAAGAATTTGTCCACTTAATATAGGTTATCTAATTACTTGGTGTGCTGTTGTTCATAGTATCCTCCCATAGTCCTTTTGATTCCAGTGGGGTCGGTAGTATTGTCCCGCTTTTCATTTCTGATTTTTGTTATTTGTGAACTCTCCCCTTTTTTTTTCAACAGTGTGTTAAAGGCTTGTCAGTTTTATTGATCTTTTCAAAGAACCAACTTTTGGTTTTGTTGATTCTCTCAAAAATTTTTTTGGTCTCTGTATTAGTCAGGGTTCTCTAGGGAAACAGAATCAACAGGAGATATCTGTCAATAGTATGCGATTTTATAAGAGTCTCTCATGTAACTGTGGGGATGCACAAGTCTAGGTTCCTCAGGCAGGCTGCAAACCAGGGGCTCTGATGAAAGTCCAATGAAGGTACTTGATGAGTTTCTGGGAGATGTTGGCTGTCCAGAAAGGAGCTGGGAAATTCTCCCTGAATGCTGAAATCACTTCCCCTTTTAAAGCATTCAACTGATTGGATAAAGCATCACTCGTTGCTGACGGCAATCTCCCTGACTGATGTAGATGTAATCAGCTATCTATGCAGTAAACTCACCAGTGACTAAAGTCCATAAATGTCCTTGTATTACAATTAGCCCGGTGTTTGCTTGACCAAACAACCAGGTACAATTACTTGGCCGAGTTGCCACATTAGCCTAACCATCACAGTCTCTACTTCATTTATTTTCACTTTATTCTTTGTAATTTCCTTCCTTCTGCTACTTTTGGGTTTAGTTCATGTTTGTTTTTCTAGTTCTTCTAGTTGTGAGGCTAGGTTTCTTATTTGATATCTGTCTTCTTTTTTAATATAAGCATTTAAAACTATACATTTCTGCACTACCTTTGCTGCATCCCATAAGTTTTTGTATGTTGTATTTTCTTTTTCATTTGTCTCAAGATATTTCTTAATTTCACTCCTGATTTCTTCTTTAACTCATTGGTTGTTTAAGATTATGCTCTCTTTAACTTCCACATATTTGTTAATTTTCTATTTCTCCCTTTGTTGTAGATTTCTCACTTCATTCTGTTGTGATCTGAGAAGATACATGATATGATTTCAATATTTTTAAATTTATTGAGGCTTGTTTTATGACCTAAGATATGAACTATGTGTATTTGAGAAGAATGTGTATTCTGTTATTGTTGTGTGACATGTTCAATACATTTTTGCTAGGTCTAGTTGGTTTAGGGTATTTGTTCAAGTGTTGTATTTCCTTATTTATCTTCTGTCTAGATGTTCTATCCATAATTGAAAGTGGTGTATTAAAGTCTCCTACTATTAATGTAGAACCATCAATTTCTCCATTCAAATCTGTTAGTATTTGCTTCATATATTTTGGGGCTCTTCTGGTAGGTTTATATATATTTATAATAATTGTATTTTCTTGTTCAATTGATCCCTTTATCAGTATATAATGACCACCTTTGCCCTTTGTAACTGATTTTTACTTAATGTCTATTTTATCTAATATTAGAATATCTACCCCTGTTCTCTTTTGGTTACTACTTGCATGGCATATTTTTTCCCATTCTTTCACTTTCAGCCTCCTTGTGTCTCCTATAGACAACATATAATTGAGTTGTACATTTTCATTCATTCTGCTAATGCCTTTTGACTGGAGAGTTTAATCCATTTACATTTAAAGTCACTAGTGATAATGCAGGACTTTCTTCTGCTATTTTTATGCTTAGCCTTTGTAAGTCTTATACCTTTTTATTTTGCCTTTTAACAATAGGAATTGCTTACAAGTTTACAAGTTTGAAGCTGAGAAAGTGTACAAATCAAGGCATCATCAAGGCGATGCTTTCTTCCCAAAAACTGGCTGCCGGAGACCCTGGGCTCCTCTGCCCATGGCAAGGCAAATGGCAGCATCTGCTATTTTCTCCCATCTATTCTGGGTTTCCTAGAATTCAGTTTTTTACTTCTGTGGTTTTCTCTCTTTGAATTTCATTATCTTATATGACTCCAGTGAGAGGATTAAGATTGACCCTTAAGTGAAGTAACCTTATTGAAGTAAACTTAACCTATTTTTTATCCTACTTACAATAGGTTTACATTCATAGGAATGGATTAGCTTTAAGAACATGATTTTCTAAGGGTATATACAGTTTCAAAACACCACACTACACAATTACAGTACTAACAACAAATCTACTAAGTAAAGTTCAAGATTTCTTTGTAGTTTCTTTTAACGTTAGAATACATCCTACTGAAGGTACTCAATAGAAATTTACTTCAACATATTATTTTTTCCCTGTGACTAGGTTATAAGTTTTATATACTATTAGATTCATTGGGTTTTGTTTTCTAGTTTTTTTTGGTGTGTTTTTACCAGGCTTTTAAAATATGCTTTTACTTCTTGAATATCTCAAATATTTCCAGACATAGTTTAAAGGCAAAGCAGTATAAAAAGGTATCAAAGAAGTCTCTCTCTTATCCCTGTCACTTTCACCCCAGGTCCCAACCCCTATAAGAAACCATTTTCTTAGTGTCTGGTTTATCCATGCTCAGTCTCTTTTTGCAGAATTAAACATTTTCCCTTTCCTTTTTTACATAAAGACAGCATACTAACATATCTTTTAAAAAAAAAAATAATGCAAAAATATCTCTCGGGAATCCCTACATATCAGTTTGTAGAGATCTTTCATATTCATTTTATAGCAACATAGTACTCCAATGTGATACACACAAACTTTTGAGAAGCTCTGTTCTTGCAGTAGCTTTTATATATTTAATACTATATTTAAAACTATTTCCTATTTATATAACTTCAAGTACCTACTGATGATCTACTGTTAAAAAGCAGAGAATTAGAAGCAAAACACTTTCTTTTACTAAATTTCTCCCTTCTACCTCCCCAATATTATTAGTTATATGATTTTATTTTCATGGTCAAGATTTATAACATTTAGATTTATTTCACTATCCTTGATTCATACCATTATGTGACAGTGGTTATGCATTCGTTAGAATGCTCACTGTTAGTCATTTTATAATTGATCTTCCCCACTCCTGAGCTCTGTTATTATGATTCCTTGTTTGGATGAATTTGGTAAGTAGTGTTTTTCAAGAAGTAGTCACATATATGAAAATGTTTTCTGTTACCTGTACATATGAATGACAACTTACCTAAATATAAATCTCTCCAGTTGCACTTGCACTCCATTAGAAGTTTATGGGCATTGTTTTCTTGTCTTCTGGAAGTAAAGTTTGCAGTAGAAAAGTCTAATGCCATCTTATTAGTCCCCTTCTTTTTCCTGTCTGGATCATTAAGGATTATTCATACTTGAAATTTTGTACCTTCACCAGAATATATCTTGGTGTTCAAGCATCAATTTTTTTTTTTTTTATTATGGGTAAAAATCAAAATTCTCACAATACATACAAACATTTGCAAAATGATATATAAATATATATGCATATATGTGTATTTGCTTACAAAAATGTTTTATATATATATATATATATATATATACATATATTTTAAGAGGTGCTTAGATTACCCAAAATATTACACGGAACCCACTGGGATTCCCATGTTGCCCACCTCCCACACCTCCCACCACATCCCGCACAAACATCTCCCACAGTGTGGCCCACCACCCTCAATGAACTTACACATCCTGGAGCCTTGCCATCAACCATACAGTGTGAAGCATCAATTTTTAACAGAAAAATACCCCTTTTGTATGTAGATTTGCTGCTTCTTTAGTTTTATAAGTTTTTCTATTATGTCATTTAATACTTTTTCTCTTTTCCAAATTTTTTTTCTCTACTTAAGGAAGCCATTCATAAATAATGTGTCTCTTCCATATCTCTCACTTTCTCTCTAGGTAGTTTTTCTTCTGTATAAATTTCTAAAGACTCTCTGACATATCAGCAGGACCAATTCTCATTCATGCTGCTTCTGATGTAAGTTACATTTCCATAATAGCCTTATTTTCATCTTCAGTTGCTTTCATGAGTTTGGTAGCTTATTTCGCATATTTTGTGTTGGCTTGTTACTTTTTAAATTTAATGGCTGTATTCTTAGATGTCTCTTTCCTCCAAGTGTATCAGTGTACATTTAAATTTCTTTATGAATATAAAGAATTGTCTATTTCTCTTGTTTACTGAATAAATTTTTCTATTTATGTGTATTCTTCCTTTGCCATTTACTTGTTATCCTTTGTGAAGTTTTTTAGTATCTAAGTAAAGGTCACATGTTGGAGCTTTCTGAATATAATATTTTTTAAATGAGGTTGTTACATTTGGGTATGTTGGGGCCTAGTAAATTTTAGTTTTAATTCTGGTAATTTTTTTCACAATCCTTTTAAACTAAATCTAATGTCTTCCCATTCAAAGGATTGTGCCCCTTCTTCTTTTCTTGTTTTCCTTTCGAAGAAAGGAGATACTCCCAGTGAAAGATGGACATGGCTTAAAGAGAAACCACGTAGTTTATAGGTCTTCGTTTGGTTATCTCTGCTCTGATTTTGTTCAGTAGCCTGCTTCTCTGCATTCAGAAACTAGATGATACCAAATAAAGGGTGATATGTCTGCATTTTTCCTTGCTTTTCTATGACAAAAAGTTCCCAGCAGAGATGTCTCCAGCTTTCCCTGAGTCTACCCTCACCCCACTACTCCCTCTTCCTAGTAATTATTGGTTGAACTGTGAAAACACAGTATCATGAAGTCCCTTTTCATATTATGAAAAAAAAAAAACAAAAAACAAAAAACAAAAACAACCCCATAATATGAGAAGTACAATTCTCCCATTGAAGTGGGAATCAGCTATAATTTGTTTTTTCCCGTTATGAAAACTGGGCTCATTTTCCTGCTGCGACCAGTCACTAGCTCTATTCTGGATCCTCGGCTGGCCCAGACTCTATTTTCCTTACAGTACTACTTCCTCTCAAAGCTCCTACATTTGCTTGGCTCTCACCCTGCAACTTCCCCAGTCCTGGCAGACCTTGCACACCCTTGAGTAGGCATCAACAGCAGCTCCTCCCAGTCAAAATCCCCAGCACTGAGAACATCCCAGGAGAAGCCGAGGCTCTGGGTCAAGACCCCACAGACAGTTTCTCAGGAGAAAGCCGATGTGGGCTGAGGTTTTCAGTCCCTGTCTCCATTCTGTATCCTCCAGCCCATGATAGAGTTTCTGCCATTGCAGAGTTGGACAGTGGAGCAGAGCAACTTCTGGCTTCCTCTTCCTGAAACTAAGACTATGCAGGCTTCCCAGCTGGAGGAAAGATGGCGGAAATGCGTGAACTGTTTGGACCCAGGAACCAGTGTCACAAGCTGAGAGTGAAGATACATCAAGGCTGGTACCATTTTGTCCCTCATTTCTTCTGTTAAAGTCTACTTTTATATTTATTTTGTGTGTGTGTGTGTGTGTGTGTGTGTGTTATATACCATATTAAATGCCTTCTCATTTCCACCTGGATATACTTTTCATATATTTTCCTTATGGAGGTTTTTCAAAGGATCTCAGAGCTGCACTGTCTTGATCTGACGGGCAAATGCAGCCGTTCAACTAAACTTCACAGCTCTGAAGAAGTGCATTGCTTTTTTTTTTTATATAGATTTCTTCATTTATTTATTTTTATTTTTTTATTTTGTTTTATTTTTATAAAGATATTTAACTTACATAAATGATACATAAAAAATGTAGGGAATTCCCATATGCCCCACTCCCTCTCACCCATCTGCCCAATGGGATCTAAGCCCCCTCTCAGTTAGAGGTGAAGTAGGCATCATCATCCCAGAATCCTCAGGATTGGAGAATGGAATGGTCTAAACTAGACTTACTATTATTTTACTACAGACTTATTGTTATTCTAGCAATGGAAGAACTTTAGCATTGTCTTTAAATCTCCTTAGCGGCCTATGTCTGGAGTGAGTTGGAACAATGGCCACCCTCAGAGCTGGGCCTCCGGGGATCTGTAGTTGCTAATCAAAAGCCTTGATCAGTGCTCACCCCTGATTTAGGGTAAGTGGATCTTTGAGTCTCTTTCTGTCACCAGTGAGCTAGTCAGAGGCTGAAGACCATGTCGGCTTGCTGGGAGAGTGGGGGATGGGCACCTGTAACTGTCCAGAGAGAGACAAATTTATTATTCTTTACTATACTTTACTAGCCTCTTCCTCCCACTCTTCCCTGGATGGTGTACAGTATTCTACTGAATTTTGAAGTTTCGAAATAGTTGTTGCCTGTTTAATAGTTGTACTGGTAGAGAGACTTTATCCTGACACTCCCTACTCCATCATCTTCCCACAATTGCTGCTGGCCTTTAAGGCTACAGAGGTTTTTGAATAAAAAGCTCATGAATGACTTGCATTGCTCCTTATATATTATTTGACTAGAAAGGATATACACACTGTTACAATAGAAACAGAGTTCATGTGGGCTGGAAACTTTTATCTCAAAGGCTGGCAGTGTAAAAAATACATATGCCCATTGTTATGCAATTCTGCAAGGCAGTGTGATATTTGGGGCAGGATAACAAGAAGGAGAAAACTTTGTTCTCAGACTCCAATGTTTTAATAAAAAGTTAAAGGCAACACAATGATATGAATAATGGCATATTTTTATAGTATTTTGCAATTTATAAATCAGCTTCAAAATAATTAATTGATCACAATGGAGTAATGGAGTGGTTTGTAGGACTGCATAATTTGACTTACCCTCTACTGTAAACAGCAACAAAAACTGGAAAAATAACCAAAATAAAAAATGGACAGAATATTGGAAAAGGCACTACTCAAAACAGGATATCCAAATGATTAATAGGTATATAGAAATTTCTCATCCTTGGTATATAACAGGTAAATGCAAATTAAACACTAAGTGTGATACTGGTTCACACTCATCAGAACAATATCATTTGCTGGTAAGAATGTAAAGCAACTAGATTTCACATGCGTTGCCGGTGGAAATGTAAATAGTTTTAGCCATTTTTGCAATGTCTTCTGAAGCTAAATATACTCAGTGATCCAATAATTCTGCCTATAGCTATATACTCTAGAAAGTGAGTGAAATGTCCACCATATACAAGCATGCCTGTATCAGCTGAACTCATAATATTCCCCAAATGGTAATAACACATATCTGTCAACCAAAGAATGAATAAATAAATTGTAGTATGTTTAAGAGCAAAGCATTATGCACACAACAACATGTATAAATTTCAAAAATATTATGTTGAAAAAAGAAGTGGGGCACAAAGAGTACAAACTGTATAATTCCTTCTACATAAAATTCAAGATTATGCAAAGGTAATCTATGGTTGATAGAGATCAGCATAGTGGATACCGATGGGAAGTAGGTGTGAAATTTGCTGAGGCAGGGTCCCAAATTTTGCATGGGACATATTTATACTAAAAAAAAAAAATGCTGTTTATCTGAAATTTAGATTTAACTGGTGTCTTGTATTTTTATTTGCTAAATCTGGTAGTAACATGGGGAGAACCTTCTAGGATTGTGTAAATATTCTATATCCTAATGTGGGTTGTAGTTACATGGGTGTATAGATAAGTAAACACTACTTAGCTTTATATGTAAGATGTGGGTATAAGCTTATGAAAACAAATGAAACAAAACAAAAAAATTAATAAAAAGCATTATATCAGTGGCTTATCTCAACAAGACTCTGATATCACTGGGCAGATGATAAAATAATCTCAAACTTATTTCACAAATAGCAGAGTGAAGTCGGGGACCCCAGTCAACTGATTCTGTCTGCAGGGCTTGAGCCCACCATGGGTATTAGTAAACTTCAGTACTAGGTGATTTTAGTGGATTTGGTGAAAATGTTCAAAATTTCCCTATTACCAAATATATTTTCTCTTGCAAACTCTTATGCTTGTTTCTTTGACTTAAGAAAACATGTGAATTAGCTAAAATAACTGTACCAGTAACCTATTAGTCAATATCATCTATCATCTAAATTTGAGTCATGGGAATCCATGGGATTTAGGAATAAGAATATTGAATTGTGCTTCAAAAAACATGCTCTGCCTTTAGGTACCTATGTGATCCTTGAGGGGAAGAGCTTTATCTTTTCTTGACTACTTTTTCTATATTTGTAAAGTTAAGTTATCAGGGCATGGAGGAGGGGTGTGGTGTGGAATCCTTGAATCTATCCAGCTTATATGTTGTGTGATCCATGAAAACATGGATAACATTGCAAATCCTTTCATGGCTTGGAATGAAGATAGAAGGTTATGCTTGGCTAATTATCACCATTTGAGGCTGTTTGAATGAGCATTTGAGGATCCAGGGCTAATAAAGAATAATTATGAAGACCATTTACTTAAAGATTACAATGTGCTTGTGCCTTACATATGTTATCTCAATTAATCACCTCAATACCCTATTTGTAGATATTCATATCTGACTTTATAGAAAGGCAAACTAAATATTAGAGATGCTAAGTGACCTAATCAAGATCACAAAAAATAGTAAGTGATATAGGCAGGGTTTGAACCTAGCTTTTTCTACAACAAAGCAAATGTTCCCACTCATTTTGCTATTATTGTCTCTCTAAATAGGATTCAAGGGGACTGTGGTCCTTTGCTTCATCCTGTCTTTAACCAAATTAAAAGGAAGATATTGTTCATCAGAATGTTTCTTTCTGAGATAAGAAAACTTGGTGGGTGGTGTTTATAGAAAAAGCTGTGAGTAAATTGTTAGGAGTCTCAGTGGTTCTAATAAAAACTGAAGGAAGAGGGACAGTGACTGAAGAGATTGACCTAAAAGTTCAGCAGAAGTAAAAAAAAAATATTTTAGGATCTATTGGAAAAAAAAATGGGCATATTAAACTGGAGAAGAAACAACACAAAAGAAATATGATGACTTCCTGGGAATATCTGTAGGGGTACCCTGGAGGAGATAAATAATATATATTCAGTGTGATGCCAAAGCAGGACTAGATCCAGGGAGGCATGCATCAGAATGATTAAGAGCACAAGTGAGGCAAACTCACGTTCAACCCCAGATCTGACACCTACCAGACTGTGACCACAGGAAAGCTTCTCATACTTTCTAAGCCTAAACCTCCCCTTATGCAAAATGGAGGGGGTGATTTCCATCCCACAGTATTTTTGTAGGAACTAAAGGAACAAATTATGTGAAATATGTTGTCTGGTGTATAAGAAGTAATTAAATGTAGTTCCTCTTTTTCATGCAATGTTTTTGTCTCATCATCTCAAATCCTTCCCCTTGTCTTTTCACACGTCCTTTCTTCTCTTTTTGTTCTACCCACTTCTCATCACAGTTTTCCTTTTTCTTTTTTTCTCCACCCCCTCATATTCCTCTTATTTTTCCTCCTCCCCATCCTTTGGTGGAATTCATATCTAATCTCAGTTCAGAACAACTACTGATCCACAAGAACAAAACTGTTAGAACATCTAGGACATAGTAGGGTTCATAGTGGAATAGGCCTCCTTAAGTGGTAGAACACCCCATTATTAAGTTATTCACAACAACTGGTCAAATTCTATGTGGAGAATGAGGTAGATGAATTGTGCTTAGAGTAGGCTATTGAAAAAACAACCAACCTCTTTTAAAGAATACAACATATGTATTGTTTTTACTATATACTCAATGGAATTTTAGTTAGAGGTATAGTAAAGAAGAATAGAAACCATTCCTAAGTCTAGAGAAATTCAAGAATGAATGTCAGGGGTAGAAATTAACTTTAAGCTTCATAGATCTCACTTGTGTGAGCTCTATCTAATTCCCTGAGTGTTAACGATTAACTAGTTAAGATTGCTATAACCTTTTCCTAAGACTCCTCCTCCATCACATTTCCCTTTGTCCTAACTGGTTTTGGAGTAGCTATTAGAAGTTTTGTGATCCAGCCCCAGAATAGGTAAGTAGTTTGAGCTTAATAGGATATTTTCTCGCTGTTCACAAACATTAAAGTTGGACTGTGATAAATAGGAGTTTGTAAACTGAAATGTAAGAAAGGGAAATGTCAAGAGAAAACAGCTGGTAAGGGTGTATACAATTCAAAAGGAGAGTGATGAGAGGAGAAAAGTCTGGGAAGTTTATTTAGAGCAAAATTGTAAAGGGTCTTGATGTCAGTATAGGGAAATAAGTTGCCAAAGAAATTTTTAAGCAGGAAAGAGGCATGAGCATACTAGAGCATGGTATAAAGGGCATGAGTCAGAGAGGTTTTATTTCATATCCTATTTCTGACCTCACTAAATGTATAGATTTATGAAATGTGTTTAAACTCACATCTTATTGGGAGAGGAAATAAAATAATGGTTGAAAGCATGCGTCTTAGAGTTTGCCTGTCTGGGTCTCAAGCTTGGCTTTATTATTTGTCAACACTGTGACCATGAGAAGTTTGCTTAACATATCTGAGTCTCAGTTTCTTCATAGGTAAAATGGAAATAAATATATAAACAACCTGCAATTCTTAGGGAGGAAAGAAGCAGAGAATGTGGAAGCTCTTTCCAAATGAGAGGCTTGGTTATGCTAGGTTAATTTTTCCCCTATAAAAAATGATGCTTATCTCAAGGTAGAAGATTGATTGGAATAAGGCAAGACTGGGGATGGGAACACGAGTTAAGAGAGATGAGAGCCTAGACAGAGACTGGAGCTACCAGAATGTATAAAATGGAGAATAGATTTGAGATGTAGAATAATCAGGACTTGGTTGAAAAGGCAATTTGGGGAGAATAGCCCACTACAAAATGACAGAGTTTTTTATCTTGAAATACTGGGATTGCTGGTGTCTTAAAGAATAGTTGGAAAAAGGAAGAGCCTTATTAAACTTTTTTAAGCAAATGAAAGATACATTTTGGAAGGATAATGGTGTATTTCATGCAATTCAAGATAATTTTCAACAACCAGATCATAGGGATAAGGCTGTTCTACGGCACAAAACAGTCATTCCTAGTCTCTTACGCTAATGCTTTATCATGAATATGCCTCAGTTTCTCAGCCCTGAGTCTCTTGTGTCTTTTATGAAGTTGTTGGAAGAGATAGACTGATAGGTCATTGGCCAGACTATTAAGTCTCTCTTTTGAGTCAGATGTCCAGCCCTATGGGAAGTGGGAGGGAATTCTAGAGTAGAGAGGGGGTTCTACTCTAGATGTCCTGTATACAAGAAAGTCCAGACACAGTACTTCATGACTGGCTTGCTTGTAATGTTTAACATTTCCTGTATTTGAAAAAATCATATTTATTTGGTCCTAGTTTATTCAGGCCATTCAGTACATGAGGACTTTTTATCATGCATAAATGGGAAGCTGCAATTTTCCTGCATGTGCATCTTAAATTGCTCTCATTAAGAGACTCAAAGAGATCTCCTGTGTTGCCTACTCACATCAGTAGAGGTTGTGTATTGTATAAGAACAATGAACAAGCATAGTTGCTTGCAAACTGATGTGTGACATCTGACCTAACCCAGGCTTATGAAAGAGACAGTGTAATTACCTGGGTTTATTGGCATTTCAGAATGTAAAGCCACCAGGCTCTGAGATGAAGCGATATGTTTGGATTCCTGTTAAGTTCTCCTCCTTGTCATGGGCGGTTTCTTAGCAACCTGTTTAAACAGGTGCCCTTGCTCTCAGGCCATGGATTGATATATATATAAGAATTGCAGAGAAAAGTAATTGCAAAGAGGAGAAGAGTGTCACAGTCATTCACTTCCTCTTGCAGGTCCACTTAATAGGCTTTCTGAAACCTGTGGATCAGATTGGCTGAGGCAGAACCTCATCAGGAGCGCAGTTGGGATGGGTAATGTTGCATAAGTGAACCTTGACCAATGAAACAGTAGGAGTGCCTGGCAAAGTAGGTTTTGTGATTTGAACGGAGCTTCTCGTAATGTAAAGCACTTCGAACCTAGAAAAAGCACTGGGTCTTTTATCAAAAAACAGTCTTCAGTCTCAGCACTGCCATTAATTCCTTTTGGTGATTATTTACACCTTTCCAAACCTCAGTACACACATCTGCTAAATGCTAGCAGTCATAAGGAACTTTCTCTGAGAGTTTTTCTGAATAATATATGAGACAATGAATGGTAAGGTGTTTTGGAATTGTAAAATGCTACATAAATGCTAAGTGCAATTAATAAGTGTTATGTTAGAAGCTGTAGCCAAAATGAATATATTTGTTTCCTAGGTAATCCCTGCATTTTCTTACTCTTATGCTCAAACACTGTGGCACCATCACTGTCTTCATACATCCAAAGCCTTCAAATTCATAGCTATTTTTTAGTGAGACTAGAATTCTGAACCTTTTGCTGATGTGTTTTTCATTTAATCCTCACAAAATACTATGAAGTAATATTATACCCTTTATAAAGATGAAGAAACTGAGGCTCAGAGAGATTTAAGTATCTTTTCCAAAGTAGGTGATAGATCTAGTAATCAAATCCAAGTCTATTGAAAGACAAAGACTACACTTCTCATCCGAATGCCCTACTTTTTCCCTGTTTAAATGCCTTTACCACGAAGTCCTTTTGGATATTCTAAATCAAAGCAAACTTTCCTTCCTTTAGACCTTCTTAAAACTTGCTTTGGGCAATTATGGTCATTCAGGTAATTTCTTTTCTGCTGATGGACCACCTGCTAAGAGCGAGCACTTGCTACAAAGATGGTAAGAAATGTACCTCTGCTTTAGTACAGCATAGTCTTTGTTACCATGTGGTAACAAACAGTCCAACAAGTAGTTATTATGATTATTTTTATCCATATGTTTTGTGCCTTCTGAGATTGTGAAAGTTTTGAGCAAGGGATCTGCACCTTGTACGTCTTTATCTTCCCTGATTTTTTTCATAGCATCTAGCTTAATGTTTTACACATTGAAGAAAATAAATAAATATTTACTCAACAATCACTTATTGCTTTTCTGAGCTTTGTGGGGAAATTGGGATTTTTTTCCACCTCATAACAGTGTACTTGCAAATGTGTGTATTATATATTCATAGGCAATGTATAATCAATACATTTTGTTGACACTCCGCCTTGAAGTTCTTCAGCAATGTTGCTAATCAGGTGGGAGGATCCTTCCTTCCTCCTTCCCTCCCTCCCTCCTTTCCTTCCTTCCTTCCTTCCTTCCTTTCTTCCTTCCTTCCTTCCTTCCTTCCTTCCTTCCTTCTCAGGACATCAGAATGTTCCTGCTCTCCAGGTAAATGGTCTCAAACCTTAGAACAATTCCTATTAGCTTAAAACAATTATAATGATCATGTCCTTTTTAGAAAGTGAAGAGCTGTCAAAGAGCTGATTTAATCCTTGTTTCCGTGTGCTCACAGTATGTAAGTTAACTTGGCTTCCACCTTTACCCCAGTTCATGTGGAATATAAACTACACCCATATTCTTGATGGCCCGTTACTCTCATTCAAGGCATAAGAATATCAAGAAAAAGTATTTAACAATATTAAGAACAAAATTGTTCATGAATACTTTATTTTTATTTGTTTTTCAAGCAATAATTATTCATTATAAAATATATAAAAGTGTGTAGAATTAAAGACCATCAGTGGGATTTAGGTGTCAAGTAAGTTATGTTTGGATTTGGCTGAATGGACTTGGGCAAGTTACTTATCTGTCCTTTCTTTCATAGTATAGTATTTCATTAAATAATACCTAGATAATGTGAATATTTGAAAGGACCGTTTGGAAGATTAAATGAGATAATGTATATAGAGGATTCAATCCAGTGCCTGGCCTAAGGGTAGTACTCAGTAAATCTTAGAAAGTACCCATGGTAACCTTGATATGATCATGGAAGTCAAGGATTCCTATTTAGTTAAGGCCAAGGAAGCCATCTTGTCCCAATTTGATTGTATTTCTCCTTTGCTCCTTTTACAATGAGAGTCCAGTTATGTCTCTACTTTCAAAATCAGATCCAATTAATAGCTACCAGGAACTTATGATAGGATTGTGTTCAGCTACAAGTACCAGAACCTTCTCACATACAGTAGCTTAAACAAATTAAGAATTCATCTTCACACAAAAGAAGTCCAGAGGTCGATAATTCCTGCTCAGTCTCATATGGTCATTAGGGATCTAGGTTCTTTATAACTTTTGGCTCTATCATCCATAAGGCATGTTCATGTCAAAAATGACTGCTAGAACTCCAACCATCAAGTTTTTGTTTTAGGAAGGAGGAAG
Organism: Tolypeutes matacus; assembly: GCA_026826555.1. Classification (NCBI taxonomy): domain Eukaryota; kingdom Metazoa; phylum Chordata; class Mammalia; order Cingulata; family Chlamyphoridae; genus Tolypeutes; species Tolypeutes matacus. Next base: position 14,768,525 of record JAKSZT010017719.1, on the reverse strand, counting down.
GGACAGGACAAAGAGAGAATTCCCCATAAAAATAAATTTTGGAAACCTTACCGAGTGCTTTCCATTTATATGTCATTGACCACCCTTAGCAACAAATGAGGATAGAAAATGTAGTTTTAATTTAAACCATTCATGGCTCTCCTCCCACCCCCAAATTGTTTGGTTTACTATTACTAAGGAGGAAAAGAAACATGGGTTTTGGGTAGAACAGAATTAGTCTTAGCCTCAGTACCATTTTTTGAGTCAAAGAATATTATCTGACCACGTTTTTTCATGGCAGGTACTGTGCTGGGCTACAAAAGCAACTGCGACAGAAACAATCCCTCCCCTTCTTATGAGCCAAGATAGAAAATAAATAGAGGGTCCATGTTAGGCATAGTAGGTTCAAGAGACATGTGGTATGTAAACAGGATGTAAACATCAGAAGTGAAGTGCCACACTACACAAACAGTGAACCCTAAGTTAAACCATGGACTTTCTCTAATATAGAATAAATTTTTTAAAAAAAGGAATAAAGTACCAGTGGAGCCAGAAGTCAGTAACTAAGCTACTGCTGGAAGTCTGGTGATTACAAGAAAGAATACAGAGTCAAATGGGCAATAAAGAGTGTTATACCAGATTTCATACATGTATTAGTCAGCCAAAGGGGTGCTGCTGCAAAATACTAGAAATCGATTAGTTTTTATAAAGGGTATTTATTTCGGGTAGAAGCTTACAGTTATCAGGCCATAAATCATAAGTTTTTTCCTTCACCAAAGTCTGTTGCCACATGTTGGAGCAAGACAGCTGCTGACATTTGCCAGGGTTCAGGCTTCTTGGGTTCCTGTCTTCCCGGGGCTCCGTTTCTCTCCGAGCTCAGATCTTCTATTTCCTCCACAAGGTCAGCTGTGGACTGTCAGGTGAATGGCTTGTCTCTTTTCCCGGGGCCTTCTCTCCTTCCTCATCAGAACTCCAACATCAAAACTACTCCAACTCTGTCCTTTGCCGTGTCTTTTATCTTTGAGACCCCGCCCACCAAGGGGCGGGGCTCAAAACCCTACTGACGTGGCCCAATGAAATCCCTAATCATAACTTAATCATGCCCAGATGAACAGACCAGTTTATTAGCATAATCCAATATCTATTTTTTGAATTCATAACTATATCAAACTGCCAAACTGCTACAATATAATTTCCTTAATGTGAAATTCCTTATCCTAAATAGAATAGGTGAACCACAGTCATAAATGATTTGTATTGCCTACTATGGTTTTGTGGTACATTGGGTTATTGTTCCCAATCTTTATTCCTTCTCTGTAGTAGAATGATACATCTATGCTCCTTGCCAAGTGACTTATCAATGTCTCCCATTAGAGTTGATACAGTGTATTCTCTATTCCAGTGATGTTAGGCATGGCCATGTGACTTGCTTTGGTCTATGTGATGACAGCAGATGTAATGTGAGTAGAACCATGAAGTGTGTTTATGTGGTTTGCCTTACTCTCTAATGCTTCTTCCACCTGCCATGAGAAGAATGTACCCTGGGTAGCTGTTGGTCACAGAATGAGGAAACATGTTGAGCAGATGTAAACATACATATAGCCAAGAGCTAAGCCCAGTCAATCAGAGAAGAATCACAGCCAACCCACAAAATTGAGTTATAAACTTGTAAACCACTGAAATTTAAGGTTGGTATGCACAGGGTTATTATAGTAATACATGGAGCAATATAGTACAAAGAACTTTTTTTCTTATTACATCTCATTTAATGCCCATTGCAATCATGCATATCATCCTTATTTTATAGCTAAGAAACAGAGGTTCATAGAAGTTACATGGATTGCTGAAAGCACAGTAGTAGAGTCAGAAAGACAACAGATTCTCCCTGTTGGACTGAAAGAATCATGTGTCTGCCTAGTTTCACAAACTACTGTTCTTATATGAACTTCTCATGAAGTTGCTATGATAATCATATAAAATAACATATTGGAAATATCTTTATCCAGAATAGATCACCTGCCCCAATTTTCAGGCTGTGTGTCAGGCAGGTCTAAAGTCTATGCCTAGTCTTAAGGGTAAGTATGTGACATAGGCTTGGCCAATCAGAATATGGGAAAACTCTGCTTAAAAGGACAGATTCAGGGATGGGCATATGGCTCAAGACAGATCAATCAAAAAACTTGAAGTCATCCACAAAGAGCCAATTCTTTTTTTTTTTTTTTTTTTTTTGGCGTCATCTTGCTGCACCAGCTTTCCATGTGGACCAGCACTCCGTGTGGGCCAGCACACCACATAGGCCAGCTTGCCTTTCACCAGGAGGCCCTGGGAATTGAATCCTGGACCTCCTTTATGGTAGATGGGAACCCAATTGCTTGAGCCACATCTGCTTCCCTTTTTCTTATTTTTATCTAAAGGATAAAAATAGAAAAAATGATATTAAATGTATAAAAAGAATAGTGAGCCCAGGATCTTGCTTTTGAGTTAAGTGAAATACCTTTGGAATTACACAATTTAGCCATTATTTACTTCTTTCTGCCTCTTAAAATTCTTGTGTACAAACAGCCAGATTAATCAAGGGATTGACAGTTTTGATGTCTGATTATGAAAAATTCATTGTAATTGTTCCTAAATTTTGCTTACCTTTAAGAACAACAAAAGTTCTTTGTGGCAAAACCAAACTCTAGCACACCATCCCTTCTACCCTCCCAAATCAAACAAACAAACAAACAAACAAAACAGTTGATCCTTCTTAGCTCTTATAAATAAAGAGTTTATTTTTGGCTATAGAATTTTAAACCTCTGTGCAGTGTGCAGCTCAATGGTCTTCTCTACTCTTGAGTAAACAAAAGATGGCTCTGTGCTGTGGGGGAAAGCAGAGTGTGTTATTGGTGACACATCCCCTAATTTAATTTCACATATCATAGAACTGGCTACAAAAGGATGGTTAGACAACTTGATGCTCTTCTCTTTCTAATTTGTAGCAACTTGATTCCTCTCAGATCTTGCCTCTCATAACCTGTCAACCTGTAAGAAGCCTCTTTATCCAACTGCTAGGTATTGCCAAGAAGTTGGGGGAAGGAGGATGGAAAACAGGAAAAAGGATGTGCCAACTACCAGGGATAAGATAACCAGCATCCAGTTAACATTATTTACTGAAATCTCTTTGGAACACTGAGCAAATAAGGCTGGAGTTTATTTTTCTAAAATAGGAGAGATCAGGAGGGACTGGAAGAGAATCTGAGCAATGGGAGGGAAAGTAGTAATTCTAAATACATGAGAACTTAACCTTTCAACTCACCATAAAGAGATAAAGAGAGATATGTAAGTGGAACTTGGTTTAATAACTGGTTTTATTACCATAAGTTACACAGCTAGTGAATTGTGAAGCCAAGATTCATACTTGGGTTTTTCTGACACTGATACACATATACTTGATAGCTGAGTCACGAGCATCTATCCATTAGTACTAGCTATGCTTTTGTAGTTAAACAGACTTATTTAAAATCTTCTTTTCTTTTTGAATGAGAGCCCTTTAGATATTTATACTTAATTTTCATGGTTCTGATGGCATTGTCTAGGCTACAACTCTTCAATTACTTACTAAGAATCCTTAGAAATGTGGATTATGTGGCCATGATTATGAAGATGTAATGATGTTAATAATAATGAGAATTTATGCTTCCATACTATATTTCATAAGTAACTGTTATGTACAAGCAATGCTCTGGATGTTTGTGATACAGTGGTGAACACAATAGACAGAGATATCTGCCTGTGTGGAGCAGACAATAAACAAAATAAATAAGTAAAGGATGGTATGTTAGAAGAGAATAAGTGTATGAAGAAATAATAAGCACACAGCATGTTGTCATGTTAGTCAAGTACTTTTGTTTCTCCCCACTCCGAGAGCAAATGGCAGGATTTTACTTGCTGCCCCTTGTGATTCTAGCCAGTGAACTGTATGCAGATATGTTGTGTGTTGTTTCCAGGAGCAGAACATGTAAGGGCCACAGTGAAAGCCTCCGGAGCTATCTTCTTCATTGTGCATGGAGACCAGCAATGTTGCAGATGATCACTGCCCTGTCAGCCTGGGTCCCTGTGTGACCAGAGTCACCTTATTAATAAGAGGGAGAAGTACAAACTGTTCTTTAATATATTAATATTTGAAGTTATGTTATTACCCCATTACCTTTAGTGAACAAGAGTACCTGGATTGATACATATTATATACAGACAATGTACAAAGCATATTATACATATTGCTGAATATAATCATTATAACAATCCCGTAAGATATGTATTATACCATTTTACATAGACATTAAACATATCACAAAGTATTCAGCTTATCTATTGCTGTATAACAAACAACCTTAAAATCTAGTGCAATGAAACAATTTATTATTATTATTATCTTTTAAGTTTCTGTAGGTTGCTTCATATCAGCTGGGCAGTTCTCAGTTGGGGTCTCTCAGGTTATTGCATTCAGATTTTAGCAAGGGCAGCCACTTGAAGGCTTGACTTGGTTGGATATCCAAGGTGACTCACACACATGGCTGGAAGTGGATGCTGACTTTTGGATAGGTGTTCATCTGGAGTTATCAACTGAAGATTGGCTTCTTTATGTGGCTTGGGCTTTTCAAGCATGGCAGCTGAGTTCCACAATGAAACATTGTAAGACACCCAAGCAGAAGCTTTAGGTCTTATTATGGTGCTCTAGCCCTCAAAGTACAAGAATATCGCTTTTGCCACATTCTATAAATAAAGCAAGTTACTAAGGTCAAGGGAAGGTAAATTAGACATACATCTTGATATGAGGCATAGCATGGTGGACGGAATGGATGGTGGCCATTTTTGGAGTCTTATGTGTTGTATGCAATTTGTAAGATACAAACCTTTTCCTTGGAGAGCTTAAAAAATGTAAGAGCTTGGAAGATCTCATTTAGCTCATGAAAAGAATCCACTTATGTGGTTGGGGATTGAAGCTGTGCAGATCATGGTTTTTGATATGCCTGTGTGTAGATCAAGATAAGCTATATTATGTGTGAAAGCAAACCAGCCCCATATATCAGATGCTTAATGCAAGAAATTTACAACACTGGTCAGAAAGGAACTGCTTATTATCGTCACTCAGGGATTCAGACTGATAGAATATCATCTCATTAGATCCCCCGCCTTGATGCATTTCTAGTATCAGTATAGCAGAACAAGGAAACACAGTAAATTTCATTCTGGATTTTAAAGCTTTCACCTGGAAGTGACACACATCTTTTTGGCTCACATTCTATTGGCTAAAGAAAGTCTTATGTCTCTGTGTAAATTCCTGCCATGTTCGCAGAAGATGAAGAATCTTTTGAAATAAGCCTCATAAAACCATACCCTGTCACCTGAATTCCCATAATTGGGACCAGATTTAATTTATAGAAAACATGGAATTTGGAAATCACTTTTTTCTTTTGTGTTTCACAAGTCTTTCAATACTCATTAATTTTCAAAGACTAATAACTTTGTGGAGTGTCGTAGGCCAAATAACTGCATTAATACTTTATATCTTACACAATTTCCATGTATACATGAAACTTCTTTCACATACCTTATTTTCTAATTATTTTTATTCCATTTCAAATTAGGTAGAAGAGTTATTATTTGCTCGGGTTTGTTAAGCGAAAGGTAAAGAGTCATAAAATAATTTGCTCAAGATTGCATAGTGCAGTTTCTCCGTCCTAAAACCAGGCACTTCCCTCTATACCAGGGATCCTGAACTTGGAGTTCTAGTAAAGGTCCAAGGTGTTCCATGAAGATGCACTCTGCTGTCAACGACTACGGTGAACACTCAGGATTGGAATGTTGTTAAATCTCCTGGCTCCTATGGAATGGAATCTCCCTTAACTTTATAAAGTTGATGCAGAGTTCAAAGAGGGATTTTGTGCTCTTTCCTAGACAATCTTGCTTTTAAGTTTCACACTTGGGCTCCTTGCTGTCTCATTTCTCCTGTCTTTTGCCTGAAAATTAGGGGCAAAGGAAGCAGTGGACAAGAAACTTCAGGTTTTAAGTGCCAATTCCATCATTTCCCAGTGTGACTCACATCTCCGTAGTGGCAGAGTTGCCCCATAGCCTGAAAAAGTGTCAGCAGGTACCCAAGCTCTCTCGCACTCGTTTCAGATCACTACTTTGTTTCCATTAAGTAATCATTTTCATTTTAAATCTTTATTTATACTTATCAGGAGTCTCTCACCTCAAATCGCAAAATGATGATTTGTATGTATTTAAAACAGTATATCAAAGAGTTGAGGCCACTTTCATTCCACAGTAATTAATGACATCCTAGTTTATGCCATATAGCAATATGAGAATTTATAAGCATAAAGCATGATCCATCCAAGTCCTGCAAGTAAGTAACTAATCTGAACACCAGTATACATAAATAAACATGGAATAGAGGAGTCAAATTGGACTGGTTTGAATCTGTCTTTTCCTGCTATCACTATGATCTAACTTTCTTGAGTTCATTGACTTCAGTTATAAACAAAGCAATAGTAAGAATAGTAAGTAAAGAATTATTGTGTGGATCTTATAAAATAATGCATAGAAAAATCACTTCAAATTGAGGATATACCAGATGAAAATGCACAGAGAAGGGGAAATACATGGTCTGTTCAGGGAATGAAGGTTGAGTATAATAAAATAAGTGCAAAGAAATTTTGTGGAAAAGAGAGGCGAGAGAGAGAGAGACTGTTACCTTAAATCTCAGCTCCATCCATGTGGACTTTATTCTGAAATTAAAGGAAAGCCATTAAAAGGTTGCGAGAAGATTAGAAAGAACATGACTGAATTTGTATGTTTTTATTTTGAAATAATTTAAGACTTAAGAAGTTGCAAAAGTAAACTGTATATGTATATATGTATATGTATATATATATATATATATATATATATATATATATATATATACGCTTCAAACAGTTTCCATGTATCCTTCATCCAGCTTCCCCCAAATGTTATTTCTTACAAAACTTATATTACAATTTCAAAACCATGAAACTGATATTGATGTAAAATTATTAAATAAGCCACTTACTATTTAATAGACCTTATTTAGGTTTCAGTATTTTTTGCATGCACTCATTTTTGGGAGTATATTACTGTGAAGTTTTATCACATATATATAAATGAATGAAACCACAACTGCAATTAGGATACAGAAATATTCCCTCACCACAAATAAACTCCCTCATACTACCACTCTATAGAAAAAAAAAACAACCCTGATCTCTTTTGCTTCACTAAAATTTTGTTATTTCAAAAGTGTTATATAAATAGACTAATACAAAATACTTTTTGAGTTTGGCTTTTTTTTCAATAAGCTTTAGTTCCTTGAAATCTATCGAAGTCGCTGCATGTATCAATACTTCATTTCTTTGTATGACTGAGTAGATTTTACTCTATGGGTGTACCACAATTTCTTTATCCATTCTTCTGCTGAAGATGTGGCGTGAGTTGCTGCATGATGCATCATGAGAACACAGGCTCAAGCAGAGCAGAAACTTTCAGCAAATGCCTTCTTTTTTTTTTTTTAACTTGCACAGCACAAAGGGTCCAGACGAGCAGTGGGAGTAATCCCATTTTGGCGAGTCTTCCAGGGAACACAACTTCTCTGGTCAAGGTTGGTGGATGGCTCCATATGCTCCACTCTGCCTCAGAGATGAGAGACAAGTTTGTGCTCCCCAAGGGGAATATTTATCCACTCCAGGGGGAGAGGGTCTTGCCACTGAGAGTTTCCTGCCCTGATTAGCATCTGAGGCTGCTTGTTACTGGTTTCTGGGTTTAAAGTCCAGTCAGCCCATTTCATTAGACCTAACATCTCCCTATGGTCGTAGAATGGAAAGGGATGGAAACACTGTCACATAACAGAAGAGGAGGTGGGGGGAAGCGAGGGTTGGGAGATGGCCACTGAGCTTGTGTCCGTGACTTCACCAGTAGAAGTAAAGACATTTAGATTGTTTATAGGTTGGAGTTATTACAAATAAGGCTGCAGTCAATGTTCTTAAACAGGCTTTGGAGGGACACAATGTAATTTTATTTTAAAAGATAATTGGAGAAAATATTGAGATTTTATTGAATAAATAGGGTTTTAAGGCGGAGAAAAATAATCCATGTGGCCTTGTACTAATCCTTTCAGTGATGGAGTGCTGAATTAGGTCAGCAGAAGTAGGGATCAGAAGAAGGGATTTGGGAAAAGGCTATTGAGAATGTAGAATTACCCAGACTTAGTTATTCTTTAGATGTGAGTGGATGAATGGATGGTATTTGGGATGGATGTACACAATGGTAGCTCTAAAACTTCTCACTGGGGGATTTAGTGCTGATGTTAAAAGACAAAGAACAAGGTTTTCTGTAGATGGAAGAAAGGAGTAAACTTTGGAACTATTGCATAGAAGAGGATAGGGGATATTCATGTGGAAATGTCTATTAAGCAATTGGAGATTTGCTTAGGAGGGAGACAATGTTAGCAATATGGTATCTGAGCCATCACCAGCTAATTGCCATAGAAGGTGTAGATAAAGTCATACTTGTAGAGACAATAGCTAGGGAGAAGAAGCAAGCATTAGAATAAGGATATATGAGGATTTTTAAAAAGATAATAAACTTTATTTTTAAAGAGGTTTTAGATTACAGAAAAGTTACATAGAAAGTATGAGGGATTCCCATGTACCTACCTCCTTCTCCCATATCATCTCTTTTTTTTTTTAATGTAGCAGTACAATTTATTATGATGTATCCGTATAAGCCACTCATTAAAATGCACATTTAAAAAATGAGTCACTTTTATAAAATAATGCATGCATTATTATTTTACATACCTACAGTAATAATCTAAAAAATAAAACCATCATTGTGACATTTATCAGTAGTTCACACATCTAACACATACTGAAGGAGGCAACTACCATTGTTATAACTTCTTTAAAGTCAAAAACTTAAGCAAAAGCCAGAATTAAGAGAAACTTCAGAATGTTCACATTTGCATGCATTTTGGGCTGAACTTTCAAAGATTCCACATGTAACAAAACCACAACTTTGAATCAAAATGAATATTGAAAACATCTAAGCCTTGTGACAAACTTACTCTACAGAAGTAAGGAAAACAGAGTGAATAGTAACAGCAGTATATTTCCAGGAGAGAAAGCAATCACTTATTTCCTTTATCATAAAACAAAAGTCAATGAGTCAATATTTTAATAACACTGACCAAGTCATTTACTAGTCAAGAATTTGCTTTACAAGTTGTGTTTTCAAAATGTATCCATCTGTATATTTGTTTTAAATTAAATTTATATATCAAAAACATTTTGCTCAGAATTCTAAACCTAAGTATAAATCATAACTTAACAAAGCATAGTCTAAATTATACAACAATGCTCCATTTAGATTGATATGCTTTATGGGAAAAACTTATCTTACAATCAAGAGTTGTGCCCTGTTTGTCCAGAATAAATGTCCCTAAGTCTAAAACTTTAAATGATAATCAAAACAGACATTCAAAAAATTCATGCTATGCATTTTCTTTCATCGGGCTTTGATGAAAACAGAGCCATCTGGTGTTGGAGCACCATTTTCCCTCTCAATTCAGTCTAGATGCAGATACAGTAACGTTGTTTTATTTATTGATATTGTCTTCTGTTTCTCAGCAATAGCTGCACAAACAGCAACAATCTCATTACTTTCAAAGGCATAGTCAGGAATTGATTTTGGTGAGAAATCTGTTGCTTCTGCTGATGATTCACTCTCTTTAATCCTCTGTGCCACTTCCTGTTTCTCCTGGAGTGTTCTTGCCCACGAAAGGTGTTCTTTCCATATTTCAGGGTTCATTGGATAAATATGAATGGCTACTTGAAAACTTCAAATTGCTTCATCTATTTTATCCTTCAGCTCTCTGATGTCATATTGTTCTATTGCCTATCTTCTCATCCTTTAGTTTACCCTTCCTAATAATCTTCATTTCAAAACTCTTCTCCAACTGTCTTGCCCTTGTTTTTTCCTTTCAAGCTGCAGCACCCTCTTTAGTATCTCTTGCAAATCTGGCCTTTTGGTACCATATTCTATCAGTTTTTTGTTTGTCTGTTAAGACTTTGAACTCACCCTCACTTTTGAAGGACAGCTTTGCAGGATAGAGAATTCTTGGCTGGTAGTTTTTCTCTTTCAGTACTTTAAATACATCACACCACTTTCTCCTCTAAGCATAACCTGGGGAATGATCTCCCAATTCATGTTGAAATCTCTTAGCTGTAAAAATTCTTTTGTATTTAATATTTCCCCCTATTGGTCAAGGTCTTTTTCCAAATTCATCACTGGTATTAACCTCTTAGGGCTAGGGAGGCTTATCCCCAGCAGTCATGTCCCATGCAGAGGGGAAGGTAGTGAGTTGATTTGCAGAGTTTGGCTTAGAGAGAGGCCACATTTGAGCAACGAGGAGGTTTCCAGGAGGTAACTTTTAGGAAATAGATATTATTAGGTTAAGTTTCAATTTTACCAGAGTGAGGTTCATAAGTACAACATTAATATAGAGGGCTTGGCATATTGGTCTTTTTTCTTTTCTCAGGCACTGCCCATGTACTCTAGAGATTCTTGCCACTGTATTAAAGGATGTAGCAAGACTCTCTAGGATGGGAGTTTAATATTTTGTTGGTTATTCTGTGGGTCTCCACCCACTGAGATAGTACCCTATGACCACATGAACACATTCATATTCCATAGAGGCATGCCCCAGATGCAACCTTCCCCATATATCTCCCCATCACCAACACCCTGCACCAGTGATCTTCCCCTGCCATAATTGTGAAAAAAACACTTCTACAATTGTATTCTCAACTGCAGTACTCTACCTCCCCAGAGTTCACCTGTCCCTTCTTCCAGCCCTCCCCACAGCTCCATGAATAGCCTAACCTAACTCCCCAACTCCACTCACACTTACACTCCAGCATCATCAACCCCACTGATATCACTGTACCACCATCACCCCCATCCACTGTCAAACCTTATCATAGTTTCTGCCCAGATTGACCATCACCTCACCCCTCTCTACTTCCTTTCTATCTCTTGATAACCTATCTTCCAGACTCTACCTCTGTGAGTCTGCTCAATATCCTTAGTTCATATCAGTGAAATCATGCAATATTTGTCCTTTAGTGACTGGCTTACCTCACTCAACATAAGATCTTCAAGATTCAACCATGTTGTCACATGTGTCAATACTTCATTCCTTCTTACAGCTGGGCAATATTTGATTGTATATATATATATATGCCACATATTGTTTTTCTGTTCATCCATTGATGGACACTTGGATTGCTTCCAACTTTTGGCAATTGTGAATAATGCTACAATGAACATTGGTGTGCATATATCTGTTCATGTTCCTGCTTTCAATTCTTCTGGGTATATTCCTAGTAGTGGGATTGCTGGATCATGTGGCAATTCTATATTTAGTTTCATGAGGAACTGCCAATCCATCCTTCAGAGTGGCTGCACCATTCTACATTCCCAAGAGCAGTGGATGAATGTTCCTATACCTCTATGCACAACCAAGAAAACCAGAGATCACCAAACAGGGTAAATATGAAGAAAACACCTCATCATATATTGATCATACTAATGAATGCAAAGGACAAGGAGAGAGTTCTGAAAGCAGCAATAGAAAAGCAAAATAAATAACTGAGGGAGAAATGGAAAATTCACAAATATGTGGAAATTAAATAGCACACTCTTATGCAACCAATGGGTTAAAGAGCAAATCATAAATGAAATTAAGACATTTATTTGAGACAAATGAAAATGAAAATACAACATACCAAAACTTATAGGATGCAGCAGAGGCAGCACTGAGAGGGAAATTTATAGCTCTAAATGCTTACTAAAAGAGAAGAAAGACTGCAAATCAGAGACCAAACCTCACAATTGGAAGAATTAGAAAAAGAAGAGGAAACTAAATCCAAAGCAAGCAGAAGGAAGGAAATAACAAAGATTGAATGGAGATAAATGAAATATAAGAAAATGCAATAGAGAAAATCAACAAAACCAAAGCTTAGTTCTTTGAAAAGATCAAAGTTGACAAACTTTTAGTTAAACTGATGAGAAAAAAAGAAGAAAGGACATAAAAAACAGAAATCAGAAATGAAAAGGGAGACATTTCTACTGACCTCACTGAAACCAAAAGGTCTATAAGAGAATACTGTGAACAAATGTATGCCAATAGATTAGATAATCTAGATGAAAGGGACAAATTCTTAGAAACACACAAACTATCTTCATTGACTCATGAAAAAAAGAAGAACTCAATTTACTACTAAAGAGATTGAATCAAAAACCTCCCAACAAAGAAAAGTCCAAGGCCAGATGGTTTCACTGGGGAATTCTACCAAACTTTCCAAGAAGGCTTAACTCCAATTCTGTTCAAATTCTTCCAAAAAATTGAAGAAAAGAGAACACTCCCTAATTCATTCTATGAGGCCAGCGTCACACTCATACCAAAGCCAGGTAAAGATACCATAAGAAAACTACAGACCAATATCTTTTATGACTATAAATGTAAAAATCCTCAACAAAAATACTAGCAAACCAAATCCAGTAGCATATTCAAAGATTTATACACCATGATAAAGTGGGATTTATTACTGGTATGCAAGGCTGGTTGGTTCAAAATAAGAAAATCAATTAATGCAATATACCACATTGACAGAATGACAGGAAAAAAATCACATGATCATCTTGATGCAGAAAAAGCATTTGACAAAATCCAGCATGCTTTATGATAAAAACACTCAGAACACTAGGAATAGAAGCAAACTTCCTCAACATGATAAGTGACATATATGAAAAGCCCATCTTACTTAATGATAACAGACTGAAAACTTTCCCTCTTAGGTTAAGAACAAGACAAGGATGCCCCTTGTCATCACTGTTATTCAACATTGTACTAGAAGTTCTTTCCAGAGCAACAGAGCAAGAAAAAGAAATAAAATGCATCCCTATTTGCAGATGATATGATCCTTTATACAGAAAATCCTGAATAAATCCACAAAAAACTCAGAGCTAATAACTGAATTTGGCAAAGTGTCAGGGTACAAGATCAACAACTACAAATCAGTAGTGTTTCTATATACAAGTAATGAGAAATTGGAAGATGAAATCAAGAAAAGAATTCCATTCACGATAGCAACTGAATGATCAAATATCTAAGAATAAATTTTACCAAGGATGTAAAGGAATTGTACATAGAAAACTACAAAATGTTGCTAAAAGAAATCAATGATGACCTAAATAAATGGAAGGACATTCCATGTTCATGGATTGGAAGACAAAATGTTGATAAGATATCAATACTACCCAAAGCAATTTATGGATTCAATGCAGTACCCATCAAGTTTCCAACAACCTTCTTTGCAGAAATGGAAAAGCCAATCTTCAAATTCATATGGAATGGTAAGGGGCCTGAAGAGCTAAAGACTTCTTGAAAATGAAGAATGATGTTGGAGAACTCACACTTCCTGAACTTAAAACTCCTTACAAAACCACAGTAATGAAAATAGCATGGTTCTGACACAAGGACAGACATACAAACCAATGCAATAGAATCAAGGACTCAGAAATTAATCCTCACATTTATGGCCAACTTATTTTGACAAGGTGTCAAAGACCACTCAATTGGGAAACAACAGTCTCTTCAACAATGGTGCTGGCAAAACCGAATTTCCTTCCACACACACACACGAAAAAGGAGGATCTTTATTTTACACCATATCCATATAAAAAAATCAACTCAAGATGGATTAGAGAACTAAATGAAAGAGCTAGAACTATCAAACTCCTAGAAGAAGAAAATGTAGTGAAGTATCTTCAAGACCTTATGTTAAGCAGTGGTTTCTTAGACTTTATGCCCAACACACAGGCAACAAAAGAAAAAATAGATAAATGGGACTTCATCAAAATTAAAAGTTTTTTGTGCCTCAAAGGACTTAATCATGAAAGTAAAATGACAAATTACACAATTGTAGAAAATATTTGGCAGCCACATATCCGATAAAGATTTCTGTATAATAAAAGACAAGCAACCCAATTAAAAATGGACAAAAAACTTGAGTAGACATCTCTCCAAAGAAGATATACAAATGACCAGAAAGCACATGAAAATGTGCTCTCCATCATTAGCCACCAGGGAAATATAAATAAAAACCACAATGAGTTGCCATTTCACACCCCTTAGAATGGCTGCCATTAAAGAATTGGCAAGTTTTAAGTGTTGGAGAGGATGTGGAGAAATAAGAACACTCATTCATTGCTGGTTGCAATGTAAAATGGTGCAGCCTCTGAGGAAGACAGTTTGGCAGTTCCTCAGAAAGCTAAGCACAGAATTAACACATGACCTAGCAATCCCACTACTAGGAATATACCCAAAAGAATTGAAAGCAGGGACTCAAGCAGATATTTGCACCCTGATGTTCATAGCAGCATTATCACAGTTGTCAAAAGATGGAAGCAACCCAAGTGTGAATTAACCAATGAATGAATAAATAAAATGTAGTATATACATATAATATAATATTATTCAGCTGTAAAAAGGAATGTAGAATGAAGTTTTGATACATGCTACAACATGGATGAACCTTGAAGATATCATGTTGAGTTAAGTCAGACACAAAAAGACAAATAGTGTATGATTTCACTGATTTGAAACAAATGGTGTAAGCAAACTCATAGAGTCAAAATCTAGAACATAGGTTACCAAGGAACGGGGAAGAATAGGAAATGGGAAGTTAAGATGTGCAGGATTCCTATTTAGAATGCTGGAAGGTTTCGGTAATGGATGGTGGTAATGGTAGCACAACATTGTGAATGTCTTAGTATGACTGAAAGGGGAAATGTTATATTGTATATATGGAATCAGAATAAAAATTTAAGTAAAAAATCCTTGTTACTACACTATACAAACAGGGAACCCTAAGTTAAATCATGGACTTTAACTAATAGTATGTGCTGTCATCAAGAGCAACGAATGTTCTATATCAAGTTAAGGTATTGGTGGTCAGGTGTTGTATGGGAATCCTGTATTCATGATTGTTCTCTAGATCCATAATTTCTCTTTTTTTAAAAAAAAGCAAAAGAAATTCAGAAATGGTCAGAGAAAGCCATGGGGAACAGCTAGAAGCTAGAAGTCAATGGAACCCAGAAGAGAGAGAGAAAGATATCACCATGTGACATGAGGTAGGATACAAACCAAGGAACCCAAAGGATCACTGGCAGCCAGCATCAGAATGTTACAGACTTTGGAGAGAAAGCATCACTTTGTTGATGCCTTGATTTTAGGAAATTTTCCTAGCCTCAATAAATTCCCATTGTTTGGTGTTTGTGATAGAAGCTCAAGAATACTAGGACAATGGCTGTAGCAATCTGGCATTATCAATGAATTCCAAAAATAGATATTGCATTATGTTTGTGAACTGGTCTTTTCCTCTGGGAATATTAGATTATATTGGATTCAGAGGTTTCACTTTTACTTGATTAAATAACGATTAAGGCTTTGATTGGGTCATATCAGTAGGACTTGAGTCTGCTCCCTTGGAGGGCGGGGACTCACAGAGAAATGGCACCACAGAGAAGGAGTTTGGAGTTTTAATGCTGGAGCCCGGGGAAGTAAGCACACAGAGAAGCTTGGTTGTGAGGAAGGAGAGAAGGCACGGGGAAAAGAGATGAACTGTTTGCTTGATAGTCTATAGCTGGCCTTGTGGAGAGAAGGAAGCCTGAGCCCAGAGAAAGGCAAGCTCCAGGAAGAAAGGAACCCAGGAAGCCTGAACCCTGGCAGATGTCAGCAGTCGTCTTGCTCCAATGCACTTGCTCCAACCATAGGCTTTGGTGAGAGAAGTAACTTACACTTTATGGCCTGGTAACTGTAAGCTTCTATATATATATAACCAACCGATTTCTGGTATTTTGCATCAGCACCCCTTTGGCTAACTAATACAAGGGCCATGTAATTTTTCTGCTTAAACTCCTTTTATGGCTTCTCACTACTCTCAATATAAAATGCAACTTTTAAAAAAACAATGATTTGTAGGACCATTTGATTTGGACTATGACTACGAAACCACTTTTTCAGTTTACCATATTTGCACATGCTACTTCTCCTTCTTGGAATACTCCTCCCTGCCTCTTTATTTCATCTCCAGGACACTATTGCAGCTTCTTTTCATCCATGAAGCATTCTTTAAAGGGGCTGGCTATTGCTTATGTTCCTGTACTAACCTTTGTTTTTTTCTAATACAGCTTTTATCATTCTTTATTTCACTCACTAGTTTAGTTGTAGTATCTACCCTTTGGACAGTAAGCTCTCCAAGTATACGGGCCATATATACCTTTCTTGTTCACCTTCATATCTCTAATACTTAGAATAATGCTTGTAGGATAAGAATTAATTGTCCATCTCTAGGAGGTATGGTAGTAAAGGGATGAAAGGGACATAGATCCTTCAAGATAGAAAGAGTTGATGACAATTTTTTAAAAGGGAAATTTTTATGCATTCAATGCTTTGCAGAGTATTAGCTCAAAATGTTGTCTTCTCTTGCAGTAGTAAGGGTGTTCTCTTGATGGGTGATTCTGTGTAGCCAGTAGGTCACCAGGTGACTTGTTATTTGGCACTGCAATCCCCACAACAGAATTTAATTCTAGGCACAAAGGAGTTGGGTTAAATGCCTGTTGTAGAGTCCAGCAATGACAGAGCTCAGATTTACGGGGTGGTGCTTACAATGAAGAGACATGACCTATTTTTATTTGATCTTCACCATCCAAAAAGAAAATTGGAATTATAATTAAAGTAGGGGAAATGATAACTTAAGCATTGATTTTACCATAAATGTGCCAACTCTCAGAACAGTGGCAGGTCTCTATGTTCCATACTGCTGCGTAACTTTAGATGAATGAAACCTTCTTCTTCAATAAGGCGACTTACACTAGAGTGTGTAAATTTCAGCTGATATGCCCTGATTACTCATCTTTATAGCTGAGATGCCTCTTAGGGTTTGGATTAAAGGAAGAGACTCAGAAAAACCAGGAAGAGGCATCCTATTGGGACAAAGAATTTGCTATTAGAGAGTCTATACGGATCTGTCTCTGATAAACATTCAACCACATCATTATTTTAGATTTTCCCCATCTCTTATAGAGATTAAACAAAAAGGATTTATCATTTATCTGAAAAGGTAAAATTTGCATCACCTATAATCCTTTCATAAATATATATATCAACCAGCACATTAATACAAAAGTATAATTTGAAGGCAGAAGGCCATTATATTTGCTTACTGTCAGATATAAAGCCCCACTTGCAAGTTATGCATGATTTTAATAAGCTTTGATAGTATGCTATCAGCTGGTGGGAGCTATAGATTGGACTCTTATAGATTTTTTGGCTTCAGCTTCCAAATAATCAATCATGTCAAGATATGAAAATCATTTCATTCCCTTCAATTGAAAAGAAGATGTGATTTAAAATGTCAGCCCTTGGATATATGAGCAGGATTCCTGTAATCAATCATGTGAAATAAACCATCTTATTTAGTAGCTGTTTGGAAAAAAAAGTAAGCTTTGGGACAAAAATATGCTTTTTCTTTGAAAATGTAGATGAGACTAACACATGGTATTTTAAAAATAATTGTAATGTACATAGAACTGTTTTTTTCTCATTCTTTTCTTCTTTCAAGTTAGTAATGTTTGCAAGGATTCAAATGAATTTGGAAGATCTCGAACCACAGGTCATGAAAGGACAATATTGTCTATTGTCTCCAGGTACTTTCAACAGTAATTAGCAATAAGACTCACACTCAGGTTACCTGACTTCTTTTAGAACTGTCATTCTGGGCTCAGGACAGCTCTCTCACTGCCTTGGCTGGGTTACCTTGAGTAAGTCTCTAAACTTGAGTCTCAGTTTTGCGGATCTGTGATCAGGGTAATTATGTCTGTTCATACTAATACAGGGGATCATGTTAGAGAATGGATGTGAATAGACTTTGCAAATGGAAACTCTGTAAAGCTTTTTATGAACCTAAGTGGTTATTATCATGGCTAGATCAACAGAATGTTAAAAGCTGCCAGTTTTACTTAATGGCAAAACATTAGAAAACAGAGCAATGCCATAAAGCTATGTCTGACTAGACCAAAATCACATTCAGAGCAGAAGGACTTGTCTGATGAAATGAAACATAGCTCTAGACTTCACTAACTTGCTGTGTGACTATAGGCAAGTCATTTAACCTCCCTGAACAGTGATTTCCTCATAAGTAAAGTAAAGGGTTTGGATTGGATTATCTCTAAGGCTTTTCTCTAGTTCTAAAAATTGGTATTGATCAGATTCTACATTTACCCTGGTAGAAATGCAGATAATAGCTGAAACACATATGTGGAATATGATACCAAGTCATAACTTGACCCAAAACTCTTAAATTGCAAAGAATTTGGAAAAATCTGATTGGATTTTTCGCAATAAAACTGTTATGACAATTATGAAAAGAGTGCTTTATAACAAACAATATTGTTTTTATCTTGTTAAAATTAATTATATTGGGAAGAAGATGTGGTTCAAGCAGTTGGGCACCCACCTACCACATAGGCGGTCCCAGGTTCGTTTCCTGTGTCTCCTAAAGAAGATGAGCAGGATGTAGAGCTGACACAATGGACTGGCACAGTGAGCTGATGCAACAAGATGACGAAATGAAGGGACACAACAAGGAAACACAATGAGAGTCACAGCAAGCGGGAGCGGAGGTGGCTCAAGCCATTGGGCACCTCCTTCCCACATGGGAGGTCCCAGGTTTGTTTCCCAGTATCTCCTAAAAAAAGAAGACAAGCACACAACGAGCAGATACAGAGAGCAGACAGCGAGTGCAAACAATGGGGGTGAGGGGGAGAAATAAGTAAATAAAATAAATCTTTTTAAAAAATTAATTATATTACCATAACCCTTTCCAAATCTAACCATTCCTAGTTCTTGTTTAAATAGGCCTAATAAAGTGTTGTGGGATAGAAATCCTTATGGAACCTACTTTAATGATTTGTTGTAAGCAAAAATAATAATTTTGTCAAAACATATATTTCCAGGTGCTTTTAAAGTGCTTTGGAATATTTGAAAATGTTAAATTATCTTGAGCTGTTTAAATATTTACACAATGGATTTCTCTACTGATGAAAAAAAAAAAAAGACTTCCTTAAATTAAGGAGGAGTTTAGTACAGTCCTATCTTGAATGCTTATAGTGCCAAACTTCACGGATATTGGATTTAAAAAAATGGTTGATAAAAGGTAATTTCACTCCTTAGAAGCCAAAAGTAGCATGTGAAGGCACAGGCTAAGAATGCCAGCATTAAAAATGTGTTTGACATTTGCTGCCAACGTTCAGAATAAAGTGTGTGTGTGTGTACATATATCTGTTACCTACACATTCTCAGCAAATCAACCTTTAAGCTCTCATTTCTCCCATCTCATCCAAGACTATGTGTACACTTTACATATTTTCTCTTTCATTTTGACTGGTTGCCAAAAGTAGCTCATATTTTATGAAGCCAGAGAGAGTGGTATGATAAGAGTTCCTACTCCATCGTTTTTCCACACAAGGGAGAGATGGGTTTCTCTTTTCCTTCTTGTTCATTAATGATGCACGAAGCTGAGCCTTTTAACTCTCTCTCTAGCTTTTTCCTCCTCTGGTTCTTAGGAATTTTTCTCATTATTTGACATGCATGGCTATATGATAAAGACTCACTGGGGCTATTTTATCCTGCTGGTATATTTCCTGAGCAATCTTGGCTCATCAACAGACTGAAAAGTCAATCTCTGTCATATTTGCAGAATGCCTGTTCTATTTTAAAAAAAGAAAAAGAAAAAGAAAAACCATCATGCCCTGAACATCTACTAATCCTGACCATTCTATTATTCTCTCTGGTTTAAAGACTCTAGGCCCTGACTTTGACCCTTTCTCCCCTGTGCCAAATTAAAAAAACAAACAATCAGACAGACACAAACAACTCTAATGATGGACTGAGTCTGTGCTGGAAGCAAGCTGGGGCTGGTGCCTTTGCTCCAACATTCCCCCTGAGTTTGGAGTTAGGACCAGTAGAGCTGAGTTCTAATACCAGCATTAACCAACTCAAGGTTTTATGTCAACTCACTCTTAACTCTCTCTTTCCTGATATATTTTCTTTGCCTGGCTTCCAGTCCACCATAACTCCTATGTTTTCCACCAGGTTGCTCCTGCCCAGTCTCCATTGCTTGTTTCTCTTCATCTCTGGGATCTCTTATTGCTGGAATGCACCAGCCATCGGTCTTTGGATCTCGACTTCTCTCCCGTCACTCTCATGACTTTAAATACCATCTCTGCTTTGAAAATTGTTCATACTTCTATCTCCAACCCAAGACTCTCAAATTCCAGGCCCATATATACACACCCGTGAACTCGACATCTCCTCTTACTATCATAGGAAGGAAGCAGCTTTCTATGCAGGGCAAACAATGTTTTTTTTATATGTGCCTTCCTCTAAACAGGTAGCAAAAGACCTTTCCCAAAATGTCATCCTCCCCCTTACCCTTGAAGGATAGGCTTACCCTTGAACAGAAGTTCAAGGCTCTACTTCCCTAAGGCCCACCAACCTTCAACTAAAAAGAAGGGAGGGTGATTTTTGGTAGGTATAGAACAGTTTCAACCTTATTCCTTGTCCCTTTACTAACTCCTATTCTTCCTCAGATCTTAACTCAGACATTTAATGTTGGAGGTTTTTCCTTAACCACCTTCCTCCTACCACCAAGTCCAAAGCAGTTGTCATTCTTTTTGTGAAAATAGGCCCCTGAAGTTTTCTTACAGTTTCAAATCAAACTGTAAATCAGTGATTCTTGTGTGCCACCACCACCCCACAAACATATTGTTAGTTACTAGGACAGAAACCACATTTCTGTTGTTCACCTTTGAATCCCAAGCATCTAACATATCTATAGAGTGAATGCATACATCCATGAATGAAAAAAAAAATTGAGGGGCTCCCTTAGTGGCCTTTAAAGTCAATTTCAGCGTTAAATCAATATTTCCAGGATTATTTCAATCCCTTTCTTATGTACCGATGGCCCAAACCAGTATCTGAGTCGTTATTATCTCCAAAGCCACCCACAACTACTACCACCACCATTTTTATAGTTCTAAACCTCATCACTTGATTCAAGTCTTGGTACTAAACTCCCAGGTATCATTTGATCCTTGTTTGGGACAGTTTTGGGGAGACAAATTATGATACATGCGTGACTCTTACGTTGTAGGTTAAAATATAAAAACAAGTACCATTTATGGAGTGCAGTTAATAGTACAATCTATAATATCTTTCATCAATTGTAACAAAGGTACAAATGCAAAGTGTTAATAATAGGGTAGGAATATGGGATTGCTGTTGTTATTTTTTGTTACGTGATTTTTCTGTAGACCTACAACTTCTCTAATTTAAAAAATTAAAACACACACACACAAAAAACAAATATCATTTGTCCTCCAGCTATCACAGCACACACATTCTGTCTCGACCATGTCTGCTACTCTGCCTGGGTCTACAGGTAGGCAAGGGTGAAAAATATGGTCTCTGCCTGTGCTCAAGGCTATTTTGATACTATTGGTGGAGAAAAAGACATGGTTGCACATAATACACAGTGAGAGGAGAAAGGAAGCATTTAAAAGTGGGTTAAGTGTATGAGAAACACCAGCCTAAGTGCAACTTCCATCTCTGTGATTTAGAAGCTGTGTGATAATGGGCATGTTAACCATCCCATGCCTCACCTTCTTTATCTATGAAATTGGGATCACAGAAACTGTTGTGAGTTTCAAATTAGATACTGCTTGTAGGTGAGTAGCTCGGTGTCTGCCACAAGTCTGTTCTCAAAAATTCTAAAATTTTCATGGTCGTTATTATAAACAAGGCACTATTAGATCATAACAATTATGTGTTAAAGTAATTATAACAAATTACATCAATATTTGGTTCTTCTAATTGTTGGGAACACAGTGTTTTATTTCTCCTACTTCTAGATCCAACTATCCAAAGGGCTGGTTCACTACAAAAGGGTGAATTCAACAAAATTTTCTAATGGATCCCTCTTCCTCTGGCTCTCTGTGATGCCACTACTTTACTTGCCTGTCCTCTTTGCACAGACACAATTTTAATTCAGCTTCTTATTTCTAGTAACTTCAATATCAATGTAAGGTTTCAGGGACTTTAAATCAGAGTACCTTTAGAGATAACAGGGTATCTTCAAGTTCATTTGGCACAATCCCTTCATTGTACAGATGAGAAAATGAACCCTGCTGTGATTGGCTTGAGATTGCAGAGCTCTTTAGTATAAGAGCTAGAGTTGAAACATAGGTCATGGAATCCATACTTACTCCACATTTTATGTTGCTTCCTACTGAATTATTCATGGGTGCAGGGAGTAGAAATGTTGAGGTGGAACATTTGATAAGAATATTACAGGACCAGGTCAATTTTTGATATTTCTGACACTTGAGTGGTAGAGACAATATTGGGTGAGCAGTGAGTGGGTGGTCTTAAATATTCTTAAGAGTCATCAACTATTATGCTTCCCACTGAAAACAGGATTTGTGCCAAAACTGGCTGTCTATTGAGGATGAGCTTATCTTCTAAAGAGATATAAATAATAAACAGTACATAATAAATTAAGAAATTTTGTAGTTGGCTAGAAGGTCATAGATATTTTTATAAGAATGTGAGAAAAAATAGAGCAGGGTAAGGGGGATTAGGAAGGCAGGGGGTGGGATGATCACATGGCAACATTAAATCAAGTGCTGGTCATAGGCTGTGGGGGGTGGGGGGCCACAGGGGAGGCTAGGTATGGTTCCGAGGCTCTTGGAACTCCCAGTTAAACATCTTAGTACTTTTTCCAGATGTATATTTCCCAAGAATTTGCTTGAACATATGTGATTGTATATGAATGCCTGTGAATGTATATGAACATGTAATTTATGGCTGAAAGAAGGAGCATAATGATAATCTATTTAATCCCCCAGCCGGCATTTGAATCTCTTCTACAGCAGCATTATGAGCCTAGATCAAATAGTAGGTGAGAACAATTAGAAAGTTCATGAGTCAATGATTTGTTTACTCATCTCTTATGAAGGCCAATTACTTGTTAGCTCAAACACGGGCTTCTGTTTTAGTTAGAGAAGCCAGCATAAGAAAGGATTGGCTGAGAACTTGGTACCCTTCTGGCATAAAAAAGCTATCACGGAATTAAACATAATGGTTGAAATTCTAACCTTTTAAATATTATCATACTAGCTTTTAATAGAAGCAAAATCTTATTGAAAATCCCTATCACACACACATACACATATACCAATAAAACAAATAGCTAATCTGATCTTCATACAGCCCTTTGTTTTCATCCCCTAACCCCTGCCATATTTAATACCTCCTCATTTCCTATACTAGATTAGATTGTCTTTAGGTTTTCAGGTAAAATACAAGGCACCCAGTTGAGTTTCAATTTAAGATAAAAAACAGATTTTTTCAGTGTAAGTATAACCCAAATATTGCTTAGAACATATTTATATTAAAAATTATCTGTTGTTTATTTGAAATTCTAATTTAACTGAGTGTCCTGTGTTTTTATACCTGGCAACCCTATGGGTCTTAATTCCCCAGAGAGAATTCTAGTCACACACCATGTTTTCTCTTCTTTTTGAACTCTAAACTAGCATGGTCTCAAAAGTAGAGCTGTAAGACTGTTCATGTGTCACCATTAACATATGCATTCTTTCATCAGACACTCTGCCATAAGAGAAGTTAAATGTATGTGGTACAAGGGTAAGTTAAATCAACCTGAATCCTTCCTTATTAAGTTCACAGTCTAGGAGATAAAAGACTACTTACTAGACACATACACCAAAGTGTGGCAGTGATGTGTGGACAGAAAACATATTGCTAATACATGAATTTGTCCTATACATGGCGTTAAGTCAATAATCACTGTGATGACATCTCTTACATAAATGAAGGAGGGAAAGTCTTTTAAACCAGTGGTTTCCAAATGCTGATTTCAGATCAGTTCTGGGCAAATTCCGTAACAGTAGTAGATGACATTTATTGGGTAACTTAAGTTGGTCAAACACTGTGCTGGGCTCATCACTTAATTTAAAACTCAAAGCAGTTCTATGAGATAAATCCATTATCATCTCCATGTTACTAAAGAGGAAAGTGGGCCTTAGAAAAGCTAATAAATTGTCTAAAACTACATAACTAGGAAGTGATAGATCTGGATTCCAACAGAGGGTTGACTATTTAGAATAGATAACTCTTTAACTCCTGTGCTCGGCTATGTAAGAATGACATGGGAAACGTGCTAAATATTATAGATCCCCAGGGTTTCTGAATCCGTAAGTCTGAGAGAGGGTTTGGAGAATCTATATTTTTAACAAGCTCCTCAGATGATTCTGATAGCAGCAAGATTTGGGTTCCACTAATTTAGAATATCATAACCTACTCTCATCGAAATAAATTAGAGTACTATTATGTAATGCTCACTTTTACAGCCATCAGTCTCAAGACTTTGGCTGTAAGATCCATTATGGAGAAGTGGGGGGCAGAAAAACTGACTATTTAGTGTTCCCAGCAAATATGGCCTTTAGTTCTTTTTTTCTGTTTTTTTTTTTTTTTTTTTTTTCAGATTGGACGCTCTCAGTTTTCACAACCATTCTTCAGGTTGCCTTTCTTCCTGGTGACCCACCTCTAATTAGTGTCAGAACTAGTATTAGGCATGTAGTGTCATATCTAGTATTTGGCATATATTATTTACCAGACATGGCTTTTCTACTGAAAATTGGAAGAGAAGTAGTTTAAATTCTCGAGGCTTGGCCAGCCAGATCCATTGCATGGAGAGGCCACAGGCAGAGGAAAGATCCGTGAGGGGACACCCATCTGGCAGGTATGACAGGCATTCAGAGAAAGTAAATGCAGAAGTGGGACACAGGTGATGGTGAGTTCTTTACATGAGGTGGGGTCCACAGTTTGACGAGAAGTAATAAAAGTGAATTGATGTTATTTTTCCCTCCCTCTCTCCCTCCCTCCCTCCCCACCTCCATTCCCTCCTTCCTTCTTTAAAGAGATATTTATCTTTTCATTTATTTAATTTTGTATTGCAGTAAAACCCACATGCAGAAAAGTGCACAAACATTCAATGTGTACCTTGATTAAGTATCAGAAAGACAATGCAACCATGTAACCATTACCCAGGTTAGGAAAGAGGATCTTATCAACACTGTAAAATTCCACTCTATCCTCAGGCCTTTTACCATCCTTTCTGCCATATTTTCCCTTCCAATATGCTTATGAAATGGATCCAAGTTGTTTGGTGTAACAGTA
Source organism: Tolypeutes matacus (assembly GCA_026826555.1). NCBI lineage: Eukaryota > Metazoa > Chordata > Mammalia > Cingulata > Chlamyphoridae > Tolypeutes > Tolypeutes matacus. The sequence goes on along the minus strand of JAKSZT010017719.1, from coordinate 14,743,099 downwards.
ATAATTTTTCATTGCTGAATATTATTCCATTTTGTGCATATATCAAAAATAGTTTCTACTGCTGATGAGCATTTGGATTGTTTTCAGTTTGGGACTATTCTTAATAATACTGATATGAGCATTCTTGCAGCTGTCTTTGGTTTCACATACATGCATATTGCTCTTGGTATATAACCATGCTATGTCATAAATTATATGTTTAAACACTTATAAAAGATACTGCCAAGCAGTTTAACAAAGTGGGCATATTAATTTATAATCCTACTAGCAGTATTTGAAAGCTCCAGTTGCACCACATCCTTTTCAGTGGTTGAGGTATTTTTGTCTATATGCATGCATGCAAGTATGTATGTATTATGTAAGTATGTATGTATCTCACTCTGGTGGATGAATGTATGCTTGTATATCATTTTGACTTTTATTTGCATCTTCTTGAGGAGTGATGCTGTTGGGCACCTTTTCATTTGTATATATATATATTTTGTTGTAAAATACCTGTCAAGATTTTTGCCTATTTTTTCTTATTGGATTGTCTACCTTTTAAAATTGATTTATAGGAGTTCTTTCCATATTCTGGAATTGAATTCTTTGTTACATATACTATTGCAAGTATTGTGAATGCAGAAGCCAAAACATGAATAGAGAGGGTTCTTCACCCTCTTTGATTTCCAGGCACCCACAGCAGAGTTTGGGAACTGCGGATGATTCACATCCTCCCTGCTTTACAGTAGCAGAGACTCAGGACCAAGGAAGGAGGTCAAACAGAGCTTATCAAATATGAGCCAAGAAGCCACAACTTCTCAAGTCTAACTCTGGGTACTTCCCTTAGGTCACGAGGCTAGAGCAGGGGTTCTTAACCGTTTTTGTTCCACAGACCACAGTCAGGTGAAAACCGCAGACCCCTTACTAAGCCCACACTATGCTGCCTATTATTTAAAAAATGTATCCTACCCCCACACACACACACAAAAAAAAGTCTGTGGCTTATTTTTTAATATTGGTTTCTTTTGATGAACAAAGATTCTTAGTTTCCAAATAGACTAATTTATCAAAAATTTCCTTCATTGTTTTGTGTCTCACTTAAGGAGTCTTTACCTGTGCAGGGTTATCAAGATATTCAATGATATTTTCTAGAATTTTTATTGCTTTATGCATCAAAATTAGATATACAATCCATCTCAAGTTATTTTTTTTAAGTATAGTATAAGATGCAGATAGAAATTTTTTTTTTCAGTGTGGATATACAATGGACCCAGCACAATTTACTAAAAATACTATCTTTTCCTCACTGAACTTCTGTTTCACCTTTGCCTTAAATTGTGTGGCAAACTGTATTTAACCAATATCCTTGAGCACTTCTTATCTGAATTCTGTGTTGAGTACTGGCAATAGAGATAAAATGCTTATTTGAGCATGTCTTATACTGCAAACATGATAGAAATGATTTTTTTCTCTTCTAGTCTATATTCTAATTGGACAAACAGACAATAAATTAGTGGACTGTCAAATAAATAAGGAAATGTTAGCAAATGATGAGTAGGAAATGAGATGGAAAAAGAATGATGGGTAGAGGGTTGTAGAAGAGACATTACTGTAGGTAGGTGGAAGAAAGCCTCTCTGAGGAAGTAAGTGATGTGGGAAAAGCATAAGAATTATTATTTGTGATAGAAGAAAAATCACCTGCATGGTTGCTGAGGTAGCACCTGGCATGGCACATTGCAGGAACTGTCAGAAGACTACAGTGGCAGGAGGGGTGTAACTGACACAGAAAATGATGTCAAGAAGGAGCAAGAGGAAGCACCAGACCACTTAGAGTCTATGGGCCATGGCAAAAGGTTTTTGCTTTCTTCAAAGGCTATGGAAAATGTCTTAGTTTGCCAAAGGCTGCCAATACAGAAATACCAGAAATGGGTTGGCCTTTGTAACGGGGATTTATTTGGAGTAAAAACAGAATTCCCAAGCTGCGAAAATGTCCAAATCAAGGCATCATTAGGCATGCTTTCTCACCAAAGGTTGGCTGCTAGCTGATCCTGGAGTCTTGTCTTGAGGTGAGGCAAGATGACAGGTCTTTCAGTCTCTCTACTTTCTCCTGGAGCTCCACTCTGGGTGATCAGGATTCTTTCCCCGAACCTTGCCTCCTTGAGCCTCTCAGGGCTTCTCTGTCTTTCTGCAGCTGTAGGCAAACCTGGAGTCCTCTCTCTCACATGGTTGGGTCAAAATGGCAGAGATTCCTTTTCTGTGTCTATGTCTCTCTCTGTGTTCTCAGTTTATATAAGACCCAGCAAGAGAGAGGAGACCCAACCTGGCTCATGCCTCACTGACTTAGTCCAACCAAGATACCTAAAGCGATCTAATCAAGTGCTCTAATCAAAGGCCCCTCAACTGAATCTAATCAAAACGCCCCATCTGCACTGCATTTATAGGCACAGGAGTGGGTTAGTTTAAGAACATTGATTTCTGGGATCTACAAAAGACAAACCAGGACAGAAAGCGATGCAGAGTTTTAAGGGTGAAAATGTCACAATGTGTTTTACCTAGTTGTACAAAAAATATATTGGGTGCAGAAAGTTGCAGCAAAGCAAAAGAAAGAGTGAGAATTCAGTGGCAGTGATCCTGAGACACAGGCAGTGACTCAGAGTAGAGATATGGTGGTGGAGCCGGGCGATGGGTCTCTCATCCTCTCTTTGCCCAATTAATTTGCTTCCTATTGAGTGAAGAACCTTATTTTCCCTTGTTCCTAAAAGACCTAAATATTATTGCAGTCTTTTCCAACCAGTTGAGCAGGTAATTCCAGGGGATCCTGTCTTCTTACCTAATTGTTCCCAATGCTTGAATACAGGCTTCTCAGTCAACTTACAAGCTTTGTGCATGAAAGAATAATTTATGTCTTCTTTTCTTCAGGATGGAACACAGGACAGATTCTAAGTGGGCAATGGTGGATTTATCGATTTTAATTCTGTCATTTGAAGGTCGTGGAAGCTCTGGAACATTCAGATGTGGCTCTGTGACGGAATGGGTTTCATACACTATGAACTTGTTAGGATGTTCTGTGGTATGGCTGAGAGATGTAGGGACATGGTGTTAAGGAATGCAAATGTTTGCGATTAGAGTTTTGGCCCTGCCATTTGCTCTATCCCGCCTCAGTTTTCTTATCTGTAAAGGGGGATGACTTTCCTTTCTGTGCTTGCTTCTGGGAGTTAATTTGAGGACGGAATGTGTTATCTAACATGTAAATCATAGAGTGCTTTGCAATAGAAAGGAATTGTTTGATACATTCAGGATTCTTTGATCCAAAAGCAGCCTCCTGACCACTAATCTCTGACATTACCATCAGGGCTGTCACTCTGTGCTCATGCATGGTGAGGATCTCAGGGTTTAATTAATTCCCTGAGGAATAACAATTAAATTGTATTGAAGGCTTTTTTTTTTTTTAAACAAGCTGCTTCACTGTCAGGCATCCTTTACTTTGAGTGTTAGGACAAGAGCATTGTCTCACAGGCCACTAGATGGCGCCCGAGTTCCTTTCAGCCTCTCCCTCCTCCCCATCACCACCCCTCTAGCCTCCCCCATTCGGCTTTTACATCTGTGCAGGCTCCTTTGGGGTTGTGATGGATTTGTTTGCTGGGAAAATCGTTGCTCCCTCAGGACTCTGTGGGCCAGAAAATACCTCGTGGACTCTGTGATTGTGGAACTTTCTCTTTTCTTGGTCATGCTTTGATTTACTCCCCACAGCTTCCCCATCTTCCCTACTCCTCCCTCATCCCCCATCTCCACTCTTCCTAAAATTTAGAAAGAAAAAAAAAATGACAATAGTTTAAGGGAGTTTAAATATCTCTGGGAACCCTATTCCTGAGGCCAAATCACACACCACTTCTGTTTGTGTACACAATGTGTGATGCATGTCAAGCTGTTCCTAATGAAGACATTATCTGCCTGCCTCTTTCCATCCCTAAGCACCAGGAGAGAATTCTCCCATTATTGTCACTGATTCCTTTCCAGGTGGCCAGAGAAACTCTTCCCAGGATTTTCTCCCTATGGGATCTGTAGTCATTAGTTAGGCCAGGTGACTCCATTCCGAAGAGCAAATTCGTCTCCAAGCAGTTCATCCAAGCCAGTTTTCCCTCCCACTGGTAACATGGGGTCTCTTTTGCTTCGTTCTTCTTCAGGGACCACAGGAGCACAGCACTTCACAGATGGCAGGGCCAAAGGAGCTTTGCATATCATCTAATCCAGTGGCTCTCAAACTTAAGCATCTGATTCACTTGGAAGGCTTGTTGAAACAGACTACTGGACCCTACGCCAGAGTTTCTGGTACAGTAGGTCTGGCTTGGGACTGGAGAATTTGCATTTCTAAAAGATCTCCTGCTGAAGCTGATGCTATTGTTCCTGGAACCACTCTCTGAGAAACACTGGTCTAGTCCAATCTTATTGTTTCATAGCTTCCGAAACTTAGGTTCAACGAAGTGAAATGATTGTTCAAGGTCACAAAGCAAATTGAAATTAGCCAGGACTAGGAATCCAGAAGTCTTTTAAGAGAAAGCTTTTTAAGTCCTTATTCAAATTGGGGATGGTTAGAAATTTCTTTTTATAGTCTTTATGGAGAAAGGATTTGCTGAGCAAATTTACAGAGGGAATCAGATTGTAGGGGAATTGCTTAATCTCTATTTAATCACTTAAAATAGAGTTCTATTATTTTTGAATATAAATTAAGGCATGAACTAAGAAGAACCCGTTTCTAAGTGAAGGCATTGACCTTTCAGTGTTGCTACCACACTGATGTTCTTTCTAATGGTCACTGCACTTAGGCAGAGTTCCAGGGATAATTGTCTTGATTGACTGATTTTCATCCAACTCTTCATCCCCAACCTTCACCCTACCCTACTAAATCCAAAACTAGGATGTCTTCCTTGCAATATATTGGATAAGGTTGATATGTTAAGATAGCAAAATGGGCTAATTTAAGTTTTACTTAAAGAGGTATATTCTAATGCATTTTTTTCCCCAAAAGTGTGATGTACCTAGTATTTGGGGCAAATGGCATGAATTTAGGTACATGGATTAGTGTCTGTGCATGTATGTGTGCATGGTTTGTAGAGTTATATTAATAATGACAGTAATAGTAGATTCATTTATACTGATGTGTTCGATTCAGGCCAAAAGATACTGGTTTTCAAGTAGTTGTAACAATGACATAAACTTCCATTTCAAATGCACTTTATGAAAAAAAGTGAGTCAGTTTAAAGAAAAAGTATCCAATGAATAACAGAAGATATGTTATGCAAATGTAGCTAAACTCAGTCAGATGATATTTGAATAAGAGAAGTTTGGTAAACCCTATGCCAGTGACTGAGATAATACAATTCTGCAACTAACTCAAGTAAATGTTCATTTTGGGATATGTTTATGGAAGGGCTGAGTGACTTGTGTGGAAACTATGAAATCATCTCTATGACTTAGAATTAAATGATTTCTATATCCCTTGCCAATCCTGTAAGTCTTGATTTTCTCATCATTCCATTAATCTGTCAAATTTTGCCAGCCTCAATGGTTTTGCATGTTATTCCACAAATCTGCCATTTATTAAAAGTTTAGGAGGTGGCTGTGGCTCAATTGGTTGGGCTCCCGTTTACCATATGGGAGGCCCTGGGTTCGATTCCTGGGGCCTCCTGGTGAAGGCAAGCCAACCTGCGCGGCACAGTGAGCTGACACAGCAAGATAACACAACAAAGGGAGACAAGCAGACACAGAAAAACGTGTAGCAAATGGACACAGAGAGCACAAGCAGCAAGGGGGACCCGGTAAATAAATTAAAATAAAAAAAAAAAATCTTTAAAAAAAAAAAAAGTTCAGCCAAGGTCACATGAGACCTTTCCCCAAATCTTCATCCTTTCTTGGTCTGCCTATATCCTGTACTCTTTTGATTTCTATGGTCTGTAACAGACATAGTCCAATTGACCCAGCCAACATTTACAGAGTATGTACAATATACTAGTCATTGTGCTCAGTATTAGCCTTTGAGAGCTAACTTTGCCATCAGGTAGGTTCACACACTAGATAGGAGGGCAGAAGAACAAACCAACAGCACTGAGGCACGGATGTTCAACAAGGTCAATCAGTGGAAAAAGCCACCAGTGAGGGCACTTGTATGAGTGAATCTTTTGAGGGTGAAGATGAGTTCATTATGCACATGTTAGAAAGGGTATTCCTAAAAGAGAAACATGTGCAAAAACCATTTCTTCATCTGTCATATAGAAATATCTGCACAATACACAACTAGGTATAGAAGGATGTTCAGTGAAGTATTGTTTATAAAGTGAAAATTGGAAAAATAATAAAAGCTTAACCATTAGGAAAGTTTAAGAAGAATTAATATATTTCTAGAAAATTACATGGAAAAATCTCAGGATATATTTCCTGTCTACTAAAGAGAAAAGTGCTAGCATTTTGGCAGCTGGGTTTGGGTATTTAAAATCAAGCAACAAAATAAATATATAAAATAGTATTTACTAGATATTTATAATGTGAAAATCACTTTGGTGATTAGAACAATGATTTGAAGATGAAATAAAAGAATAATTGCAATAAATGGTGGTACATTAAAGAAGAAAGCTTCTATTACATCTGCTTGGCAAGAAGCTCACTAAGGAGAGTCTCAGTTTCTCTCTTATTCACTATTGAATTCCTTGTGCCTGGCATGGTCCCTGGAATCTCATAGATTCTAAATAAACCTATATATTTTAATGAATGAATGTCAGAAAATAAATTGAGTAAGAAGGCCTATGCATCTCTTCTGGTTTTACAATAATTTTGCTATAAAGTGGTAAGTAGGTTAATGGATATTAGCTTTTCATCTGCAAGGTAAAGCTATTTCAGCAGAGGTTTAACAGTCAAGGCAGTATAATATTAAAGAAATACATGAGTAATAGTTAAATGCACATGTTGGGGAGAACCAACAAGATGGTGGCAGAGAAAGAAGTGCTGAGAGTCAGCTCTTGCTACAGGGCAGTTAGTAATCACCCGGAGCTATCTACAGCACCTATTTGGGAGCTCCAGGAGACCAAAAGATCATCCTGCAACATTCTTGAAATAATTGAAGGAAGAGACAGCCCATTTGCAGTGAAGATTCATGAGTAGAGCACTCCATGACACTTAAGCTGGTGCCCATACTCAGCTGGTGGCGCAAGGTGCATTGGGAGATATTCTGTGGCTGGAATTGGAAGGTGAATTGCCCCAAAACAGGTGGAAGACATGGTTGGAGACTGTGGCAGTTAGATATTGTATATGAATTCCAAAAATAGATCCTGGATTATGTTTGTAAACTGCTCTGTCCCTCCAGGTATATTAGATTATATTGGATTCAGAGGTTTCACTTTTACTTGATTAAATAATGATTAAGGGTTTGCTTGGGCCACTTCAGTAGGACATTGCATCCCTACCCCCTTGGTGGGCGGGGACTCACAGAGACACTGCACTGCAGAGAAAGGAGGTTGGAGTTTTGAGCTGGAGGCAGGAAGTAAGCACACAGAGGAGCAGAGTAGCTGAGCCTGGAAAGAAACAAGCCCCGGGAAGAGAGGAACCCAGGAAGCCTTAACTCTTGGCAGACGTCAGCAGCCATCTTGCACCAACACATGGCAAGACACTTTGGTGAGGGAAGTAACTTATGCTTTAATGCCTGATAACTGTAAGCTTCTACTCCAACTAAATACCCTTTATAAATATATTGTTTTGATTCACACACACACACACAAAAAAAAAAACAAAATTTACATGTATCCATTACATTTAATTGAGAAATGTATATATTAATTTATCTGTGTTTACTTTTTAGTTTTTAATTGCTTATGTTTTCAATTATTAAATGTACAAAATAAAGTTAAAAATAAAATAAAATACAAAAAAAAAAAGTCAACAGATTTCTGATATTTTGCATCAGCACCCCTTTGGCTGACTAATACAGGCACTGACTTCAACTACTGAATATTAAATTCAGCTTGCTAAAGTATAACTCTAAGCTAAAGTTTGAACTTTTCCACATTAGAAAGAGGCCAGTAGCTGTCATTTTGCTCTGCCCTTGGCATGAGGGGAAGTGGGGCTGATTGAAAATCACAGTGAAGTTAGGGACTGGTTTCTTTCCACCCAGATAGGACTGCAGTCCTAGCCTAGGCTCCAGCCCCACTTCTGGCAGGGATGAAGCTGGCGTGACCTGAGCCAGCCTCTCCAGGTAACTGCAGGTACATTCTGCTGGCACAGACTGAATAGTTGGACACCAATAGCTCCATCCTTGACTCCAAGTAAGGTAGAGGGGAGCTATGCTTCCTCAGCCTTTCCAGGCAATGGCAGGCACTATTGGCCTGCACAACCTGGAATGGTGGGTACCTGTAGATCCACTCCCACCCTCCAATTGGATAAGAAGGGCCTGGTGTATCCTCAGTCTCTCCATACAATGGCAGGTAGTCTTGCCCTACAGGGACTGAACCGTTGGGCACCTGTGGATTGACATCCACCACCCAATAGGGTAAGAGGGGACTGGTGTTTCCTCAGCCTCTCTGGGATATGACAGACACTTTTGGCCTATGAGGACTGAACTGTTGGATGTCAGTGGATCCATTCCCACTGAATGTACTGAAAGGACAGTATTCCTTCAGCCTCTCAGGGCAACTGCACATGCATTTGGCCTATATGAATTAGATTTTTGGGCAGTCCAGAGGGTCCATCCCCCGTGCTGATGGCTGGGGGTGGCGGTGCTACATAAGTGCACCTGGGCAACTGTGGTCAATTTAGACCTGCATGGCATAGATTGCTGTGTTACACCTGAAGCTCCATCCCCACCCCAGGCAGAGGAGGAAGGGTAGTGAAGCTATATCATTCTCTCTGGGCAACTACAGATGGTCTTGGCCTGCATGACTTGGATTATTACCAATGGCTGTGGCTTTGTTCTTACGCTTGGCAAAGGAGAAATGTGGGAGAAGCTTCAACAGTCCCTGGGACAAGGCAGGCAGCTTCAGCCTCCACACCTTATAGCACCAACACATCTTTGGATCCTACTACACAACAAGCAAGGGAGGAAGGGCAAGAAAGCCCTAAACTAAAGAAACTCCACCCAGAACAAATACATCTAGTAAGCTAGATGCCAAGACATCAACAAAAAATTACAACCCATACCAAGAAACAAGGAGGTATGGCCCAGTCAAAGGAATAAGATTAGCCTCCAGATGACATCAGGGAGTTGAGACAACTAACCATAGATGTTTAACTAAATCTTAATAATTTCTTTGAGATAGTGAAAGACATTAAGGATATTAAGAAGACATTGGGTGAGCACAAAGAAGAATTTGAAAGCATACATGGAAAAATAGCAGATCTTATGGAAATGAAAGGCACAATAAATGAAATAAAAAATACACTGGAGGCATATAACAGCAGATTTGAGGAGGCACAAGAAAGGATTGGTGAGCTTGAAGAAATGGCATCTGAAAGCAAACATACAAAAGAACAGATGAAGAAAATAATGGAAAAAATTGAGTAAGGTGTCAGGGAACTAAATGACAGCAAAAGGCATGCAAACATATCTGTCAAGGGTGTTCCGGAAGGAGAAGAGAAGGAGAAAAGGGTCAAAAGAATATTTGAAGAAATAATGGTAGAAAATTTCCCAATCCTACTGAAGGATATAGATATCCGTGTCCAAGAAGCACAATGTATTCCCATTCAAATAAACCCAAATAGGCCAACTCTGAGACACATACTAATCAGAATGTCAAATGGCAAAGACAAAGAGAGAATCCTGAGAGTAGCAAAAGAAAAGCAATGCATAACATACAAGGGATACCCAGTAAGAATAAGTGCTGATTTCTCATCAGAAACCATGGAGGCAAAAGGGCAATGGTATGATATATTTAAGATAGTGCAAGAGAAGAACTGTCAGTCAAGAGTCTTATATCCAGCAAGATTGTCTTTCTAAAATGAGGGTGAGTTTAGAATATTCACAGAACTTAGGTAGTTTATAACAAAGAGACTGGCTTTTCAGGAAATATTAAAGGGTGTGCTACAGCCTGTAAAGCAAATACAGGAGAAAGAGGCTTGGAAGAGAGTCTAGAAGTGAATATTATATCAGTAAAATTAACTAAAACTGTCAAAAGAGTGTTGAAAATAAAATATGATGGATAAAACCCAAAGGTCAAAATGGGTGAAATAAGAACTGCCTTTACAGAAATAACCCTGAATGTTAATGGATTAAACTCCCAATCAAAAGACACAGACTGGCAGAATGGATAAGAAAATATGAGTCATCTATATGCTGTCTACAAGAGACTCACCTTAGACCCAAGGATTCTAATAGATTCACGGTGAAAGTCTGGAAAGAGATATCCCATGCATACAGTAACCACAAAAGAGCTGGAGTAGCTATATGTATATCAAATGAAATAGACTTAAAAAGCAAAACTGTTATTAGAGAAAAGGAAGGACATTATATATTACTAAAAGGGGCAATTCCCCAGGAAAAATAACAATCATAAATGTATTTTCACCTAGCCAGGATGCCCCAAGATACTTGAGGTAAACACTGCCAAAACTGAAGAGAGAAATAAATGTCTCTTCAATAATAGTTGGAGAATTCAATACACCATTCTCAGCATTGGATAGAACATTTGGGCAAAGGATCAATATAAAACAGAGAGCTTAAATAATATGATAAGTGGACTAAACCTAATAGACATATATAGAACATTGCACCCCAAAACAGCAGGATATACATTCTTTTCAAGTGCTCATGGATCTAGCTCTAGGATAGACTCTATATTGGGTCACAAAGCAGGTCTCGAAAAATTCAACAAGGTTGAAATTACACAAAACACTTTCTCTGATCATAATGGAACAAAGTTGGAAATCAACAAGAGGCATAAAAAAGGGAAGATTCACATATCTATGGAGATTAAAAAACACACTCTTAAATAATCTGTGGGTCAAAGAAGAAATTTCAAGAGAAATCAATAAATATCATGAGATGAATTACAATGAGAACACAACATATCAGAACCTATGAGATGCGGTGAAGGCAGTGCTAAGAGGAAATTTAAAAAAGAAGAAAAAGCTAGAATCAATGTCCTAATCAGTCATCTGGAGGAAATAGAAAAAGAACAGCAAAATAATCCCAAAGCAAGTAAAAGGAATAAAATAAGAAAGATCAGAGCAGGAATAAATGAAATTGAGAACAACAACAAAAAAAAACAATAGAAAGAAAATTTGGTTCTTTGACAAGATTAACAAAAATCACAAATCTTTAGCGAGACTGACAAAGAAAATAAGAGAAGATGCACATAAATGAAATAAAAAATGAAAATGAGGACATTTCATTTCACAGAAATAAAAGAGATAAGAGAATACTATGGACCTCTGCATCCCCCAAAAACTAGACAATGTAGATGAAATTGAAAAATTCTAGGAATGTATGATCAATGTAGATGAAATTGAAAAATTCTAGCAATGTATGATCAGTCTACACTGGCCCTATAAGGAATAGAAGACCTCAACAAATCAATCACAAATAAAGAGATTGATACAGTTATCAAATAATTCCCCAAAATGAAAAGCTCATGACCAGATTGTTTCACAGGTGAGTCTACTAAGCATTCAAAGAAGATTTAATACCAATCTTACTCAAGCTCTTCCAAAAAATTGAACAAGAAGGATTGCTACCAAACCCATTTTATGAAGCCAATACCACCCTAATATCAAAGTGGGGTAAAGATATTACCCCCTCCCCCCAAAAAAAAAGAAAATTACAGACCCTATTCCCTAATGAATATTGATGCAAAAATCCTCAACAAAATACTTATTAATCAAATGCAACAACACATTAAAAGAGTTATTCATCATGATCAAGTGGGTTTTATAGCAGGCATGCAAATGTTCAACACAAGGAAGTCAATCAGCATAATACACCACATTACTAAAGCAAAGAAGAAAGATTACATGATCCTATCAATTGATGCAGAGAAGGCATTTGACAAAAATACAGCATCCTCTCTTGATAAAAATACTATGAAAGATAGGAATTGAAGGAAACTTTCTCAACATGATAAAGACCATTTATGAAAAACCTACAGCTAACATTGTACTCAATGGTGAAATATTGAAAGCTTTCCCATTGAGTTCAGGAGCAAGACAAGGATTCACAAAATCACTGCTGTTGTTCAATATAGTGCTATAGTTTCTAGCTAGAGCAATCAGGCAAGAAAAATAAATAAAAGTAGTCCAAATTGGAAAGGAAGGAATAAAACTTTCACTTTTTTTGCAGATGATATGCTCTTATACCTAAAAAGTTCTGAAAAACCTACAACAAATTTGCTAGAGCTAATAAATGATTTCAGCCAAGTGGCAGGACACAAGATTAATACACAAAAATCAATGGTGTCTCTATGCACAAGTAATGCACAATCTGAGGAGGAAGTCAGGAAAAAAAATTTCATTTAAAATAGTGACTAAAAAAATCAAATATTTAGGAATAAACTTAACCAAGGATGTAAAGCACTTGTATTCAGAAAACTTCAATGTTTTGCTAAAAGAAATTTAAAAATATCTAAATAACTGGAATAACATTCCTTGCTCATGGATTGGAAGACTAAATATCATTATGAAGTCAATTCTACCCAAATTAATATACAGATGCAATGCAATGCTGATAATTCCACCAGCATTTTTTAAACAAATGGAAAACACTTTCATCCAATTTATTTGGAAGGGTAAAGGGTTCTGAGTAGCCAGAAACATCTTAAAAAGGAAAAGCAAAGTTGGAGGATTGTCACTTCTGGGCATTAAAATGATATTACCTAGCTACAGTGGTAAAAACAGCATGGTACTGGCATAAAGATAGACATATAGACCAATGGAATTGAATTGATGGTTCAGAAACCATCAATCTATAGTCAAGTGATTTTTTGTTCAAATCCACCCAGCCAGGAAGAACAGTCTATATGGTACAAATGGTGCTGGGAGAATTGGATATCCATAGCCAAAAGAAAGAAAGAGGACTCCTATCTCACACTTTATACAAAATTAACTCAAAATGGATCAAAGACCTAAGTATAAAAGCAAGAACCATAAACTTCCTAGAAGAAAATGTAGGAAAACATCTTCAAAACCTGGTGGTAGGTGACAGATTCTTAAACCTTACACCAAAAGCACATGCCACAAATGAAAACATGGATAAATGGGACCTCCTCAAACTTAAAATACTTTTGTGACCCAAAGGACTTCATCAAGAAGGTGAAAAGGCAGTCCACTCTATGGGAGAAGATATTTGGAACCACATATCCGGTAAGGGTTTGATTTCCATTCTATATAAAGAGATCATAGAACTCAACAATAAAAGAGCAAGCAATACAATTTAAAAATGGGCAAAAGATTTAAATGGACATTTCTTCAAAGAGGAAATACAAATGGCCAAAAAGGACAAGAAAAAGTATTCCAGGGGGAGTGGATGTGGCTCAAGCAGTTGAGTGCCTGCTTCCCACATGGGACGTCCCAGATTTGGTTCCCAGTGCCTCCTGAAAAAACAAAAACAAAAAACAAACAACAAACAACAGACAAAACTAATGATAAAACAAACACACAGATGCTGATAGGGCTCAGTGGTTGAGTGAGCTTCCCATATATGAGGTCTTGGGTTTAATCTCAGGTACCTGGTACTTTAAAAAAAAAAAGTTCCATATCACTACCTATTAGGGAAATGCAAATCAAAACGACAAGGGGATATCATCTCACACTACATAGAATGGCCATTATTAAAGAACAGAAAACATTAAGTGTTGGAGAGGATGTGGAGAAATAGGAACACTCCTTCACTGTTGGTGGGATTGTAAAATGGTGCAGCCTCTGTGGGAGACAGTTTGGGGTTCACCAGGAAGCTAAATATAGAACTGATGTATGAGCCAGCAATTCCTCTACTAGGAATATATCCAGAAGAACTGAAAACTGTTACACAAATAGACATTTGTACACCGACATTCATAGCGGCATTATTCACAATTGCCAAAAGATGGACACAACCCAAGTGTCCATCAACCAATGAGTGGATAAGTGAAATTTAGTAAATACATAGGATTGATTATTATGCTGCAGAAAGATGAAATGAAATTGGACATATAATATAATGTCCATAGATGAACATATATGAATAACATATATAATAACATAGATGAATCTTGAAGACATTATGCTAAGAGAGGTAAGCCAGACACAAAAGGACAAATATTGCATGGTCTCATTAATATGAACTACATATGAAGAAGAAACACGTGGAGTTTAAAAACCTAGAGTATAGGTTATTAGGAGATAAGAGGAGGCCTGAGAAGAGCTACTGATGCTTATTGTAAGTGGAAGTTTTAACTAACTTCAATATAAAAATATATAGAACATATAGAGTTGATAGTAACGCATTATAGTGAGTAGCAGTTGGTTTATAAATGGGAATATAGCTGGAAAGAGTAGTCTAGGGGATGTAAATGTCAATTGAAGGAAAGCTAGAGAACAATCTAGGGACTGAATAACACAGAGAACTCAAGAGATGTATGAGAATTGTGGTTGGTACAGATGCAAAAGTGTCCTATGAGCTAGAGAAGATATATGTCACTACTGCAGGGTTGTGGGAATGTGGAGAAGCACGAGAAAAATACAAATGGTATGACCTATGGACTGTGGTTAACAGCAATACTGTAATATTCATGCATCTATGCCAAAGATGTACTGTGTCAATAATGGGAGAGTAGGGAAAAAGTGTGCAAAATGTACACTATAAACTGTAGTTGGTGGTAATAATCTGATGATATTATCTCATAATCTGTAACAAATGTTCCACCACAGTGTGGTGTGTTGATAAATGGGTGTTGCATGGGAATTCTGCACATGTGCATGATGGTTTTATAAGTTCACAACTTCTGTAATAAAAATATATTTTTATCATAACCTACAAAATTGTGTGGGACAATGTAAACTATAATGTAAACTACAGTCCAGGGTTAGTAGCAATGCTTCAATATGTATTCATCAATTGTAACAACTGTACCACACTAATGAAGGATGTTGTTAATGAGGGAAAGTATGGGAGGGCAAAGGAGAGGGGCATATGGGAATCCCTTATAATTTTTATGTAACATTTACATAATCTAAATCTCTTTTAAAAATAAAAAATAACTATATATATATATAAAATAAAAAATAACTCTCTCTCTATATATACATACATGTATATATATATGTATATATACATACATATATATAAATAAAATAGGGTGGGTTGGGGGAAAAATACTCCAAATGTAGGATATGGACTATAGTTAGTGGTATGATTTTAACAATATTTTTTCATAATTTGTAACAAATATCTCACCACAATGCAAGGTGTTGGTGGTAGGTTGATGTATGGGACCCCTGTATGATGTTATTTGGTAAGTTTGTTTTGTAAGTTCACAGCTTTTACTATACACTTATTGTTTATATATATTCATGTATGAATGATATATTTCAATAAGATTTAATTTAAAAAAGCATATTTGGGGGAGCAGATGTAGCACAGTGGTTCAGCATCTGCTTCCCATCTATAAGGTCTTGGGTTCAATCCCCAATACCTCTTAAAAAGTAAAATATAATAAAAAGCACATGTAGAACCAGATTCTAGATCCTGACTCCTCCTGGACCTACTCAACTGCTCTGAGATCCCATTCTCTCATTTGCAAAATGAGTACAATCTGATGGTTTTTTTTTTTAAGTGCATTTTATTATTATAAAAAGATACACCCTTATTGTTCATGATGTTAAAAATACAGGGAGGTATAAAGAAAAATAATTTTAAAAAACCTTTTGCTTTCTTTCCGTACCCATCAAGAAATAAACCCTCATAAAAATTTTGATGTGTTTCCTTTCAACCTTTTTTTCATATACATTTGTACATATCAGAAATTTGGAGCCATTCAGCATTTTAAAATTTGTACACTGTTTTGTCACCTCATATTATATAGTGACTTTTCTTATGCCATTAAATCTTCCTTGTAAACACTACTTTAATGGCTCTATAACATTCAAGAGTATGAATTATAATTTATTTAATCATTCTGTTAATTTTTGACATTTAGCTCATTTCCTATTTCTAAAATTAAGGTTATGTTGCCATGAACCTCTTGGCACATAGAGTCATGGAAAAGAATTTATAGGTCAATAATAATAGTATCAGCTAATTTTTAAGACCCCTGATATATATTGCCAAACATTTGTAAGAAATATTGTGCAGTTTATACTTCTTTTATATTTGTCAGCTTTTGCTAGGTTATGTTGCAGTAAAAACAATATCAAAATTTCATTGGGTTCACCGCAGATCTATCCAACCACCCGTTCAGGATGGTATCTCTGCTTCAGCGCCTCTGTGAAGGGGGTAGACCAGTTGGCTCTGCTCCATACACCAGAAATGCAGAAATCACCACTTAAGCCACCCCAGAACTGTCCTCATGAGAACAATGTTATTTTTAAGGAATGAAATCCCACCTTCTTGTCTCTCAAAAAAATTTCATTGTGCTCCACATCTGAGGCTGATTTGTTACTCATGATGTCTGTGGGCAGTGAATCAGTTGCAGCTCATTTCCACATGTCTCCTTCATTCTGGGATTCAGGCTGAGGTAGGAGCTCTGTATCAGACATATTATTATTAAGGAAAAGACCAATGGCACAACTACACAATGTTCTTAGTCATGCTGCGCAGATGAGTCACCTGTACTTCTGAACACATCCTATTGGCTAACATAATTCACATGGCCATGAAATAATAAGATAGGAAAGATAGTACTCCCGCAGAGAAGGTCTCAGCCAGAGCCTCTATAAAGATGGAACTGGAAGAATGGAGTGGCAAATATTTAGAACAAATAAAATTTACTAATACTATATGATAATTCTGATTTTCCCACAATCTCAACAACTATGGGGATGGCAATTTTTAAATATTGGCAAATTTGATAGAGGAAAATGCATTGCTTTATCTACTTATGAGGCTCAGAATATTTTCATGGCTTGATGCTATTTGTGTTTGGTTTATTTAGGTTCCTTGCCATTCTTTCTATTCTATTCCATATATGTATAATCTCAGATATATATATATATATATGCATAAAATCTTTTGGAATACAGTTGTTGTTGTTTTTTTAATTAAGGACATCAAAATTTTACCCATCAAGGTCAGTGTTTTTATTTTATTATTTCACCTTAAATCTGTTTGTTATTTCTGATAAATGGTATATTGAAATTTACATGTAGTAAAATTTATCATTTTTGGTTTGTAATTTATTCCATGGTTTTATGCTTAGAAAGTGCTTCCCCTTCATATTAGAGATATTTGCACCTATGCTTTCTTTTACAATTTTTTTTTGCTTTGACCCTTTAATCTGTCTAAGGACATTTTGCAATAAGAGCATGCAATAGTGAACTAGCATATAATTTATATATTTCTTTATCACTTTCTTGTTTACCTACTTAATTGGAAACAGAAGCACAACGCAGAAAGCATACTGAATAGGGGTCAATTGACTTGAGTTCTAGAAATAGCTCTGAGACTAAGTTATTGAAAGACCTTAGACAATTCAAATAACTTTTCAGGTTCTCTACCACTTCATCTGTAAAATGAAAATGTTGGGTCTCACAGAGCTCATCCAGCTCCCACTCTCTGGCTCCTCTCTAGGTCTGGCCTCTTCCTATCACTCATCCTCCCACTATCCACTCCCGTGGCCATGACAGATGTGGCAAATGCAACAGCTCACTTTTTCTTTCATAGCCTAAAATGGCCAGAGAATCCTTCTTATAGCAACCTTGTAAGTTGCTAAATAAAAATGTCAATTGAAACTTATTTGCTAACATTGCTCTAAGAAGTCAGAACTGTTGTGGATTCTTAATTCAAAGAACAATATCTTTTCTTAGGTAATTCTGTTCATTGTATCCACAACTTGCCTTCCTATTGTGTACTTTAAGACCTATTATGATTCTACTAATATTCAGTGTTCTAATCCTCCTTCCCTTGGTCTCATACTAATTTTATGTGTATTTTAAAGAGTTGCTCAGATCATTGTGAGATCATGTGAGGCATGTGCTTATACATATTTTCAGTAGTTGCAGCCTACTTTCCAGTGGACTTTGCTGTAACAGATAACATTAGTGTTCTCACTTATAATATTAATAAACATTGGCTCAAATGAAAAAGAGCATAAAAGTGAAAAGAGACATAGTCTGGCAGAGTTGGAAAGAGCCTCATATTATATCTCCCAACCCATTCCTTCCCTAGAATGGTCTTCTATTACTCAGAAATATCAAATAGTTCTCCTAGCCTTTATAATATTAAAAAAAGGAGCTTAGAGGCAACCAGGTTCTTGAATCCAATTCAAGGACCAAATGCTTATGGATAAGACTTAAAAAATCTTCTATTCTAAAATGGCTTCTTTAGCACTGGGAGAGTGCTTTCAACTCACCTCTTTAGAATCTGAGGTTAGAAGTCATAGCTACTCCAATTTAAAGCAGTATTTCAGCTTTGTGCCATTTTGTACTGAGTAATACCATACTTCTTTAGTCTACATTTCCTCATTTAGTGAGGAAAGATTCCACCATATTCTCTCTTTCTCCCAGTAGCAGATATGTGCAATCTATGCAATTTTGAAAATTTAATTATTAACCCGTTCATACCAGGCATGGTTGCTGATTTAGTTCTTTTCCCTCAGTGTTCAGGAACACAGACTGACCATAATAGTATGTCCAGAGCTCACAAGGAAAAAGTGAGAAGGGACATCTTGAGAAAAATATTTGAAGGTGTAAAGCTTATTTTCCTATTTCTACTGATAATATTTCCTCCGCATTTTACTCTTCCTACCTTCTGACATAGGAAATGCACAATCTTGGTGTTGGGTTGGGATGTAGGACTTAGACATTTTTGTGGTCTCTCTCTGCCTTTGAGTGAGATTAGACCTAGACCTTACATTACTGCTATGAAAGATTCTATTACCAATAGTCTCTGTCATATTTTAAATTACCTTAGAACTAATACAGCCCATTACTATTTGTATGGCATACCTAGAACAAGCTATTCTAATACTCTTATTTTGTAGCTAAAACAACAACAAAAACAACAAAAACTAGCCAAAGATCTTGCAGGTTACTTGTAATATAGAAGGAACCAGCATCCAGGTCTCTAGACTTTCAACCCCTGTGCAACCCAATATATTAAACTCTTTCCCCTACAAAATTAATCACAACTCCTTTCACCCATATCAAAAGCCTGGGGCCATGAGCATTTCCCTTTAGTTGGCCAAGAGGGGGAAAGAAACATTTACATTTTATTTCAATTGCTAGTGGCAAAAGGATATTCATGTGGTCGAGATGGAACATTAAAATGAAAATTATATAGAGAATAAAAAGGCAGCATAAATTAGAAGCATTTGCTTCCACTGTAGTTTAAAAGAGTAAGCATTACACCAGACTCATATAACATTCTTGGAGGTGGGTTTATGGATAGACTGGGCAATACGTCAAAAACAGCATTAAAGATCAATGAGTTAGATATGGCAAAAGGCCACTACAGAGTAAATGAATGGTCATCATCAAAGACAATTTTCAGAGAAGATTCAATTGTTTTCTCTGAAATACAGTAACATAGGACATGTACAATTATGGAAAGTTCACTGTAAAGTGATACATTTCTATACCCTATTCCAATCCTTTCATTAATTTCAAAGGTTAAGATTATGTGACCTAAAGAAACAGCAGATGAATTGTATTTTTGTATATAACAAATTACTTCCAAACATAGTGGCTTAAAAACAATAAACCTTTAATATCTAATATACATGGCCAATAAAAAGGTAATGGCTGGGAAGCGGCTGTGGCTCAATCAGTAGGGCTCCCGTTTACCATATGGGAGGCCCTGGGTTCGGTTCCCGGGGCCTCCTGGTGAAGGCAAGCCCGCCCGCACGGCATGGTTAGCTGACCCAGCGAGCACAAGCAGCAAGGGGGGGATAAATGAATAAATAAATAAAATCTTTTTTTAAAAAAAAAAAAAAAGGTAATGGTTATTGTCAGGAGGCCTCAGTTCCTTTCAACATGGTCCTCTCCACAAGCTGTCTGAGTGTTCTCTTGATATGGAAGCTGGCTTGCCCCAAAATGAGGGATCCAAAAGAGATCAAAGTGAAAGCCCTGATGTCCCTTCAGATTTAGCTTCAAAAGTTCCACACCATCATTTCTACAATATCCTATCGGCTGCAAAGTTAGTTCTTTTCAGTGTGGGAGGGAACTACACAACGAATAAATACCAGGAGATGAGGATTTTGGAGGTCATCTAGAGGCAGGCTACCATAGCAGATTTAGTGTTGAAGTGCTTAGAAGAGTACTTGGCATATTGTAAGTGCTCAGTGTTAATTGGTAATATAGATAGCATAATTATTACTATTACTATTAATATTTTTAGAAGAGTAGATATAATTCTAAAGATTTGAAATCTTAGATTTTT
Source organism: Tolypeutes matacus (assembly GCA_026826555.1). Lineage (NCBI taxonomy): Eukaryota > Metazoa > Chordata > Mammalia > Cingulata > Chlamyphoridae > Tolypeutes > Tolypeutes matacus. The sequence goes on along the minus strand of JAKSZT010017719.1, from coordinate 14,722,575 downwards.
CTGTTATAAATTGTAGTCTAATTTTTTATTGGTTGAAGAAGGGATAACCAAGATTGATAAGAAAATGAGAAGCCAGATTCCTTGACTGTGATCTTCATAAGTAACCAAATTTGTAAATCTGTCCTTAAAACAAATCACAAAAAAATAATAAGTGAGATAGCAATGTTTTATTTATGTTAGACATAGATGGAGAAATGGGTGAGTAAAATATACAAATAGCTATAACATGCTATTTAATAACAGAAGGAACACAAAGATAGTTCAGAAAAAAATTCTATGGGTGTTTGGGGTTTTGAAAACTTTGCAGAATCAGTAGGGACTTTATGGAGGAAAACCATTGCAACAATTATTTAAAGAATTAATTCTAATAGCATAGAAAGAAGATTATATGTGGAGGGCAAAAGGCAAAGAATGAGTTAAAGTATGGTGGTGGGAAATCATAGGACATTCCTGTGACAGAGAAAAGTGCAGTTTCATTAGGCTTAAATATTAGATGAAGATGAGGAGTCTGGAACTTATTCTCAATGCAATATGGAAACATTGTGTGATTGGCCAGATTGAGGAAAAATTCATTAGGCAGTTTTTACAGGATGGAAAAGAGTTGTAAGAGAATATACACAGGGAAATCAATTGGGAGGCAATTGTATGAGGTACTTGAGATTTAATGAGAATCTAAAAGGAGGTATATCAGAGAATGAAAAAAACTTATTTTAAAGATAGAATTTACAGTATGGTGCTCCTGAATGCGTGTGGGCACTAAAGGAAAAGTATTAGCCAAATACATAATCTCCTGGAGTTAATAAGTTGAATTTAGTAGACATGTGCTCCGTTTTCTTTAGTCATTCATTCAAAGTCATTTTGTTAGTGCCTACAATATGCTATGAAAATTCTGTGAGGTGAAGATGAAGAAGTCCCAATTTCTACCCTACTTCTTTGCTTCCCTTAGCAGAAAATATTCTCACGAAAGCTGTTTATGCTTGCTGTTTTTGATTCCTCTCCTCCCATTCACTCAAACTCACCCCAGTTTTGTCTTTGCCTCCATCATTCTATTGAAACTGTTTGTGTCAAGGTCACCAATGACTTCCATGTTGCCAAAGCTAATGGCTAATACTCAGTTCTCAGCTTAGTTGAACTCTCGTAAGTATTTGACTCATTTTCTCTCTTCTGCTCCTTCATATGCTTTTGTCACTCAGCTTCCTGTATATTTACCTCTTACTGATTTTTCTCCTTCTTCAGTAATTACTCCTTCATAATTTCTTTGTGAGCGCCCCCTCTTCTACTTTTCCTTACCTCTTAATGTTGGTGTTCCAGGGCTCAGTCTCTGATCTTCTCTTTTTTCATCACCCCCAACTTTCTTGGTGATCTTTTGTTGTATACTATAGTAAAATATTATCTCTAGATGCTTATGAGCTCCACATTTATATTTTTAGCTTAAATTTTATACTGACTTCAGAGCCATATATTGCCTAATCAGTTATAGCAGTTTGGCATTATTTATGAATTCCAAAAATAGATATTAGATTATGTTTATAAACTGATCTTTTTCTCTGGGCATATTAGAGTATATTGAATTCAGAGGTTTTACTTTTACTTGATTAAATGATAATGAAGGCTTTGATTGGGCCACATCAGTAGGGTGTTGATCACTGCCCCTTGGTGGATGGGGACTCAGAGATAAAAGATATGGCAAAGGACAGAGTTGGAGTTCTGATGTGGAGTTTTAATGCTGGAGCCTGGGGAAGCAAGCACACAGAGGAGCTTGGTCGCGAGGAAGGAGAGAAGGCCCCAGGAAAAGAGTCAAACCGTTTGCTTGATAGTCTGCAGCTGGCCTTGTGGAGAGAAGCAAGCCTGAGCCCAGAGAGAGGCAAGACCCAGGAAGAGAGGAACCCAGGAAGCCTGAACTCTGGCAGACGTCGGCAGCCATCTTGCTCCAACACGTGGCCATAGACTTTGGTGAGGGAAGTAACTTACACTTTATGGCCTGGTAACTCTAACCTTCTACCCCAAATAAACACCCTTTAAGAAAACCAACCAATTTTTGGTATTTTGCATCAGCACCCCTTTGGCTGACTAATACATCAGTATATCCACATAGATATCAAATTGTCATTTCAAATCTACACGTTCAAAACTGAACTCCTAATCTTTTACTCCAAATCTGCTATTTCCACAGGCTTCCCCATCAGGGGTGATGGCATCCCTGTCCTTGGTTTGTTCCTTGGATCCCCTTTTTCTTTTGTATCACAACATCCAATAGATCACAATTCCCATTGGTTCTACCCTCACAATACATCCAAAATACACTACCATCCTGGTCTGCATCAACTCATCTAGCCTGCTATACTTCTATAATTGTTCTCCAGCCCACCTCCCTCCCTTCCTCCACCAATCTAATGCACTACAATATACAGACTATAAATCATATTGTGCCACTTCTTTGTACAAAACACTTTATTGGTTCCACATTTCAGTTACAGTAAAAGCTATAGTCCTTGCAATAACCTATAACGTCCTACTCAACCTGTCCATAATCATCACCATGTTATTGCTTTTAGATGACATTACTTCTTATTATGTTCATCCTTGCTCATTTTTTCTCTAAGTTGTCTTACTTTTTTGCTGTTTGGGAACACATCAGGCACAGCCATGTCCTAGGACTTTAGCACTTGTCTTCTTTGCCTGGAATTCTCTTTCCACGGATACTATCAGGGTCATTCTCTCACCTTCTCAAATCTAATGAAATATCACCTCCTCAAGAAGACCTACCCTGTTGCCCTTATTTAAATTACCTCTTCCCCCTAATACTCCCTATTACCTTTTCTTTCTTCTACTTTCTCTTGGTTTCTGAAGTTTTATTGCCTTGTAGCATGCTATGTAATTTTTTATTCATTGTGTTTATCATCTGTCTCTTCACATTAGAATGTACCCTTCATGAGAGCAAAGATATCTATCTCTTTGTTCTTAGAAGGGTACATGGGCTGGAGAAGACATTTAATAAATAATGACTGAATGAATCCACAACCCAGTGTGGAGACAGATGCATAAATGTACTATGTACAGCTATAACCAGTATAGTGATAATAAAGGAGGAGATCTAACCATCCCTTGGGTAAAAAAATCTTCAGAAAAATACTTATCTGAGTCAATTGTAAAAGTATGAATTTTGAAACTTTGATTATTAAATTTTAATAAGGATGTCAAATTTCCATTTGCTTTCTCTCTACAATGGGATTTCTAGTGAAAAATAGCAGAAATGTTGAGGATGTTTTTCCTATCACAAGAAAGTAAATAAATTGAATTCCAGATAATCCCACTTGAGTTAAGTCTTGAGTAAATATTATATGTTCTTAGATATTTCCCCACATCCAAATCCTACTAATTCTTCAAGGCTCAGATCATATGTAATCTCCTCCAAGAAGCCCTACTTCCTAATCAGAAATAAGTACTTCCTCTTACAATTTTTGCCTGACCCCTATTCTCTCTTCTAATTTATAAACTCATTTTGGGTATAGATCTTTGGACATATCTTTATGTTCCTTATGGTTCATAGAAAAGGTTCTTGCATACAATTGTAAGACATTATACTAAATTATTCCTTAGAACCCTTCCAAACCTGCTAATATATTAAGATGTCTCAATCCATTTTCATTGATACATTCAATTTTGGTGTACTACCATAGGGCATACAGAAATTGGACCTATGAATTCAGTTTTATGGGCCCCTTGAACCAAAGAAAAGAAAGGGAAAAATCATTCAACATCTATTATGTTCCAGGAGATGTGCTGTTTTTTCTTAACTTGTGTTATCTGATATTCAAAATAACTCCATTGTGTAGATAGATGTGTCCTTTTTTGTTTTGCAAATAAGAAAACTGAGTCTCTTAAATGTTAAATGACATCTTGAAGGTCACACATCCTATAAGTGACAGAGCAAGAATTCTAACCAGTTATTTATTATTCTGATAAATTATGACTCACATGGCAAAGAAAATGAACAAATGAGAAGAGATGGCAAATTCAAAATGTTAAGAAAACAATAGGTTGCAATAAAATGGATATGATGAAGGTCACATTGGGGCATAGTTTGTGGAACTCATTCCACAATGTCACAAACAATTGGTTCTGCGAAGAGTTCACCCTAAAGCTTAAAAGACAAGGAGCTATTCTTGACTCAGTCTTAAGTAAAATACTGGTATCATCAGAGGCATTCAAAGCTAAGGCACAATTATGGTTATATGATTAAGTTTGACATCTTCACTGGAGATCATATCAGGTACAGCTAACATCATAAACTTTAAGAAAAAAAAAATGTATGAGTTTGAAACTGCCTGAAGGGGAAGGTAGAAAATTAAAATCCATAGAATCCAAAGGAGATATGTTTAAGAATAACTTATGAGAATCCCCAAAGATTTGCCAGCTACCTAGCATAGGAGCTAAGTGGATGATAATAGAATCAGACTAGTTGATTGCAAGAATAGAAGTTGATTCAGGTCAAAGAAGCCTGTTTTTAACAATATAAAACTAGCTTATATAATTCCAATAGCGAGAGATATATCTAAGGGACAATAAAATAGTGAAGGAGAAAAGGATCTTTTCTTTTAGATAGCTAAAATAAAACCCTATACCTTTTCAAATACTTTATGCAGCCCCATATATCCTAAAGTTATGTAATATGAGAAGTGAGATAAAACTTTGTATACTTTGTGGCAGAACATTAGGACTTACCAAACTCATCTTTTTCTCATGACCATAAATTTCCCAGTATTCTTTGCATTATCTGTATCCATGTGATCAAGTACTAGCCAGTGGAACATGAGCAGAATTGATATGTGATACTCTAGGCCCTCCATATGGATGATCCTCCATACTCTTTTCCCTTCCCTTTCTTGCAAGTAAGCAAGACATCTTTGGAAGGCATGATTTCTCATTGATGGAAATACAACGTGGAAGGAATCTGCATCACTGAGCTACCCAACAATTAGGTATATTTATCTTTTGAGTTTATTTGAATAAGAGGTAAAATTCTCTATTTTTGGACCATTATATATTTTGGATTTGTGTTTACAATGGTCAGCATTACCTTAACTAATATAAAATTATATAATCCAACCACCTTAACAGACACTTGGGAATCACAAATCAAGAAAAGTTAGAGTTAAGGCTAAGAATAGGATCAGGGCTTCGTAAATCTTTCCATGTGTCAGGTTAAGTGGTTGTAGCTAGGAGAAGAGGGACACAGAGACAGAAACCTATGGAATATCTGATTTGAGTTAATTAGTGGGTACGTTATTTATTCAAGGAAAATATCCCAAATCTTAGTATGGAAGATAATTCTAGGACATTAAAAGCTGGGATTTCAGCCTAAATTCCAAAGTTAAAAGGAGTTAGTTGAAGTTAAAACTTAATGGGAGAAACCACATCCATGTGATAAAAGCTAAATAAGAACAATGGCACCTCCATAAAACCACTCAAATATTTGTAGGTCTTTAACCAATTCTTGTTGCTAGTTATTGCTTATTTATACATTAAACATATCTAATGAATGTTATCTTTGGAAATTTAATGAGAAATTGTTATGATTGTAAAAGTATCAATACATTTTTAAACCATCAGAGAAAGCAGAAATAAAGAATTCAAAGAAATGCCAATACCAAAAAAGTGAATCTATAAGGCTAGAAATTCAAGTGACATAGGTCTTGATCTTGATTCTTACCTTAATTTGCTGCACATTGAAAAGGCTCATTTAAATCTGTTTTTGAATTATTTTACTTGTGAAATGTGTATTATGAATGTTGGTTTATGTTGACGGCCAAATAGGTGGGTATATTGAAACACTGCAAAAAGTAAAATATTCCAGGGTTCCTACCTAAGCTCTACCACTAGAAAAATATTTACTTATCATAGGGCAAAAGCCTGCTTTGGTTTAGAATATGCCAAAATTGAGCAGGACCTCTCTGGTAAACAATTTAGGTTTTTTGAATTACTTCAGGATGGAAATTTCAGGACATCCAGAAAAGAGACTGTCAAAGTTTCTATTCTCCTTATATTTCTGAATAAATGCAATGACAATCAACACTTAGTTATTTTACACACAGCATCCCACCCTCTGATAAAAGATAGGAGTATTTCTTTTATGACTTAATTTTCTCTTTCAATTGATGCTTTTTCTTTGATGTTTGGGTGTGGACAAAGAAGGGAGTGCCCTTCCTTGTGGCTAAATCTCTGCTTTTCAAAATAGGGGAATGCATTCCAATCCCTTTTACTACCTTCTACCAAAATAGAGTTTCTTAGCTAAAGGTGCCATCAAATCATGACTCTCTTAATGCTTATGGTATATTGAAGGGCAAGTTTAGAAAGCACGACGGCACCCTATCCAAACAAAAAACTCTTAAGCATAAGATGCAGAAGATTTTACATTTTTCTCTTCCTTCAATATGATCTGTTTTCTGGAACAAGTTTTACTTAGAATAATAATAATAATAATAATAAAGCCCAGACAAGAAACCTAGATAATAGTTACTACCTGCCAGTGCCACCTGCTTCCAATGAGAAAGGCAATAATGGGATATTGTGTTATCCTAGTGTGTCAGGTCCATTAAGGGACTCAACAGACGGTCTCATACAGAGAAGCACAACACTGGGACTTGCTATCATCTCTAGCTTCTATCTATTCACTAATGAATAGAAGTCAGAGGAGTAGAGAATGTGTTGGTATCATCTATACTAAGGTAGAGATCAGGAGGTGATCCAACCTAGTTACTTTTAAAATAGTTTTGATGAAACCTAGAGAAATGCTTATTAAGTCTAAGAAATGGGCAATGCAATAGCAGATGAGATTCTGGACAGATGATTGTAAAGAAGTACTGGTTAAAAGTATGGTTTTAATGACTCTTTACCTGCTGACGGCTGCTGAATTACTTGAAAGCTTTTCATGAAAGAGATGGATAAATCATTGCAGGAGGCACAATAAAGATTTCAGACATTGGTGTGTCCTGACAGTTGGCAAAGTGAATTTTACAAAAAGAGAGAGCTGTATTTAGCTGCTACATAGGTCAGTCTCACAGATTATGTTTTCAAGTTAATGACCCTGAAGAGGAGAAACAGAAACCATTGTGGAAAAAGGGATTGACAATTTCAGGACACTGGGGACGTTTTCAATTTTAAGAATGTTGTTGAAGATAAAGAAATGAAAGGAATGATGAGGGTGTTGATAAACTAAATATGTCTGCAATGTTGTCATTATAAGGAAGGACCTTCTTGTATTTCCAAAGAAGAAATACAAACGGCAAAAAAACACATGAAGAAATTCTCAACATCACTCATGATTAGGAAAATGCAACTCGAAACTACAATGAGATATCATTTCACACTTATCAGAATGGCCACTATTAAAAAGACAGAGAACTACAAATGTTGGAGAGGATGTGGAGAGATCTTCACTTTGGGTGAGAATGCAGGATGGTACAACCACTATGGAGGACCGTTTGGCAGTTCCTAAAGAAGTTGAATATAGACTTGCCATATGACCCTGCAATACCACTACTGGGTATATACCCAGAAGAACTAAGAGCAGTGACACGAACAGACATCTGCACACCGATGTTCATAGCAACATTATTAACCATTGCCAAAAGTTGGAAACCACCCAGGTGCCCATCAACAGATGAATGGATAAACAAACTGTGTTCTATTCACACGATGGAATATTATGCAGCTGTAAGGAGAAATGAAGTTGTAAAGCATATGGCAACATGGATGAACCTTGAGGACCTTATGGTGAGTGAAGCAAGCCAGACACAGAAGGACAAATACTGTATGAACGCATTACTATGAACCAAATATATTGTGTAATATATTGTTTGATTCAAAAAAAAATTTATAGGTATCCATTACATTTAATTGAGAAATGTATATATTTATTCATCTGTGTTTATTTTTTAGTTTTTAATTGTTTATATTTTGAATTATTAAATGTACAAAATAAAGTTAAAAAAATGTTAAAAAAATTAATAAATAAAGTGAATGCTCTTGAAAACTGGAAAAAAAAAAAAAAAAAAAATGGAAGGACCTGGAAGCCACATAAAAGAAAAAATGGTAGAAGAGCATGGCTACATTGTTCCATAAAAAGAGAAGATAGGAGGGCAGAAAGATAACTACATTCACATTATAGGGCTCCATTTGAGCTAAAAGGAGAAGAATGAGCTGGAAGATGCTGAACATTTATTATGTATTAGTAATGTAGGTTTAAAAACATCGACCCCTTCCATTGTTACAATATCCATTGGAGAAGGTTACTTATTGTTCCTTATTTTGTATCTGTAGAAACAAAGGTCAGAGAATATAAGTAAATAGTTAAGAGTGTGAAACCATTGGTCAATTTTCTTTTTATAAGCCCGAAGGCCCTTAAGGCCACTACTAAATTAGTGAATTTTCAACTATCTTTAGAAAATATAAAAACTTTACAAACTATGACTATTAAATACATTACAAAAATATGTGTCCACCATTCTCAGAAAGATCTATTTCCCTCATTGTAATAAATGGACTATGTAATGGGTGAAAGTTTCTGAAAGATACTTCTATTTAATAAAACATGCTGGGGATTGGATGTAGCTCAATGGTTTGAATACCTGCTTCCTGTGTGTGAGGTCCCAGGTTCAATCCCCCATACCTCCTAAAAAACAAAACAAACAAAAAAACATGCTAAATTGCTTTTTAAAAAATCTTGTCTTGAACATTTTTACCACTTTAAAAAATTTTATAATCTTAAAAAAATCCACACATTATTTACATGTGTATACAAATAAATATATACATATTTATTTTCTAAGCATTTCTGATTTTCATTCAGATATTCACAGCTTGAATCAGATCACATATTTGCACATACTAAGAAGATAACAGACACATAATTTGCTTGCTCAATCTCATTCACTCTCTCTCTTTTCCCTAAATTTACAGTATGAAAAGTACTTGGCAAATGGTCAGTAATTCCAATAAAATAGGATTGCTTTACCAAAGACTATTCAGCCTTGAGCATCTCCTAAAGAAATATACACATGACCTTTGTTATAAACAAATGCCATCAATTTCATAAATGTGTTAGGCATCTTAAAAATGCCCAAACTTTTTGACTCCTGAGCTCCACCCCTCAAAATCCATCCTGAGGAAATAACAGTAAGCACAGAAAAAGCATTATGGAATGAAACCCATAACAAATGAAATACTAATTTAGTTATAACACATTATTTTGAAATATTAGATACCTATCAAAATATGTGTAATGAATTTGTAATAAAAAGAAAAAAATACTTGTAAATGAAATGAATATTAAGTCAATAAAGCAAGATAAAATTTGCATGTAGAAATTGACTACAGCCAGTCCAAAATGCCCCAAAGTATTGGATGGAATTTATCTAAACATGAGCAATGGCCAAGACATGGAGTCATGAGATAAGATTTCCTCTCTTCTTTTTAATTTTGTATATTTTTCCAAATTTTATCTATTACCTTTACAATTCACAAATCCTCAACCAATTTTTAAATTAACTAACCAGTTTTTAAAATATTTAAGACACGCAAAAAGTACAAAATCCAATGGGAACAAAAGGGCCAACAGAGAAACTCAAGACTTCTCCCATCTGCCCCTTAATGACCTCCTTCTCTCCCCTAGAGGAAAGCAATCTGATCACTGCCAGTTGTTTTAAGTGTATCATTTGTGAGATAGTCTATGGAAATGCATTATTTATTCAACCATCCTCCTTCTGATGTAATAGCCAGTTAAAATCCATGGGTGTTGCAAAGTATACTTTGAAATCCAGTAATTTACAAGTAGATGTTTGGGTATTGATCTTTTATATTAATATTTTCTGGTATGGTTATTCAGTCAGTGATGTAAGTTCACATCTGTTTATAAATTATCTTTATTTATCATCATTGATGGCTCCAGAAATGGAACTGAGGTCTCTGGTCTTCTTTGTACATCATTGTTCTTTTATGATCCCCCTCTACCTCAAAATTAGATTCATTTAGTATTATTCTGAAAGGCCCAACTGGAGTTAAAAGAGCTGAAGTCATAGGGAGGCATATTTCAGAAAACTACAATGAAGTACTTTCTAATAAAAGCAATAACGAATGTAGTGTCTATTCCCATGATTATTTACCATTTCCAGTGACCTTTCTCATGAGCTGCCTTATGAGGTATTGACTATCTTTACCTTCGAGAAATTCAAAGAGAGCCCTGAATGACCCATCAAACATTGTGGTGAGAAATAGTAAATATATAGAGGGGATGGCTTAGAAAGTTTTTAAGATTCCTTCTAAGTCCAACTTCTTCTTTTGTCTATGTTAGGGACTTTGGAGTTGAAAATTTAATTAATATCCTAATAAATTTACTCTGAAGGGTTGGGAAAGATCACTTAGTTGTTAGTTTTTTACCCTATAAAATGAGTGAAGGGAAATAGTCATGTCAGAAGGATATTGCACAGATTAATTAGCTGACGTTTGCACAGTGATAAAAATTACTCAATACTAGGTCTATCTAATAACAAAGGTTGCCAAAAAGGGCCAACTGGACTTTTCCCATTTACCCAGCTCTTTGTAATGGTAAAATGGAGGGCAAAGGGTAAAATGGCCAAAAGAGAATTTAAGGAAGTAAAAAGAGTATGTAACACACAAATGCAAATGTTTAAAACTCAAACACACATACACACACACACAAACAACTTAATTAACCTGCAGAGACCTCTGCCATACAATGGTCTAGAGGCAGCTATATTAGACAGAATATATAAAAAGGATTATTGTTTGTAATGAGAAAAGGATTTGCAGATAACCAGCAAATCTTGGTATAGCTTTTTTAAATGATCTATTTTAGAACTTTAAAAATTAACTTTATTTTTCACAAGAGTTTTAGGTTTATAAAGTAATTGCAAAGATAGGTCACAGAATTCCCATATACTCTACACCCACTTTCCCCTATTATTAGCATCTTATTTGTTACAAATAATTACCCAATATTGATAAACTATTATTAACTAAAGTCCATACTTCATTCAGATTTCCTTAGTTTTTACCTAATTCCACTTCAGGATCCCATCCAGGATACCACATTACATTTAATTGTCATGTTTCCTGGAGGGCCTCTTGGCCGTGAAAGTTTCTCAAATTTTCCTTCTTTTTGATGACTTTGACAGTTTTGAAGAGTACTGGTCATGTATCTTGTAGAGTGTCCTTCAATCGGGATTTGTCTGATGTTTCTCTCAAAAGTAGACAGGTTATTGACCAATGGAAGGAAAACCACAGAGGTGAAGTACCACTTTAATCACATCATATCAAGGGTACATACTATCAACATGAATTATCACTGTTGATGTTGTCCTTGATGACCTTGCTGAGCCAATGTTTCTCAGGTTTCTCCACAGTAAAATGACAATTTCTCTCCCATTACAATACTGTATTCTTTGGAAGGAGGTTGCTATGTAAAACCTACACTTAAGAAGTGGGAAGTTATTCTTCATTTCCTTGAGGGTGGAGTGTATACATAAATTATTTGGAATTCTTCTGCTAGGGAGATTTGTCTCTTCTTCCCCTTTGTTTACTCAATGATTAATATCATTAGGTATTTGTTTTATACATTGTGTTATAATCCAATATGAATTTGTATATGTTACTTCTCAAATTGTTCCAGATTTGACCATTGTGAGCTCCTTCATTTTGCTGCTTTGTCCCTTTGATATACCGTTATCATTGTGAAGTTTTTGGTTGCACTTTTTTTTTTTTTTTTGAGTACTTACATGCTTACATGCTTTCTGTCACTACAAGATACTCTAGACTACTCTAGACTTATCTTGGGTATGCCCTGCCTCAGTCCTAGAATCATCCATTTCTGCAAAGGGCCTTGGTTCATTTTATCTGAGAATGGTATTAGACACCAAGATCTGGGAACCAAGTGTGCTATGTACTTATATTTTTGAGGCAATTTTTACAGTTTTTTTCCTTGGAATTATTCATGAGGAATTTCTCCTGCTGATGACAATAAAACCTTAGTTCTCATGTTAATCAAGATGTTATATGTGATGGATTTTCATAAGCTACAAATTGCCACAGATATGAAAGGTTGTATATTGTGCTTGTATATTATAGTTCATAGGCTGAATGACCTCACTGGTAGTATCTGCATAAGGACCAAATTGCAGTGACCAAAGAAATAAGGAAAAAATGTACAAATAACCACTCAGTCATTTTCAGTCACTAGGATTATTGATTTCCAGCTTCCTGAAAATCAGCAATACTGTGCTCTTTTCAAAAAGTTCTAATACTTCTGATTTTATCTATACTCCTAAATTATTTATCAAAATATAGATGTCTCTGTAATTGTGGTGACTACCTTCTACTGGGTCTCAAGGTTTGTCAGTTTGTTTTTCCTTTCTCTTCTTCACAGGAGGGTTCTTAACATTACTAGTTCTAATCACCTAATTTTGAAGAACATAAACATAAAAAGCCTCTAACTATGGACCAGTAGGTATTGAAATAAAATTTGGGGCTGAAAACTCCCCAAATTTAACAAAGACATGACTATATACATCCAAGATGTTCAATGAACTCCAAACAGAATACACTCAAATAGACCCATGCTTTGGCATATTATAGCTAAACTGTTGAACACCAAAGATAAAGGGTGAATTCTGAAGGCCACCAGAGAGAAGCAACATGTCACATACAAGGGAGCCTCAATAAGATTAAATGCTGATTTCTTATCAAAAACCATGAAAGAGAGAAGGCAGTAAGATGACATAAGAAAGTGCTAAAAGCAAAAAACTGCCAACCAAGAATTCTATATCCAGCAAACTGTCCTTAAAAGGGAGAGTGATGAAGACATTCTTAGATAAACAAAAGTTCATCACCATTATGACAAGGCTGACTGGAAACAGTTGTGGATTCTTTTTAAGAGGGGTATCTTGAAGATAAATCTTGTTTCAAGCTTCAGAGGAACTAAGTTGACTTTGATAATGAAGCAGTGGAATGATCACATGTTGAATTCCATAAATAAATAAAAAATATTAACTTAATTTGCTACACAGAATAAAAATACTTTTCACAATGTAAACAAACAAACAAATAAATAAATAAAAGTTCATCACCACTAGACTGGCCTTACAAGAGATGATAAAGAGTGTTCTGCAGGTTGAAAGGAAAGGTCAATAGACAATAGAACAAAGCCACATGAAGAAATAAAGAAATAAAGCTTTATATTAATGTTTTTTACCTTGGTAATTACACTTAAGATTGATATATAAGTGCACATCCTTGTTTTTAGGAAATGTACATGGCAATATTAAGTTTTCAAAGAGCAAGATGTATACAGCCTACACTCAAGCGTTCAGAAAATAGAATGAGAAATACATAGACAAACAGACAGGCAGATAGACAGGCAGATGGCTAGATAGCTGTATTGATAAGTTGATGGATAGATAGAAATGACACCGTATATGTAGCAAAATGTTAAGTTGGTGGATCTGGGTATCTGTGGGAATAAGGGCAGGTTGGAGTTCTCAGTATGGGGTTTGAACTACTTTTGCAAAAAGTTTAAAAATAAGTTAAAAAGTTAACCCCTCCAAAATAAACCATTCTTTATTCAAACCCATTTTTTATGCTTCAGCAAGAGAAAAATTTATAGAGTTCCCTATAAAAATGAAGGCACCTGATCTATAGACATTGGAAAAATAAATTTTCCAACCTTCCCTCTCCTCCTTCTACACAGAGGTAGGGGTAAGGAACTCTTTAGTACTACTCACAAAATAGCTGAGATCACAATAGGCCAAGAATTATGATGATAGTAAACTATCAGAGTTGAATTACTGGCAGAGTGACTGCTATATATATAATCCATCACGTCAAGTTCAATTATGATTTAAATATGTTACGTGTGCCTTTAGGTTAAAAAATTCCACTGAAACATTCTTCCACAGAGCTATCCACAAGTTTAAAAATATATATGAACACTAATTATTAAAATTTAATATGTTACAGCTTTGAAATGCTTTGGAAATCTAAGCTAACATTTTAATAAGTAGCATTTAATATTATTAATAAAGGCTTAAAACACACAAACTAATACCATAATAAAAATATACTTTCCTATAAAAATTAAAAGCTATATTACCTGAGAAACTCTATGCCTTGGCCATGTTCTCCTGTAACCCTAATTCCTGGATCTCTTTTGAAAGTTAGCATCGGCTGTGGATAGATGCACTGGCACTGCCCCTGGATCACTGTATTTTGTATGGGAACTGTGAAAATGCCTGATATTTATGAAGAATAATTTTCTGGAATACTGTTCTGGCACATCATTTTGAGCAAAAAATGATTCAGAAATGGAATTGGATATATCCCCTTTAACTGCAAATATGGCACTTATCATAATAATTGTACAGCTCTCATTAATCTTCTTAGTATAGTTATATATGTGATTGAATATGATCATCATATCTACCGTTTTAGAAAATCAAGCCCACTTTTGCTATCTCAATTCTACAGGTAAGGAAACAGAATTGTCTGTGATCATCTGGCAAATCAAATCATGGGATTCCAACCTAGATTTTGGAAGACCAAAGAGATGTGTATTCTAGGTGATGTTCCTACTTGATGTTAGTGGTTAACTGCTCCTTTGATTTCTGTTCATTTTTTCTCTCTTTTGAATGCCTAGGGTTACCAATTTTAGCTGAAATCTATTGATCCTTTATCCATCACTGATATCCCCTCAACCAGGCTATACTGTCTCTTTATTGGGTAGGCATATCAAATCGGTATCTCAGGACAATTTGTACTGCATAATAGTGAGACATAAATAGGTATCACAAAGGGTAATCCATCATTCCTCCACCTGATTTGTGTAGCTTATGAAAATGAAAACAGTGCTGCCAGGAGGTACAAAATAATGTTTCTATGACAATTTTGGAACCCAGTTTCATTCCCAATTTGGCCATTTGGTCTCTGAAACAAACCACTATCTTTCCTTGTGCAATAATGTCCAGATCTGTGCCCAGTTCACAAGGGCGTTGTGCAGCTTATTAAATATAGGTAATGTGTTTTGGAACTGTCCTTGGAATGAATGAGGTGGATGCAAAATCAGATTAACCTCTGCTGTATGGCTGTTCTGAGTCTGATCAAATGCATAGCATAGCTTTTTCAAAATGTACATGTGAATATCTACAATATATGCAAATGTTAATAAACTTCTCTTAGCTTTTATGATCCCTATTAGGGCACGACATATTTTAGTTGTATTGTCAAATTTGGTTGAGAGCCACATTTGGTTGTGCATAATGTACATAGGAGAGAAAGGTATTTTCTCCGTCTGGGGAAATTCATTTTATTATATTGAATGATTGATACCCTGGTTGAGGGAAAAGGAGGTGCAGGCAGCAAGAATTTGATTCAATTTACTTACTTAAAGCAGACACCACAGTAACCTGCTACCTCCAGTAATAGTAATAATAATTGTGATTATGATTGAGGTTATTAAAACACTATAAAAGCTAAATAACTTTTTTTAACAGCTGAAAACACCTTAACATCCCTAATGATCCCAAGCAAGTTTTGGTCCTCATTCATTCATTCATATCTGCATTTGATAAATATTTTTTGAACACCTACCATTTGCCAGGTCCTATATCAGTACTTGGAGATAAAATAATGAACATAAATAGGTAAAGACCCATCTCCTCAATGAAGATGCATGTATAGTTATTAGTTTAGCATATTGTTAGAGTTATTATATTAAAGTACATCAGGAGATAGTAACTGATTTTTGTATATAATAATGTAAGGAACAGGGCAGTGAATGTGGGAATAGGGTTGCATTTTTAAATGGTATGCTTATGAGAGGGTACTCTGAAAAAGTGAAATTAAGCAGAGTCCCAAGGAAAGTAAGGCACTGAGCCATGCAGATCCCTAGTGTAAGGGTATTTCTTGGAGAGGAGAAGCAAGTGTGTTGTATGGGAGGTAGTGGTATATGCTTAGCACGACTGGACCATGATTCCAGAATGGAGTGAGTGGAGGGGAGAAAGGGTGTGAGTAGGAAGAGATAAGATGAGAGGTAAGGGGGGAGCAGGTCTCATAGGACATTTTGGGCCATTGTAAGGATCTTTGGAGTTTGGTATGAGTTAAGGGAAAAAGAGAAGAGCATGTCACCCCACAAGCCAAGAAAGAAGAAAGTTTCTAGGAGAATTTTAATAGGACTCTGTGTTGTTTTTTTTTTATCACATTGCATCAAAAATAATAATCTACTAATTACCAATGATATCCTCAAGACTGTAAGCTTTAGGTGAATAATCATGTGTTTGTCTTATTCTCCAGTGTTTCTTCAGCATCTAGTCTAGTGCCTGATTCATAGAAGACACTCAATAAATAAGTATTTTTTTTTTTAAGAAAGAATGCATTTTCTAGTTTAACGATCAGAGCATTGTTATTCATTATCCTTATATTTTACAGATGAGGTAGGAAAGCTCAAGAGGTGGTAAGGGATTCTGAGAGGCACCCTTAGGTTTTGAGAGCCCATATCCAGTGCTCTTTCTGGTCTTGACAATAAAGCCCTAAATTTTCAGAGCAAATACCTGGGATTTGGGACTCTCCCTCCCCTCTTGGATATCAGAAATATCCAAATCTTACCTGCTGCTCATTGCTGGCTGTGAAAACACCTCTTGGTGCCAATTTTACCTCCCCACTCTCAGATGTCACCAGCTACCCTGCTGAATTCTCATCCTGCCAGCCACGGCCTAGCTTGGGCATCAAATGGCCAGGGTAAACAAACAAGAAATTACCACTTGGAACAAACATCTGATTATCTCAGCAGCAATTGCAATGAAAACAGAACACAGGAAAGGGCAGCTGCCTGCTTCACTGCTTTCATTCCAGGCTCTGATTGTTATGGAATGAGGTGGCCTTTCCACCTGGCATTTCATCATTGGGCCAGGTGGCGCCAGGTGGCTTGGACTGTAGGAAAGAAGTTGGAACATCTGTGACCCACCCATTCAGGCCCTGATGAGTCCCTTCAAGTCTCCAGGGTGCCCTAATCTGGAAAAACAAATAAAAGAAAGAAGTATCCTAGGAACCTGGTTTAGGATCCTGGGTTCTACAACTTATGTGCTGGTAATCTTAAACTATTTTAGCTCTCTAAGATATTGTTTCATTGGTCATAATAATAATGCCTAACTGAAAATGTTGTTGTAAGACTTAATGAACAATTTATGTGGAAATAACTAGTTATAGTAGAGACCACGAAATGTTAGTTGACTGTAATGCAAACTGGCATTTGTAAAGTCCAGCTTACTAGAGTTATCCATTTAGATTTGGAACAAAAGCATATCCAATTAATAAAATATTATGTTGCAATGCATGGGCACCATATAGAGATATCTTTCTGTGTCTAAGGGCAGACCTTTGGCATTACTGGGTCTCCTAGTCTTCTAATATTGTCCAAGTTTCCTCATCACCTCTGTGAGAAAACAAACTTCCCATTGTTGTATATGTGCAATTTCTGTACAATATATGCTGTGGATGTAGATAAAGTATGTGCCATTTTGGCTTCATGCTAAAGGTAAAACAGGGGCCCCTCTCTTATCAATTACTGATGGATCTTACCTGTTACAGTCAGCTATGGTTAGGACTGTATTTGCAGAACCGAATGGGGTAAAATAGGCTGAGTGGTAGCAGTGACAAAGTCAAATTTTACCTTGATTTGTGAAGAAAAGCTGGGAAATTTGATTAATAAGGGTTTCAGAGAAAATTTGTCCTATGCCTTTGAAGATAGATGGAGCAGAAAGAGACCAAGGCCAAGCAAGAAGATGCTCATGGATCCCCAGGGGATCATATCTAGCAGGTTAGTGTGGGCAGCTGGCAATGTTAGTTCAAAGGGTTCTTCATGCAAATCAGAAAAAGGCACCCCTTACTATACACACGTAACTGCTACTTGCCAGAATATCATGATGAATATATAATTTAGTAATAACTATGATGTGAATAGTGGCCCATAGAGTGGTACAGAGCCCAATTTGCTCAACCCTAAGTTGCAACTCTTAAAAGGAGAAACGTTTAATTTAGAAATTTGGCTGTATTTGGTTGTTAAATGCTTTGCAAGAAGGGGAAGACTTTATGTTAGTTTTCAAAACTTAGGAAATTGGGTTGTGATTTGTGTGATTCTTTTTTTTTTTTTTTTGGATTATAATTCCAAAAAAATTGAGAAGAACTTGAAACATAATGAGAAAATGAATAGTGAAGCTGCTCACTAGCATTTTAAGTGTCAAACATTTGCATGAAAATGAGGAAAATAGCCAGAAAGTATCACAAAATTTTGTGTCAAACTTATCAAAGAAGCACAATTTATCAGCTTCTTCCTCGTGCTCTTCCCTTGATGCTGTACATCCATGGATGCTTCTGGCCTCAGAGTTTCAAAATAGCTGTTTCAGACAGTTCTTGCCTGTTTAATAGTTGTTTTGTTTGAAGGACTGGATCCTAAAGCTCCCTACTCAGCCATCTTCCCCAGAAGTGCCTTGCGCTAATTCTGATTATTAGTTTCACCTGATAATCAGACAATAATGATTAGAAAAAATAGAAGACTATTTTATGAAACATATAGTATGTGTCCGACACAATGCCAGTTGCTTTACAGCAATTGTCTCATTTACTTTTCATAACAACTCAGCAAGTTTGGGGAATTATTTATCCCATTTCATGGATGAGGGGACTGAGGATCAGAGAGGCTAAAAACTTGTTAGTATGTGGCAGGCTGATATTTGAATATAGGCTTGACTCCAAAGCTAGTGCGAATGAGAATAATATAAAAATAAAAGCAAACACACAAAAAGCCACTGCTTCTTCCTTTGATCTAGTCCAGCGCTGCCAGCAACTCACATGGTGATCCTGCACAAGCCACCCTTTCTCTTGAAGACTTCCCATTTGTAAAAAGACAGAAGCATTCTAGGTCCCTGTTGGTCAAACTGGGGTCCATAGATAACTAGCAGTTCCTGGGAATTTTTCAGAAATGCAAAAAATCGGATTCTACCCAGACCTACTGAATCAGAACCTGAATTTTGAACAACACTCAATAAAGTTTGAGAAATTCTTATATAGGTCATCAAAGTCTTCCCCAAGTTTAATAACGTTGTCTGAGTGTCAGGTGACATTTGCCTGCAGGTCCTAGTTTTAAATAAGGCAGCATGTTGTAGTAGAAAGTGCGTAATATTTGGAATCAGGAAGTCCTGCTTCAATACCAAGCTACTCTTTTTTATCTATGTCATCTTGTACCCTTGTGTTCTCTGAGAAACTTGAAAGTGGCTATGTCTGCATTTAGCTCCTCATGTTGTATTGATAGCAAAGTCCTGCCTTCCTCCCCGACACCTAGGTCAAAATGTAAAGTTTAGAGTCAGACATGTTCATATTTTAGGAAGATGCAAGCCATTTTCAGTCATATACCTCACCACAAGTCATAGAACCCCTTCTGCCCTCCTTTCTAACCCCGAAATCTTTTGCTGTGTAGCACCAACAAATTTGCTTTAATGCCACTGCTTTCTGGCTATCACTTAGGGAAGCTCTGATTAGTTGCATCCTAAAGGATGACAAATGGATGCGGGAGCTTTTTCTATTTTTGTGGTGATGATGCTCTGTGATTAGCTTCTGGAAAGAGGGTGAGCCTGTGGTGAAGTCTGAGTAACCTCATCTCAACCCTTTAGCAATTAAAATAAAATTGTAAAATTGTCGGTGCTTTGAGGCCATCTATTCTGGGGTTGGACCACCCCTGCTTTTCAAATCCTATTTTAAACTTTTCCCTGCTTGCAAGCTGTGATAAATACATCATTTTCTTGTCATTACTCATCCCCCTCTGAGTCCACCTGTGTCCCTGGGCCCATATCTGGAGAGCCAAAGGTAAACTGAGACAACTGGTCACCTCATAAGAAAGCTTCTCCTAGATTCAGTATGTGTGACACAGATGGAAATGCTGGAATCAGGACAAGAGTGTAGATAAGAAGCAGGAATGAAGGGAATGTGGGAGGGACAGAGAGATGAAGCTATAGACAGAGACAGAGGTAAGGAGTGGGGAAGAAAGAGAAGAAATTCAGAGCAAATGAAGAGCAACAAATGGGAATAGCAATTTGATTGTGAGTACGCTATAGAGCAAGTGTAATAGGAAAAGAAGAACAGAAATAACATAACATAAATTAAAATGCATAAAAGAAGACTAGAAATATGGGTAAATATGAAATGCATGATAGAAGAGTGAGATCCCACATCTGATAGAAAAATCAAAAGAAGAGTACACAAGAACTAAAGGGAGAGGTGCAAAGGCTCAAAGGGTAGGGTGGCCTTATAATTTGTCATCCAAATTGTGAGAGTAAAAAAGGGGAGGAATTAATAATGACACCAAGGCAACAGATGAAAACAGGGACCATCACAGGCAAATTGGGATATGTGGTCAGTCTGAAAGATCTTAAAATTTGAATTGACTTAATCTTCACCTCTTAATATCACTTGCTTTTAACTCTCAATTGAGGCTTTGCACGAACCTATTGTAAAACAAGGGTTCTTGGGAAGTGGATGTGACTCAAACAATTGAGCTCCCACCTACCACATGGAAAGTCCCTAGTTCAGTTCCCAATGCCTCCTAAAGAAGACAGTGAGCTGGCATGATAGGTAGGCGCAGCAAGAAACACAAGAAGAAAAACATAATGCGAGACACAGCAAATCAGGGAGCAGAGGTTCCTGGTGCCTCCTAAAGAAGATGAGCAAGACAGCAAGCTGACGCCACAGGCAGGCGCGGCAAGCTGATGCAACAAGAGGCCACAACAGGAGACACAAAAAGAAAAAAACGATGAGACACATCAAAGCAGGGAACAGAGGTGGCTCAAGCGACTGGGCACCTCCCTCCCACATCGGAGGTCCTGGGTTCGGTTTCTGGTGCCTCCTAAGAAACAAGGAAGACGAACAAACACAGCAAATGCAAATGATGAGAGGGTAGGGAGAAAAAAATAAATAAAATAAACCTTTAAAACAACAACAACAACATGTAGGGCATATCTTGGAGGAAAAGGAAAAGGACTCATGTTCTCAGGGCTGAAAACCTCACACAAATCTAGTGAAGTTATTTGACAGAAATTTTATGTAGGTGTGTCTGCCCATGGCTAAGAAATGTGGGCAAAAAAATTTCTGAATGTGTAAAAAAGCACTCATAGGATTAGCTAAGGTAGGTCCAATTCTGCAATGAATCTTGATTCTGCCACCAAAATATGTCTCTACTATATCCACATCATTATTTTCAGTATCAATCTCATCATTTCTCCTATGCAACATTGTTTCAAAAGCTTGCAAACTGCCCTCCCTGCTCCTTTTCCAACACCTTCCAATCTTGCCTTATACTGCTCAAAGGGAGAGGAATACAAATCTGACCATTCCTCTCTTCACATGAAAGCCCTCCAGTGCCAGTTTAAAGTTCACACCAACCAGGCTCTTTACTCTCTGGCCTCTATCTACATCATCTTTTATTACTCATTCTCTAGCTATTCATTTTTACTTCAGCCCATTGTCAACCAAATGCTTATAAATACTTGCCCATATTGGCCTTTCCATCCATGAAAGTAAGATCTATATCTGACTTTTCCATCGATTTACAACCCTGGAACCTACAAGAAGTGGTTTACATTAGATTAAAAAAGCAAAGCTATTTGTTGTACAATATGAATAGTGTGATATTGTATCTGTTTATAAGAATTATATCTGTGCCTATAAAAATATGACATAAATATTATAAGAAATTATATAATATCATAAAATAATAATATATACCAAGAAAAATATCGATGCCTATTTGTCAAATGCCAACAATGGATATGAGATTATGATGAAGTGAGTGGTAATTATCACATAAAAATGTTACATACTGCCAATTGTTTTCATCATTTTTTTTCCTTTTTTGCCAATAGCGTATATTACTTTCATAATTTCAAAAATATATAATATTGGGAAAAATTCAAAGTTTAGAAATTTTAACAACTGTTTTTGACCCTGACATTAAAAATCTTCAAATAAAGGGGGACATAGATAGAATGCAGCCCATTTGTCCTCAAACAGAATTTTGTATCCACAGTGCAATTGATGACACTCAATACTCTCACTGGCTCCTCTGAGGATCAAGTAGCTCCTTCCCTCAATTCTTCATTCTTTCATTAACTGAACAAAAATTATTGAATGCCTACTCTGTATTCTTCTTCTTATTATTTTTTTTGAGGTACCGGGGGCCTCCCCAGGACTGCATATGTGAGAAGCCAGTGCTCAATCTCCAACATATTGGCTTCCCTGAGTTGGGTTTTTTGTTTGTTGTGTTTGTTGTTTGTTTTTGTTTTTTTCAGGAGGCACTGGGAACCGAACCCACGCCCTCCCATGTGGGAAGTGGGGCTCAATCACTCGAGCCACATCTGCTCCCTGTATTCCTTTTCATACTTCTAACAGATCCAATATCCTTCGATTATGCTTCTATGTATATTAAAAAGGTGAGCTGATGCAACAAGATGGCACAACAAGAGACACAAGAAGAAAAACAATGAGAAACACAACAAAGCAGGGAACAGAGGTGGCTTAAGCAATTAGGTGCCTCCCTCCCACATTAGAGGTCCTGGGTTCGGTTCCCGGTGCCTCCTAAAGAAACAAGAAAGACAAAGAGACACAGCAAGGACAAACAATGATGGAGTGGGGAGAAATAAATAAATAAATAAAATAAATCTTAAAAAAAAAAAAAAAAAAGGCATAGAGGGGAATGGGTGTAGCTCAATGTTGAGCAGCTGCTTCCCATGTATGAGGTCCTGGGTTCATTCTCTTGTACCTCCAAACAAAAACAAACAAACAAACAAAAGGAAAACAACAACAACAACAAAGGCAAAGGAGTAGGTTATTAAAATATTTGGACAAAAATGGTTAAGGAATGGGGAAACATTTATGGTCTTAAGTAGAATGTACTTAACAATGTTTATGGAAATATGGAATTGTAAATGAACTAAACGAAAGGTGGGGAAACTAATGCTCTTCATTTTGAAGTTATGTTTTTTAAATACTTTCAATGTTTAATCTCCAAATATAGTTTTCTTATTGCATTTTATTCACTCTTACATACTCAGAACTCAGCCTAATTCCTGGTATATAGTAAATACTCTACATAGTTAAATTAATTACCTTGGTAAAAATAAAAAAGATAAATGTGAAACATTTTTAAAAGTTAACCTGCTATACAGGAGGCTACATTGTGTGGTGAAAAAAGTCAGCCTCCCAGGGTTCAAGACTGTCCTCTCTCATGCATTTGTCATCAAACCCCAGGAAATCACTCAACTTCTCTGAGTCTTGCTGTCCCCCACAGTAATTGTCAGGTCTTCATATTTTGCTACTTTACATGGTACTTTCAGAATCAAATGAGATAGCAGATACAATAGGTTTAAAGAGACTTTGAGTTTTCTCTAAGTATTAGGAATTACTAATGATACAAAGACAAAGAAATTCACTCATGCCTCATTCCCTTTGCTGGAAACTTGTACCACAACTAGTACTTGCTTATTGTTTATTCATAAGAGTCATATTTTTGTTGGACCAAGATTTTGAGCTCTTTGAAAGGAAAGAGACTATTGTATACATTTTGGACTCACAGGACATGGAAAATTATTGAGTGTAGGGTAAAGGTGTTTATTCTAATGGAAATTAAGTAACTTTTATCTGATTTAGAATAATGGCTGTAACAGCAACAACAATAGCAATGAAAAAAAAAATCTATATAAACAAACAGAAATAAGCAAAATAAAACCAAACAAGAAACGTCCACACTCCCACCTTCTCAGAGACATCTGGTCTTAACATCTTGGGGAAAGACTTTTCAGAACCTTCTCTATGCCTAGTTGGAGGCTTGCACAGCAGAGTGAGCATCAGGCAGAGAGGGTAAAACTATGAGCTCTGTTATCCGGTAGATGACTCTAATATTGGACTTTTCATACAGCCTTTCTAAACTTAGTTTTCTCATCTTCTGAATGGGAATAGTAACAATATCCTACCTGTTAGAATGCTCAAGAGTTTAAGGAGCTAGCTCATGTGATGTGCTTAGCAAAATGTTTATTTATTTGTTTATTTATTTTGTGCTATACTGACCATCTTCACTTATCAATGAACCCACGTCTCCAATGATCACAGAAGATTCCAATAGAATTAAAATAAATGGACATACAGAAAATGTGGTATTCCCCTTAAAATCCTGCCACTTTCAGTTTGTTCTCTCTACTCTCTCTCTGCTGGGTTAAGACTCAGATGGAATATGCTTTGAAACTCTGCTTGCACAACTTATGCTTCAGCGTGACTTTTTGCTGGTCTTGACTCCACTTCCTTCAGTGCTTCCTTACAACATACCAATAATGATAATATGCCTTGGAACAAGAGCCTTTGTTCACAAGGCAAAACAAGTCTGCTGGCATGACTCTTGGGCAGCCATCACTCCTGCTTTGTTGAACTGGTAAGATAGGCTGTGAAGAGCTAAGATGTCTTTGGCTTTTTCTCATTTCTCTGTGTTCCACTTGGGAAGGGACTATAAGGACGTAGGAAATTCAACATGCTAATGACAGCTCTCACCTCCTTCCAGAATGGCATATTTCTGATAAGTGGGGGTAATATCCTTAGTGTACAGACTGGGATTCTATATTCACTCACAAGTACTGGGTTAAGTCCCAAGAAGCTGTTATTCAAGAGAGCGGTTGCCACTTAAGAAGATAACACATTTTAATTCTAAAATTAGCGCATGCAATCTGGAGTTGATAGATCTGGGTGTGATTTCTGACTTTGCAACTTACTCCTGTGTGATCCTGTGAAAGTTAGTTAGCTTCTCTAAGCCATCGTTTTTTCAACTACAACATGGTTCTAATAAAAATTCCCACCCTACCTCCTCAAGGGGATATTGTAAGATATGAGGACAGGATCATATATGATCGAATTTATGATATGATTATAAATTAGTAAATGCTTACAGTATGCCAAGTACCTTAACTTTTTAGTAGTAACAGGTTGATTTTTTTTGGGGGGGTGCAGGGGAAGAACAGCCCACTCCCCACAAAGAATCCATGATTCAGCACACTCCATGGGTTAAAAGATGACTCAGTTACATCCAATCCGTGTATTCTGTCTCCTGTGAGACTCTGGTTTACTGGACTGATTTTGGATCAACCTATCTTAGTACTGATGTTGGAAGTACTGAGAAAGAGATAAAGAGATCTCTTTTGTAGCTGGAGTTGCTCTGACCAGTATGACATGATCCTTTAGCTACCAGGAGCACTACCTAAGAGGAGCTTCCCTAGAGTGATGCCAAATCAGAGACAAAGCAAAACAAAACACCACTATTGAGAGATGCAGAGGACATTGCTGCAGCCTCTAGCTTCAAACAAATTGCCAATTACATAAACTAATATTTTCCTTTCTATTCTTAAACCAGCATGTGTTAAGGTTTTTAATCACTTGTAACTAAACGAGTCTGGACTTTATCAAGTCTTTATTTTAGAGAAAGAAAATGAGCCTACATTTTTTTTGATTGGTTGCCCAATGCTTATAGCCAGAAACTAGGACATTTAAGCAGTTTGGCAGAGTAGTTTCTAAACTACTGTTAGGTTAAATCCTAGTTCCCTCACTCATTAGCTGAATGATCCTGGGAAATTTTCTTAATTTCTCTGAGTTGTAGTTTGCTTCTGAATTGCAGTTTCTTTATCAAGTGGGGATCATGGTCTTACATCATAGGCTTATTGTCTAGATTAAGTATATGTGTGTATGCATATGTATATGTATGTATATGTATATGTATATATGTATATGTATGTATATGTATACATATGCATATGTATATATTTATATGTATATATATGCATATGTATGTATATGTGTATGTGTATGTATATGTATATCCCTTAAAATAGTGCCTAGAACAGAGAAGCATTAAATAATTGGTAGTTGTGGTAATGACAAGAATGATATTAGCTAAAAATTATTTAATAACAGTAACAATTATGTAATGATAATTATTATTGGGATTTCCTTTTGGGGTGATCAAAAATTTCTGGAACTTAATAGCGGTGATGGTTGTACAACATTGTGAATGCTATGAATGCCTTTGAATTGTACACCTTAAAATGGCAAAGTGGTAAATTTTATTTTATGCATATTTTATCACAATTTAAAAACAACAACACTTAATGACCTCAATGAAATTTCTCAAAACTGATTCTGCTTCAGAATAATCTGGAAGGACTTGTTAAACTATGTATGCTTGACTCTCCATTAGAGGCAAGACTGGGCATCACCATCCCAGAATCCCCAGGATTGAGGAATGAATGATGGACTAGAGTAGACTTACTGGTATTTTACTAGAGACTTATTGTGATTCTAGCAATGAAAGAAATTAAATCATTGATGCGGAGGCAGTGGCCACTGGAGGTTCTGGGAGAGGAAGAGGGAAAAATAGGTATAATTTGGGGGAATTTTTGGAACTTAGGAATTGTCCTGAATGACATTGCAATGGCAGATACAGTTCATTATATAGCCTGCCTAACCTATAGAACTGAGTGGGAGAGAATGTAAACTACAATGTAAACTATAATCCACGCTTAGCAGCAGTGCTTCAATATGTGTTCATCAATTGTAACAAATGTACCACACTAATGAAGGATGTTGTTAATGTGGGAAAATGTGGGAGGGCTAGGGAGTGGGGCATATGGGAATCCTCTATATTTTTTATGTAACATTCATGTAATCTAAGTACTTTTGAAAAATAAAAAATTATATTATAAATATATATATATGCTTGAGAGGAGCTGATGTAGCTCAAATGGCTGAGTACATGCTTCCTATGTACGAGGTCCTGGGTTCAATCTCTGGTACCTCCTAAAAAAAGCCTCACATTGGAGATTCCTATTCAGAAAATCTAGAGTGATACTTCATGATTCATTTATTTAAAATATATTTATTGAGCATCTGATAGGCCCTTGGCACTCCACTATCACTGACCTGGAACATGGACTACATTTTGGAGTTACTAACCTAAAAGTTTGAGCTTCCTGTTAATGCAGGCATTCAAGCAGTGATATTGGCAATGCGATTCCAGATTTAAAAGTGAGTGAGCCTAGAGGACCTATTATTTCTTGTCCAACTCTCAAAATTATTTGAATTTATAACATTGCAAGAAATCAATCACAGGTTTATTGTGTATTTTGACTTCAATAAGAAAGTGAAAAATTCTCCCATTTCTTCTTTGTGCAAATAATATGATGCCCAAATTGATCTCAGATTTCAGGGGAAACAGACAAGCTTATTTTCCAAATTCTCCACTTGTTATGCATAGTGACTAATAAAGGGTGATCAAGAGTAGTTCTAACTTAGTGATTTAGAGCATGGGTTTGTTTTCATGTGGGCTTAAATACCGGTTGCAGCTTTTATTATCTCTGAACTGGGACATGTCTCTTATTCTCCCTGTACTGGGTAAAGTAACCTGGGAAACAGACGTAGACTCTGAGATTTGCATGAAGGAACTTTGCTGGGGTGTGCTCTTGGGAACGCCACTTGTGAGGGATGAGGGAACCAATATGGGCAGAAGGATATATTGTACCACAAAGTATTTACAGCAGAGAGCTCAGCCAGTCCTGTGAGGACTTCTGGTACCATGTCAACCACAATCCCTAAATCTCAGTTTTCTCAGTTTTAAGGTGAGAATAGCAACATCTATCTTGTAACATGATTGTGCTGGTTAAATATGATCATGACAGAGCTTATCACAGTGCCTGTCTTATGGTCACTGCTTGAAAATGGCACACGTGGTGGACAGAATTCTACAATGATTCCCAATAATCCTTACCCTCATATAATCATCACATTATAATGTGGGGGAGGAACCCTTGAGCATAATGAGATATCACTTCTGAGATTACATACATTACATGACAAAAGAGAGATTGCTCTGGGTGATTCTCTAAGCCCTTACAAAGCATATAGCTTCCTCAAGCTGGTTGCCGAAGTGGAAACCCCCAACCCTGATACACACACTGTGCATGGAATTTTGTCTAATAAAGAATAGAGACAATTGGACATCATCATGCAATGTTGTAAATTCTGTGGTTGAGAGAGCTGGGGCCTGTTAGAACTGAGGAGGGTGACGGAGTTTGGTCTTGGGGAATCAGGGAAGATGTCTCAGAAGGGTTAGTAAAGAGGAGTTGTCCAGATGAGAGCAGAAGAAAGACTTAACTTCTAAGCCAGATTAATGAGTTTGGACATTTTCCTAAAGGAAATGTTTCAATATTAAAGTTTAAGTAAGGTAATTAAATGTCTTATTGTTTTTCTATATCCATGATTTTATTTGTCATACCTGCCAACTGAAATGTTTCAAATCCCTTTCTGACTATCAACATCCCCTTCCATTTCTTAAGTTTCATCTTCTTGTGGTAATTTTAATTCCTGGTGGATGTGAATGCATCTTTTCTGAGTCTTTATTTTGACATAATGCATCTTAACTTTTTATTTCAATTACATAGATGCAAGTTTTATTTTCTCTAGATAAGACTTGACTATGAGCTCATTCAGAATGGTTATCATGCTAGAAGAGGTTTTTATCTATAATACATTTCTAATTACCAATTTAAAATCCTGCATAAATGATTTTAGCATATATGTATTAGGTGTTTATTGTTTGTGCCAAGCACATGAAGGCTACAAAGTAGAAAAGAATACCCTCTCAGGCTCACTCTGCACTGAATGAGATTGACAAGAGAAGAACAAAAAGATTGAGGCATGGGCAAGAAACCACAGGGAGGCAAAGAGACAGCCCTCAATTCAGGCTGGAATGAATTAATTATGAGATGAGTACAGGATTAGGTCTTGATTTTAGGCATGATTCTGTCATTGAACTGCTTTGTGGCCTTGTACAAGTGACATCAGCTCTCTGAGCTTCAGTTTCCCAGTATGAAGCAGGAGGATGCTGGATCAGTGGTTTTCTAACTGTGTTCCCCTCTCCACCTTCACAGGCCATTCGAAAGACAGACTGGGGCAGAGAAGAAGACTGGAATTTTAAGCTTTTCCCCCAGCTTCAATCAGAGCATCTTAAGTGTGTGTGGCTACAAGTCTGAAAATAATTTGAGGAAGAGACAATTCTTCCTTTTTCTCCTTCTTCCTTCTTTCATTCTTGTTTGGAAACTCATCTTGGGAATCTGAGTGAAAAAGGAGAAGATATCCCTCATGGAACTGGAGCAGATTGCCAGAGGTAAGCAAAATCCTCTGTGGTTGCTGCAGTGAGCTACAAGAGTGTCTTCATTAGTAAACCGACCACATGGTAAAATTTACCATACTGCAGAGAATTCTCAGTGCTCACTGACTACATTTGCCTCTCATTTTAGCTCCCCAACCCCACTCATTTGCACCATTCACTCATTTGAGCCAGCAGTAATCCCAGATCATTAATTCAGTCACCATAAAGTGAAAACAGTCTGGCTTACCATGGATGTGGCCACAGGACTGAATTGCTATGAGTCCACAGCAAAGATGACACTGAAAAACCCATTATTTCTCTTTTTCTGTAACATCCCTGATCCTCTCCCCATCTTCCATTCCTATTTTTAGTTCCCTAGTTCATATCTCATCACCCCACAGCTGGTCTACTTCAGTAGTCATCTAGCAGGTCTCCCCACCTCTAATCTCTTTCTCCTCCAAACCATCTTGCTCAGACAGATAATGTTCTTTTTGTAAAATATATTCTAGATCATGCCACTCCTTTCTTTATCACCCTTTCTTGGCTCCCCATTTATATCACCGTGAATTCCATAGGAAGGTCTTCTATCTGTTGGCTTCAATCTACATCTCTATTCTTTATCAACCACCTACCAGCTACAGTGGATGAATCTCTTATTTATCAAGTTATCAGACATCCTCCTCTTTCCAAGTCTTATGAATGGTGACTTCCCAATAAAACTGTTCCTGGTAGTCAAAAGCAAATTGTGCCATCATAAAGGTTGATTAGTATTCTAGTTACTTGTTTGCATATCAATTGGTCTCTTTTATTAAATTGATTAAAATCAATTTAATAAAATTTGAGAGTCATTGCAATTTTCTATATTGCATCTTTCCTTTAACCACTTTTCAATGACATTTTTAACCAAGTCACCTATAATTGAATGCTTACTAAAAGGCCAGCTTCTTT
This sequence comes from Tolypeutes matacus, assembly GCA_026826555.1. Taxonomy (NCBI): domain Eukaryota; kingdom Metazoa; phylum Chordata; class Mammalia; order Cingulata; family Chlamyphoridae; genus Tolypeutes; species Tolypeutes matacus. Next base: position 14,692,337 of record JAKSZT010017719.1, on the reverse strand, counting down.
CCCTAGCAACCTATGGGAGGTGGTAGAATACAATCCAATTTCTCTCCTCCATCCTCTCTTAAACACATTTCTAGGTAGCCCTCTATCCTTACTAATGATCTCCAAGTTGCTATGGTCCAATGGTCTCTTCTTCATCTTCTCTTAGTCAAACCGTCAGAAACATTCAACAAAATTGACCACTTTCCCTTTTTAAAACACATTTTTCTCTTGGTTTCTTGTATAACACATTCTCCTGGTTTACATCCTACCTCACTCTAGCTTCTCCTTCTCAATTACCTTTGTTGGTCTCTCCTTCTTGCCTCACCTTTAATTTTGGAGGTGACGAAGGGATCAGTTCTGGCCATCTCCAAAATCATCACCAAACTCTCTCTAAGTTGGCTTATGCAACCAATACCATTATTTTAATTACTATCTGTTTGCAGGTATACAGTACATTTTTATCTCTGGTCCTGATTTCCTTGAACATCACACTGCCATGTAAAATAACTTTCCAAATATCAAATATGAAATAACAAAAGCAGATTTTTTTAGTCCTTTGTCCACTTCATGACCTTGTCTTACCCCAGTATTCCTCATTTCAGTGTGTCATATTCTGATCCTAAAATTTAGAAGTCACCCTTGACATTTTTTCCTTTGGACTCCATCACTCTATCATTAAGTTCTATCAGCTCAACATCCAAAATAGTATTCTAAATTCATTTACTTCCTTTCATCTTCATTATTAATGCCCTAGTTGAAGCCATCATCATTTTTTAGGATTATTTTAATGCTCTTTACTGGTTTCACAGCTTTCATTCTTGTCCCATAAATTGCATTCTCTACACAAAAGCCAGTGTGATCTTTTAAACACATTTTAAGAAGTTATAACAGATATATTTTATGATGGCTAATATTATGTGGTATCTTGACTAGGTTATAGTACACAGTTATTGAATCAAATACTAACCTAGGTGCTGTTAGGAAAGTATTTTGCAGACGTGTTGAACATCTACAATCAGTTGACTCTAAATAAAGATTACCCACTAAAAGTGGATCTGTCTCATCCAACCAGTTCAAGGTCTTAGGAACAAAAACTGAGGTTTCCCTAGAAGAAATTCTACCCAAAGACTGCATTACCAACATACAACTATGTGATTATACCAAATACCATTGACTGTATTCTTTCGATAAATTGTATGCTTTAATATGTATCAATAAAATTGATTTTTTCTTTTTTTTAAAGACTGCATTACCAACTGCTCGTTGAGTTTTCTGCCCGTTGGCCAACTCCTTAAAATCTCAAAATTCATTCCCATTGCACTTAGAAAAAAATCCAGTTTACTAGGATCTGCAAGTAGATTATGAGGTCTCTTTCATGACCAGGCCCTTGATTATCTTTTCAGCATCTCCTACCCACTCTTTGATGTCCTCATTGAGTTCCAGTAACACCCTCTGTTCCTCAAACAGTTTAATATCCTTCTAGTCCTATGACCTGTGTGTTATCCCTTCCCTCTTACAGGAATCATTACATCATTGCTCTTTTCTCGTCACTTGTATCTTAATGGCCTTCCATAACCACCCAATCTACCCATTCGCTTACTGCCCATCACAGCACCTAATCTATGTTCTCTACAGCATTAATTCTATCAGAAATTTTGTTATTTGTTTGCTTATTTTTCATACCCTCTAACTAGATTATAAAAGCTATGAAAGCAGAGACCTTATCTATCTCATTCTCGTTGTTTCCCCCCATTTAGTGGAGTGCCTGGATTATTGTAGGTACTCGTTTACTATTTGTTCAATAAGTAAGTAGTTAAGGAAGAGATTTTCAGAGTCACAGAAAGCTGAGTTCAAGCCCTAGATCCTCCATTCCTTACTGCTGTGACCCTGGAAAAGTCACTTTAACTTTCTGAGTCTCAGTTTTCTCATCCATAAAATGATGCAACTATACCTTCTCTGACTTATTATTGTGAAGTTTAAATGAGAGTACTGCTGAAATTCTTAGTACAGTAGTTTAAATGCAGAAATTACTCAAAAATGATAATTTCTACCATTATAATTATTACCATGTTACCATGATTACCTCAGCATCTGACATTATCATTATTTTCCCTACTTTGGGCTAAGGCTTATGTCCTTTAAAATGTGAATGTTACTTGCTTGAGGTGATGGAAACATTGAAAATCATCATCTACTTATAATCTTCTCCTCAACGTCTCTTGTCTTTGAGTGGAGAAAGCCAAAGCTCTGAGCAAGTAAGGGGCTTAACCTGGGCAGATCGAGACACAGAAGGACTCTATGTAACTCTTCCTCTGCTGTCGACAACGTCCTCAAAATATTCACATTTATCCTCGAGGAAAAGTCAAATGGCCCACACTTACATGCACTAATTCCAAAATCGTAGTTATTTTGGTTGCATCAGTCAGTCACTGGATTTTGGTGCATAATAATTCACCCTAAAACTCAGTGCCTTAAAACAGCAACTACTTTATCTGTTTATGCCTCTAGGGGTTGGCAATTTGAGCTGGATTTGGGCATTCTTCTGGTCTTGGCTGAGCTCACTCATGCATCTGGGCTAGCACTGTTCAGATAAGCAGCTCTGCTTTCCTGGGCTGGCTGCTGGTTAGTTGTGGTGGCAAGGACACCTGGGCCACATGCTTCTCATTCTCCAAAAGGCTAATCTGGGTCTGTTCACATGTGATGGCAGGTGAAAAGAGCAACAGGGGAAGCTGCAAGGCTTCTTGAAGCCTTGGATCAAAACTAGCACAATGTCTCTCCCTCAACATTTTATTGGCCATAGGAACTCACAAGGGCAGCCCAGATTCAGATGATGGTGAAATTGACTTCACTTCTTCATGGAAAGTGATCTAAAGTATATGGCCATTTTTGCAATCTACTTGTAGCTTAACAAAAAATTTGGCTGGTCTTTGTCCACAGTTCCTGGGGAGGTAACCTCTGAATCTTTGGAATTTTCTGTCATAGGAGTAGCTTTTGTTATTCACAGTGGGACCAGGACCACACTCGATAGTTCATACACTAATGACATGTCAGGGTGGAGCTGGTCACTCCTGCAGTCTTAGATTAGGTGACTAGCCACAATAAAAAGACCAACTCTGTGGTTAGAGGGTTGGGGCTTTGAGTCACACTATATTGGCCTATATCAGCCCACACCCCTGACCTGCAGGAGTGGAAGGGGACTGCAGATTGAGTAAAATCAAGTGGATATTGATTTTTATCAATCATGCCTATGTAATGAGACCCCATATATACTAGGGCCACTGGAAACCCAGGAGAGCTTCCACAATTGATAAGATACATCTCTGTGCGGGGAGGGTGATGTGTTTTGACTCCACATGGAGAGGACATGGAAGCTTAAATTTGAAACATTCTCAGACCTCACCCTTTGTGTCTCTTCTTTTGGCTTCTTATTTGTGTGCTGTTACTATTACAAAGCTATAATCTCAAGTCTAACACTTTCATTTCTGTAAGTCATTCTAGGGAATTATTGAACCCAAGGGGGTGGTAGAAACTCCCAAATTTGTAGCCAGTATGTCAGAAGTGGCCTGCACACTCAACTGGTATCTGAATGAGGGCCATCTTGTAGAGGATTACCCTTAACCTGTGGTGTCTGGCCTAACTCTGTGTAGTCATTACTGAATTGAATTGAGTTACTGCAATATTTGCAATTGGTGTTAAAAGCAGTTGGATGATTTTAGAGGTTTTTGAAAAACCTATATATTACCACAGACAAATAGCCTTAGTGAAGGGCCATAGATGTTAGGAAACAGGAATATCTGGAGCAGTCAGCTCCCAGCATCCCGCAAGTTATGTCAGGCCAGCTTATATCCTCTTTACCACATCTCCTTAGTTTAAGTCCTTCCAGACAACTTTGGAGTAAATACTTTTTTCCCATCTGCCCTTTGCTTCATTAGTTTGTGTTCTCCACTCTTCTATTAGAGATGTAAAACATGTCATGTTCCTTTCTCCCATCTGTTTCATTCATTCAGGACTAAACAGAAAGCCCTTTTTAACTAATAACGAATTTATTAAATTATATTACTAACTAATAATGTTTTCCCACCTTGAGTCACATTGGCAACTTTGTTTTGGCTTTAATTTCCAAAGTGTGCATAAGGGTAGAATTTCAGGCAAAGTGACTAGGCTAGGTAAAGAAAAATGTTGGATGTGGTGGGAGGTGTGGGAGGTGGGCAACATGGGAATCCCAGTGGGTTCCGTGTAATATTTTAGGTAATCTAAGCACCTCTTAAAATATATGTATATATATATATATAAATAACATTTTTGTAAGCAAATACACATATATGCATATATATTTACATATCATTTTGCAAATGTTTGTATGTATTGTGAGAATTTTGATTTTTACCCATAATAAAAAAATAAATAAATAAAAAAAATAAAATAAAATAAAAATAAAAATAAAAAAAAAAAAAAAAAAATGTAAGATAAACATGAAGACACACTTTCTCTATTTCCCAGGTCCCAACTCTCATGGTGGTGCTAAGACTTTCAAGGAATAATGGCATGTGTTACAAAAAGTTTTGCTATCTTCACAAGGAAACCCAGGAAATGCTTAAGGCACATGTCCATGGAGCTTTAGAACACCTCATGAATTCCATACGAAAATTAGTCAAACTGATGATTTGGCATTCTATTGACCAAGTATCTAAATAATCAACAAAACAGATTGAAATGACTAGGGTTTAGGATGTATTATGAAGAGGCCAACTGGGCTAGGAGATGTTTGGTTGACAGGTTGGAGCTGGCTGGCCGGCTGCCTGAAACAGATGGCGGCCTCACTGCTTTATGGACTTCTTCCCAAAGGCAATAGTGCATATAGGGGCTGTGGACAGAGGCCTCTCTTTGAACAATACAGTGTCAGCTGGCTGGCTTCAAGCAGCCAAAGCAACATTCCATGCAAGCGCAAGCTGTCCCCCTAGAGGATTCAGCAGAAGGGTTCCTAGTGAATGAACAGCCATCCCTCACGTGTATACCACACTATTTACAAAACATTTCCATTTCCACTGTCCCATTATAATGGAGCATTGTTAATTTCATTTTTATCAACACATTAGAAATGAGAAAATAGACTCAGAACTTACTGATTTGTCCAAGGTCACTGAGAAAATGGCTGAGGCAGGCCTAGCATCTAGGCATTTTGGGTCTGAGGTACTCTTTTCTGTGCAAAGACGAGGGAGGCTGGCTGCAGGAACGATGGCAGTGAATAAATGAGGAATGCAATTGTTATCCAACATGTAAACCATATGGGAAGGGTACTCGGAGAATTAGATAATTAGTCTTCATTTGAAGTAGGGATTATATAATGTGTAATCTCTCTCTAGAATGATAACTTTTCCTACTTTGATGGTTATACAAATTCAAGAAGTGAGGAAGAACAAGATAGTACCAGCCATAAATAACCTAAGCAAACTCACCAAAAATAATGGAAACAAAGTTATTTTCTCTCCTTGCCAGAAATATTTTTGTTTCATGACACAGGATTACAGATCCTTAGATGGCAGATTATGTATGGCCAACTTGAGAATTAGAGCTTATTTTCCCTCCCATTGAATTTGTGCTGGCCCTGTTACTGCTTGCCACCAGAATCAGGAAGAAGTGATGCTATGCCAATCCCAGGCATAGCCTTTAAGAGGATTTAAAGATTTTTCTTCTTCCCTCAGAGAACACTTTTTCTTGGGATTCTTTCTCCTGGAACCTAGCTGCCATGCTATGAGAAGCCCAAGTCACTGAAATAGGCTGGTAGTAGGCACAAAAATCCCTGCTGTGCTCCCAGCCAATAGCTTGTATTAATGTTGGCTTTATGGGTGAGCCATTTTGACATTCCAGTCAAATCAAGATCCGATGTGACTATAATTCTAATCTGCCTCACGTGGAACAGAAAATCTTCCAGCTGAACCAAAGCAACCCAAATAATCATACAAGAAAATGAAGTGGTCCTTTTTAAGCTACTAAGTTTCAGAGTGGTTTGATATTCAAGGGCAAATAACCAAACATAAATTAGTAGCTGGAAGTCTGATGCTGGCTTAACAAAATGTAAGTATGTGGCACTGGCTTGGTAGTGAATGGTGACAGGATGTAGTAGGGATTTAAGGAGACTGTTAAAAAAGGTGGAAAGGGCAGGGAGGAGCTCCTTCTTTGAGGCCGAAAGAATAGTTACCCATGTTATATAATGGTGAAAATGTTGGCAACACTGTCACCTAATGTAATATAGAAAATAGATAGTATACCTAAGGAATTTATGGATTTAACTTAGAAGAGTTTCTAGAATGTTGAAGCTCCTCATTCATTTCTTTCCAGACAGAGTGAGATGAACTAAAGAAGGGGCTCTTCAGTTTTCAAGCATAATCTAGAGAAAGTTTTCCTGAAATAGGATTTTCGCAGTTCAAAAATAAAACTCATTCCTAGTCACTCCCAGCAAAAGATTCCTACAGTAAGAAGTGGCCTTAGGGCAAAGATCAAAATCCAGGGCACTGCCAGTAAAATGTAATCTCAGGGTCAAATCTTAAGGATGCATCTATAAGACCCTTTGTTAGCATTTTAAAAGATTTAAGGGCTTGCCTCTCAACCAGAAAATAAAGGGGGTGAAAAAGACTTCTAATACTCTGAAGGGCATTTGTCTTGGACCATCTTGCTAGAAAAGACTGGTTCTAAGAATCTTAAGGATGTTGTCTCAAGTACCCTGACTCTCAGCCCAAGGAAAGAAGCAACCAGTCTCGAGATGATTTGTGGGTCCAAACTTTTGATCAATGAGTTAATGCAGACTTTGGCTTATGGAGTTAATTATAAATAGAAACACAGAAAACCCACACAATTTTTAAAAGGGATTTTATATGCTTGGAATTAAAGAGACAGAGACTGTTTAAAATGAAATTTGTGAGTCTCCAACTTTCTATGTGCAAGAAGCAAGCTAAGGGCACTAATCAGCTGCAAACATGGGTCATTTCTCATGAAAGAGGAAGGTTGACACAGAGGGTGCGGCCAAAATCCCAGAGAGGAGATTCAAGAGCCATGGAGAACCACTGCCAGAATGCAGAACTAGGATCTAATAAAATTGATTCAGAATTGCTATGGGCAATTTATATGCCTTCTATTTCCCAACTCCCTTTACCTCAATGGAAACAGTGATATGCAAAAGCAGATTGCTAAATTTTCAGGAATTTTGTGAGATTGTTGGTAAATTGAAATTGGCCATGGTGACAGTATTTACTCCATAAAACAAGTAAATGACACAAATCAGCATTCCCTTTACCCCCACAGGGCTGGTTGGTAAACAATCTACTAGTACACCACTATGTGGGAGAGAGAATTATGATTCTACTGTCCCTGTGTCACCATTATCTATTGAGTATGTGGGTATTTAAGGGTCAGATAATTAGTCTCTTTAGTTCATAGGACTTTAAATTGAGATAAATCATACCGAGAAGCCTCATTTGTACTTAGATGTTTTTTAGATGACAAAATCTTACTCTTAGAGCCATTTCAGATAATAGAATAGTTCTTCTGAAGGTGGGTGTTGAGTATGTTTTGCAAGTGAAAGGAGTGTAAATAATTTAGGCCAGAGGGCAGAAAGTAGGTGGTTTAAAGATGCCCACAACTTCTTTGTCTCTTTCCCTAGTGGGAGCTGACATTTATTACTCTTCCTCTTGAATTGGGTTGACCCATGGACCCTTGAGCCAGTAGAATAGAATATGTTCTAGGTCTAGCCTTGAAGGGGTCTGGCAGCCTTCACTTCCTCTCTGTTGCAATACTTACTTTTGAAAGCCTGCTTCTTAGAACCTAGCTGCCAGGCTGTAAGGAGCTGTCGATCAACAAACAAACAAATAAACAAAAAACTGTCTGGGACAATGTGAAACAAGCAAGGATGACCTTATTCAGGGGCTGCTAGAGCAGGTGGAGAAAGAGAACTCAACTCCACTGAGACATAGGACAGCCAGCTTTTTCAAGTCTGAGAATGGACTGAAGGAAAAGCGCTGGAAAATAGTAAGGGTGTTAATCACTGGGAGGGGAGAAGGATTTACTGAGGCTGTGATTAGATCACCTGGAGTCTATAAGGGCTAGGAGAGAGCAGGTAGGAGAAAAGGGAATACCCAGTCAATAGTCTTAGATCCCTGGGTAGCCAGGGTGAGAGGGAGAGGGGAAAGGGAAGTTGGGGGTGAGATGTATATATAAAATAGTTAGGGTATTAAGTGGTCTATTTTCCTGGCTTCCAGTTGTTTTCCTCTGCAGTTCCACAACTGCAAGATTAGTTTTAAGGTAGTCAGGATGGGGAACCGAGAGGTTAGGGATATGTGAGGAGTAAGGCTGGCAACTTGGTCAAGAAAGAAAAACAGTCTTGGTCAAGGCCCAAGCCATAATGATAAGCCCAGTGAAAGCACTCTAATTGACAGCCCCTGCTGAGCTTCCGGGCAACAGACAGCATCAATCATCAGTTGTGTGAATAAACCAGCTTCCTCCCATTCATTTCATTTCATTCAAGAGTCTTAGATCCCTGGGTAGCCAGGGTGAGAGGGAGAGGGGAAAGGGAAGTTGGGAAGTTCATTCATTTCAACCCAACTGAGTCCTTAGATAATGCAGCATCAGCCAATGTTACATGGAGTACAAGAACTGCCTAGCTCAGCCCGGTCATCCTACAGAGGTGAGAAGATAACAAATTGATTTTTTTTTAGCCATAAAATTTTGGGGTGGATTGTTATGAAACAGTAAATAACCCAAACAACAAACAACTTTCATGTTAAACTGTTTCAGCTTACAGTGATAGGGAAAAAACAAAAACAAAAACAACTATTGCTCCGGATAGATTGTATAGAGTTATAGATTAAACCCCCAGTTTTCTGGACTAACATTTTAATAGGGATGCAGCGAATTTTACCAGGTTCCAAAACTTGTTGATATTCGCCTCTGGATTGGGGGAAGAACTATGGACTAGAGCGGACTTGATGGTATTCTCTTGCTCACATATGGTGATTCTAGCAATGCAAGAAATTATAACAATGAGGTGGAGCCAGTGGCCACTTGACATTTTTTGGGTAGGGAGGGGATGAGCAGTTGAAATACAGGGGCTTCTTTGGGAGTTGGAGGTTGTCCTGAGTACCGTTGTGGCAATGGATGTAGGCCATTTTAAATCAGCACACACCACTCAGAACTGAGTGGGAGAGAGTGTGGTCTACAGTGTGAACTGTGGTCTATGGTTGGTGGCAAGGCTCCAGGATGTGTAAGTTCATTGAGGGTGGTGGGCCACACTGTGGGAGATGTTTGTGTGGGATGTGGTGGGAGGTGTGGGATGTGGACAACATGGGAATACCAGTGGGTTCCGTGTAATATTTTGGGTAATCTAAGCACCTCTTAAAATATATGTATATATATATATATAAATAACATTTTTGTAAGCAAATACACATATATGCATATATATTTATATATCATTTTGCAAATGTTTGTATGTATTGTGAGAATTTTGATTTTTACCCATATTTTTTTTTTTTTACCGGGAGGTCTCGGGGATCGAACCCGGGTCCCTCCATATGGGAGATGGACGCCCAACCAGTTGAGCCACATCCGACACCCCAGTTATATTTTAAAGCATTTAAATATAAGGGAAAATCTTTTATTTTTACCTTCATTTTTTTCTATTTCCAACATTCTTAATTTCTTTGTGTAGACCCAATAAAATGTCAATGAGGTCAAAAAAAAAAAAAAAAAAAAAACTTGTTGATTATTAAACTCACCCCGTTACTCATGTTTTCTAACTCCTATCTCACATTTATCCCGTGTCATCAGGCTTCTCAACCATTCTCAGACTTCTCATAACGTGTACAGTATACTAGCAAATCTTACACCGATTCTACCTTTCCGCCTCAGTCTTGTCCTGCAAATCATGAAAACTCAGCCACAACTGGCCCTCCTATACAGAAAATATGCCAGAACTTAAACATTTGTATTGTCACCTCTACCTGTAGCATTTCACCTGTTAGGCTAGATATGTAGTACGTGTTTGACTTGAGATGAGCATTTGTCCATTCTATCATTTTCCCTTAGTATCTCAAGCAACACTTCCAAATAGACTGATTCATCTGTCAATATTCAATAAGTGATGATTAGCTTTCTTCTATGTGTAAGACATAGTGCTAACCACAAAGTTGATGCAGAAATATGTAGTAAATATATTGAAATTCATGTGAAGCACTGAAAAAAAAAATGTTTGAATTATACACAAACACAGAAATATGCTTGTATATGTAAACACAAATGCAACATTGACTTATTTATGAGTAATGACACAAACATAAAAGTATCATGTTATGCTTTTTGTGAAAATTTTCAAGTTTACCAGCAAAAAGATGCATACAACCATTATATAATTACACACACCCATACATACACACCCACACATACAGCCTACACAACTTTTTCTGAATTATGAGAGAGTGACTAATGAGTCATTTTTCAAGCTAAAGAAGTTGAGGAAATGTTTTGCCCATCCATATCTCCAAATCAAAATGGAAAAAATCATACTTCAGAGTTGACAGCTGACTGGAACTCCTACTAAATCCCAAGATGGAAAAGAAGGGAAAAAAGGAATATAAATTACATGAGTCCAGGAAAAATTGCTTCCAAACTGTGGCTATTAACTCCATCATGTTGTGAGATGGTTCTCATCTATGTCCAAGCGGGCATCTCAGTTGCATACAATCTTAATTTATTGAACAAAAGCTCACTCTCTTTAAAATTTCCAGACACTTAAGCTCAAATTTCCTTCAAAAAGTTTTTCTTGACTCACCTCATCCTCTTTACCACTCTTTGTTTTAAACATCAGTGTTGATTACATACATGTGAACTTTACTTATTTTTAATAATAATAATAACTCTTATTAAATATTCACTATGTTCCAGGTACCATTTACATGTATTAGCTCATTTAATCTTCCTCCAAATCCAAAAGTCAGATAAGGTAACTCAAGATCTAAGAGGTTAAATAATTTGTCCGAGTTCTTGCTGTTAAATGGTAATGAAGCCTGGATTTAAATCCAAGTCTGTTTGACTTAAGAACTTGAACTATTTCTAATATACTATAAAAGTTTTCAAGAAGAGTAATTGAATCCTTCACATTACAGTCTGCCTTAGATGACTACTACATATGAATGAATGAATGAGAACAGATTAAATGGCTAAATTTGGAGAGACATTAGAGGTAGATTTATATAACTGCTGATGGTTTGGCCAAGTTAACCTTTATGATCTCTTCTTTTTTTGAAATTCCATGAGAATAATAAAATTAAGTCAAAGGAACAGTAGAACTCTTGTTTGATTGCCTGAAATAAAATGCCTTGAGGCAGAGGATTAACAAATGTGATAATGCAGTCAATTTATAACCATGAAAATACTCTAAGCCTTCAGGATATCCTAGCAGTGGGCTTTTTTGGATGTGGTAAAGATCAATTATTACTTTTTTAAAAAAATTTGTGTAACAACACAATTTTAGAACAAAGAACTTATGTCCACATCAATGCAACTCATATTTCCCATAGAAAAGATTTTATCTAAGGGTGAGTATGTTATTGGTATGAGCTCTTCCTTTTGTTTTCTTCAACCATATGTTTGTTTTGTTGAAAGGTGGAATTAAATTCAGCAGGACATGTGAAACAGTAACAAACTAGGAATTTTGAAAGCTGAAATCTTGTTTGGGAAATTCTCTGAAAATGTTCATGACATTAGATGAGTACTTAACCACGGTGTACTCTCTTTTAACAACTAAACAGAAAGTGAGTTGCCATAGATGATCTAGAATTTCCATTCTTTGCAATTTTGTTGTGTTTGTGAACATGGGCTCCGAGAGCAGGGATTCACAGTTGAAACACTGACTCTGCCATGTCCATCGATCTGATCCTGGACAAATACTTAATCTCTCTAGGTCTTAATGTCTTCATGTCTAAAATGTTGGTAATAACAGTTGTCCCACCTACATGCTGGGAGAATTAAAAAATGAGGTAATGCAATAAAACGCTTATCTTAGTGCCTAACCCATAGCAAAGGCCCAATAAATTATAACTAATATATTGTATTATAATATAATTATTATTGTTAATTGGAAGTTTAAATTTCCAGTTATTGAAAGAGGGTGATGTAGGGGGTCTTAAAACCTTTAAAAGTAAGCCACCGATATCATTGTCATCACCTCCACCTAAAATAGAGTTCAGTGATATATGTAAAATGAGTATATTCTTTGTATAATTAATAATTTTCTTTGTGTAACTTAACACCCACACCCACACACCCAGAGGTAAAAGATGAAAGAAAGAACGAAGAAGTTTTGTACTGTGAAGAGCTGAAGTCCACCTGCTAAAAGTTCTAGATTTCACTTGATCACAATGGGGAAATTAAGTTGATTTTTAAGAATATGCATTTAGACAGATGTTCCAGGGAGGTTTCTGATGGCACACTAGACTTAAGGAGTTGAATAAATATGACTGACTCTTGAATGTGCACATGTGAAAAGATAAGAAGAGGTAAGTGTGACCCACACATAGTACAGATATTCACTTGAGGAAATTGTTTCCAATTTATCCCTAGTTTGCTATTCTAAGCATAACAAATGAAGAACAGGATGACTGAAAGGAATTTTAACTTCTCTCCCTCTCTAACAATGCCTGTACATTCCTCCCAGTGTCCTCATAGATTCACTCATGTTTTGTTTATAAAAAAGAAAAGGAAGAAGGAGGAGGAGAGGAGAAGGAAAAAAGGAGGTTAGAGAGCAACCTGACACTTTTGATTTCATAAAGCATCTTCCTAGCCAGTGGCTTACTTAGTTTTTACTGATTTGCACATTTTCCATTTAGATCAGCAGTTCTCAAAGTTGTTTTTATTTATTTTTTCTGCTTGTCACCCATTACTGATGATGCACCCATGTGCTAAAAGCTCTTGTGGGCATTTGGCCAATTACAGAGTGCTGTAATTCCATCCTTTCCTCTTAAACCCAAGAAATATATATCAGAATGTGAGTGTGATGAGGCACTCTTATCTATATTTAAATCACTTGCAAACTTTAGGAGTTTATATTTAACAAGTTACCTGTATTGCAAACTGAATTCTTACCATGCTACATTTTTTTACACAAATTATCTCATTTACTCCTGCATTGAAGTAGGGATTATCATCCCTGTGACATAAATAATCTACTGCCCAACCAAAACGTGTTCTTCTCTTGTGTAGTATATGTATTAGATTCCTGTGGATGCTGTAAAATATTACCACAAAGTCACTGGCTTAAAACAACATTCTCTCACAGATACCGAGGCCAGAAGCCTGAAATCAGTTCCACCAAAATGAAATCAAGGTGTTGGTGTAGACAGGGCCACTCTGCCTCCAGAAGCCCTATGGGAGAATCTTTTCTTGGCCTCGTCCACCTTCTGGTGGTTGCTGGCAGTCTGTGACTTGTGGTCACATCACTCCAATATTTGCCTCTGTGGTCACATTACCTTTTCCTATTCTGCAAGTACTGAATCTCAATTAACCTGTCTCTAGAGGATACTTGTGATTGGATTTGGGGCCCACCTGGATAATGCAGGACAGACTCCCTGGGTCAACATCCATAACCTAATGACATCTGCAAAACCCCTTTTCCTTATAAGGTAAGATTTACAGGTTCCAGGGATGAGGACTTGATAACTTTGGATGGTCATCATACAACCTACTACACTATAGATCTCTACCTGGAAAACAGTGATTCTAGCAAAGTTTACATTTCCCAGATCCCCTTGTAACTATTTGTAATCATGTGGCTAGTTACTGACAGTGATGTGAGCAGAAGCAATGTGTGCTATTTCTAGGAAAAGGCTCTTTGAAAGGAGGATAACGTTCTCCATGCTCTTTTCACCACTTCTGCTGGGTGCTTACAAATGTTTATGAGGTCCTGGAATGTGGTGCAGTCATGAGATTGAAGGATCCTGGGTTACTGAGTCACTGAATGGAGGTGAGCTCTCAGCTGACCAGAAACAACACACACGATTTGTTATAAAAATGAGGATAAACTTTTACTGTGTGTTTGAGCCAGTGTCTATTTTTATGGCAGGTGACCTATCCTAGTTAATATAATCCCCTTTATAGTTATAAAGTAACTGAGCTCAAGAACTATTAAATGACTTTCTCATTTTCACACAATTAACACCAGGTAGTGCTGGGATTTGAACCAGAGAGGTCATATTCATGTACCTGAAATGTTAACCACATTGATATCCTTTACCGAATCCACTATATCAGGCATTCCACACTCAACACCCTTTGTGCATGAGTGTGCCTAGGTCAGCATCACTGTGCACAAGCCTAATCCAGCTTAATGTCGTGGTGCAAGTCAGACCTAAGTCCCAAATCCTGATGGATTACACAAACACACACGAGCACACACATGACCACACTTGCAGACCATGATTTTCCTCCCGTCTGGCCAAAGAAATACGATCATTGCTTTTGGCAGGCAAGGTCACCCTTGGTCTGAAACTTGAGTTTTAATCATACTCTCTGCCTGAGTACTTGACCAGCCTCCTTGTTTGAGCCTATATCCCTGCTACTGCTTCTCATCGACTCTGAGCCTTGTCAGCCTGCCTTTATTTCTCCCTTGGATTACCTTCTTGCACACGACTTCTGGCCCTGAGAACTTACAGTATCTGCCTGTTCCTTCTGTCTTATTCAGCTTTTAGGTCTGGCTCTTTATGGTTAGCTCAATCTGTGAGTTGCAGGTAGATTGAAATACATGTGGACATGGAACCCTGCCCTTGAAATACTGAACTAAATTGATTTGGGGCAAAGCTAGAGGAGAAATACAGGATTCAATATCTAGTTTGTACTCAAAAAAGCCCAACTCATGTCCATAGAGCTTTACTTGGTTTACCTAATCTCCACTCAAATGCTACTTCACCTGAAACTTAGCCATTATTTTGGTCCTCACAGCTTAAAGCAACACTATCTTGTTTTACAGTACAGGGTAAAACACCTGGTTCATTGGTGACTACCAATGACAGGGCCCTCCCTCACTGCCTTTCCTGGCAGTTCATATATTTTAAATCACTTGGCTGATGATGGTGGGTGGAGGGGGTGAGTCTGGTTTAACTACTCACCAATTTTGTTCAAAGGAGGGAGAGGGGCCATCATCTTGATAACCCATCAAGTATATTGGAGATTATTGCCCCTCTGCAGTTCATGAGGCTGGGCCAAACAGTGAACAGAATTGTTTAGAGCTAGTATTTCATCAGGACTAAGTCACGAGGCTGATGGAATATTGCCTTTTGGAGATAAATTATGCTTTTAATTTTGCAAATGCATCTGGAGCTGCAAAAGCACACCCATCTAGATGTAAAATTAAGAGCAATGCCTTAGATTAGGAGACTTTCTGATTTGCATTCTGCTGAGCAGGGCCAATGGGCAGGGAGTTGCCTGCTTCCTTAATTTTCTGGTATTTAGCATCATACATCTCAGTGACTATGCAGTTGTGTTTTATTTTCCTAACTTGCACTAGAAACATGTTTATTTGCCTTTAATTAAAAAATAATTCTAATCAATAATGTAAGAGAATGTTGGTAAAGAGCTTTTTATTCTGCAAATGTGTATCAGACATAAGAAGTAGGATTGTGGGGATATTTAAGTAGCAGTGCATTTCTCTCAAATTGTGTACTTGATTTTCTTAAAATCCACAAACAGCAGGAAATAAAATATTGACTTTTAAATTTTTTCTTTATTTTTCAGTTGCTAATAAAATTATACAAAGTCATTTAAAACTGTAAAGAACTGCTATGGTAGGAATTGGAAGTGGATAGAAGTCTATTCTCTTCCTCAATAGGATCCTCTAATTTCTTCCTCTTTGAATGAAATTTGGGGTGAAAATCAAAATAATAGCTATACTCATCCATACCCACTCATATATTCATGTATAAATTTATGTAATCTTACACAGATCCATGCATGCACATCTACATAGTCACACATAGGAATAAATTCCCTCGGCCCCACACACATAGAAACCCTCAGGCATATCATTATATATACACATTCACATGCACAAGCCATGCACCCTACTTGCTCAACCTTTGTGTCTTTCTAGAATTGATATATATCATTTGCTATCCAAACTCAACTGTGAGTATGACTGTTGTCAGGAATCCAATTTCATTTACACTAGTGAGCAATTCTATGGTAATATCTCCAGTTACTGGACAACATTCAGTTAAACACTGTCTAGTAAATCATAAATCATTACTGTGTGAAAGAATTCCTTCAGAGAAGAGCAGGGAGCTCATCTTTACCTGCAGTTTTGTTTTTTTTTTCCCCCAAGTTCAAATCCTGCCTCTGTTTTTTAAATTTTTCATATTTATCTTTTCTTTAATTATTTATTTTTTTTATTTTTAAAGAAGCTTTAGATTACATAAATGTTACATAGAAAGTATAAGGGATTCCCATATGCTCTACTCCCTCCCCCTCCCACACTTTCCCCCATCAACATCCCTCATTAGGGTGGTACGTTTGTTACAATTGATGAACATATATTGAAGCATTGCTACTAACCATGGATTACAGTTTACATTACAGTTTACACTCTGGCCTGCACAATTTTGTAAGTTATTACAAAATATACAATGGCCTATATCCAACACTGCAATGACAGGCAGGACAATTCCAATGTCCCAAAAATGTCCCCACATTACACCTATGCTTCCCTTTCCCATCCGTCAGAACCTCTGGTGGCCACTGCCTTTATATCAATGATAAGAGTTCTTCCATTGCTATAATAATAATAAGTCTATAGTAGAATAATAGTAAGCCTACTTTAGTCCATTGTTCATTCTCCAATCTTGAGGACTTGGGGATGGTAATGCCCACTCTGCTTCTAATTGAGAGGGAGCTTAGATCCCATGGGGCAGATGGATGGAGCTATCTTGCTTCCAGTTACAGACAGTCTCTGTTCCTTGGGATGGACATTGTCCATCATCATCTCCTTGTCAGTTGTCCTGGGTGAGTCCAATGAATTGGGAGGTAGGTGTTGAAACTCTGCTAAAATTCAAGCTCAACTGGCACATGGACAGATCAAAGGATTAGGTCTCTGGGACATATATTTATCAATTATAGTGCTAATTACAGGTTCAAGTAAAAGTGGCAGAAAAGCCAGGTTTAGAGAACCTATAAATGAGTCTAATTCTGTTACACTGGGGAAGATAATTCCAAAGTAAGGCTCATTGACAGCGTGCTGAATTCCTGAGCTGTCTGCACTGCTCACCATTTCTGGATGCCTCTAGAGCCCTCAGGAGCCCCACTATTTGAAGCATTGTTTGCTGTGTCTCATTGTTTAATGAGATTCTACCTGCAGGTTTTTAAATGAATAAAGCAAATGAAGATGAAACCCTCCCTAGATGTGTTCTAATCCTTTTTGGTACCGATTAAAAACAATCTGGACCCTTCCTTGCTAGGCTGCACTCTTTGATTTCTGCCTGGTCACTGAGGTTGTATTGAGGAGGGCATTTGTGAACAACCACAGAACTGGATTTTATGGTGGCTTGAGGTGGTAGAGTCCTAAAAGAGGAAATTAGGAAGATTTTTTTTCCCCTAATAAAAACTGACTTTATTCATTTCTATCATCCATCAAGTTCATTTACTCAAATAATGCTTATTAGAGTATATGTGTTCCGCCAGGCACTATATCAAGTAGGCCCTGGAGATACAATGTAAGCATAAATTGTTGTGGTTTCTGACATTATCCCACGTATAGCCTAGTGGAGAAAGAGGCATGAATGAAATAAATAATCTCAGAAATAAATGTATACACAAAAGTGACTTCTTTGAAATAACTTAAATCTAAAGGGATTTGACCAAGCTGAGGTTACAAAAAAGTGTTTCCCTGGGGCAGTGACATTTGAACTGAAATCTGAAGGATGACTTGCATATTAGTAATCAGAAAATAGAGAGCACAGAGGTTTGCTCATAAATACTTATTTCCACTGGACATTGTATATATTTTTCTTTTATACTTATATATCTCTTTCCCCCACTAGCTCCATGGAGCAGGGACTTTGCTTTATTCCTTTGCTCTATCCACAGAAGAGTATGGCCTAGTGTATTTTGGGTGCTCAAAAATATTTATCATAAATATGGATTCTTGCTCAATACTCACAAAATGTCTAAAAAAATGGTACTATTATAATCATGATAAAGGTGCTTAAGCCTGATATGGATAAAGGAATCTCTCAAAGACAACAATATTCAACCCAAGTCTGACTCTTAACCATTCTGTCCTCCTGTCTTTGAGATGACATCAGTGTATTCATAATAAGGCAAAACATGGAAACAGCAGACATTTCCCGCAATAAAGTAGAGGTCAAGCAAGTTGTGTAATATAACATAATGTATCATATCATATCATCATATCATATATCATAATCATATATCATATAAAAATAAAGTATAATGAAATTAGATACTTTATTAGTAAAACCTCTAAGGATCTTTGTCATACATGGGCATGTCATATAAAACAATGCATTCTTCTAAAAAATATTTATTAAATATTTATTATATGCAGAGACCCTGCTGGCTATAATGGGATATATGAAAATGATTCTGACATGGATCCTACCATCAGGTTTATTCCATCTTCTTATAATCACAGTATATGCTGTGTAACTAAATCTTTCCTCCATTACTTACTAGTGATGGAATTTAGTTTCTCTGAGACTTAGCCTTCTCCTTCATTAAAATTATGAGGAAATTAACTTTCTTTCTAGATGTTTGTGAGCATTGGAGATAATTGCACACAGAGTGTGTGGTTCAAGCTGGGTGCACAATAAATACCTTCAGTGGTGATGATGAGGAAGATGCAGGGAGACATACATGGATCACAATAATAATCAAAATTGGACGTTATGAGTGCCATAAGATATGTTTACCTATTTCAGAAGGTTAAGTTCAAAAGAAGAAGGTATGTGTTTATACATAATATTAAGGGAAGTAAGTTATGATAATCAACAAAATGAGAGCATAACATAATAAATATATACCCTAACCATAAATATCTGTGTAATAGCTATACACATAGGCATTATAAAAGAGTATCTAAAATGAGCTGAGATGATTTCTATTTTTCCTTTAGAGTTACTTTATTATATAGTAAAATACACACACACACAGAGCTACACACTCACATAGCAGGGATTTTTGTATGGAAAGGAGGTCTTTTATTCACACTGACCTTGGCCTGTAGAGTTCAGAATTCATTACCATTGAAGGCTCTCTTAGGAGCTATGACAAATGAGTCCATGGCTTTGGTCCAGTTTCTAATGGACACCTGTCCCTGTGATAAATACCCCCATTCACAATGGGTATACCTGGATCCCTTGGCTATAAGATCACTACCAAAGCATAGAGAATATGTCAAATTTGCATCATCTTTTAGAAAGCTTGGATGCTTTTTGTAGGTAACACTGTTCCGCTTCTATTAAAGTGGCCTTGGGAGGTGTGTATGCATTGAGGATGGATGGGAACTCACATGAAGGGGTGAGAAATTCCCAGAAGGCAGAAAGAAAATGTGGATATCAGGAAAATTCAGCGTGTAGGTTGAAAATGACCAATAACTTGCAGCTCATCCTATCAGAAGATATATTTCTCTTTCCCACCCCTTGAATCTGGGTTGGACTAGTATGCTGGAGAATGAGAGGCTACAAGAAAGAGAACCATGGAGGCTCCACTGAGGCGTATAAGTGTGGCCATCCTGGACCTCAGCTATCCAGTTGATCTTGGCCATTCAGTGCAACTGAATGCAACACATGAGTGAACCCAGGTGAAATCAGTCCAGCCAGTCCGTTGAATTGTGAGATATAGTAGATCACTGATGTTTAAGGTACTAAGTTAAGTGCTAGTTTGTTACATAGCAATAGATAATTTATACATTTGTTCATGGGGATCAAGGAAAATCTGCAAGTGCCTGTTTTTCTCCCTACAAAGCAGCATACATAAGATTGGGGTTAGTTATACATTTTAACCATGATAACATCCAAAGGAGATGTAGGGTTTTGGGCCCTACAATGAAAACAGAGTCATTCATTTAATGGCTATATGGGAATATGGCCAACACTTGCATTTTCTCTGTACTCTGAAACTCAGCCCATCTTGTTTGCTTTCTTTTTACCCACCCCACCTCTCTTCACCTCCTCACTCCCACATTAACCAGGGAGCTATAGAATTTTGCCCTCTATTATTCAGAGCAATTCACCCTCTCACATTCATTCACTTATTCACCCATCCATTCATTCTCTCATTCATCAAATATTTATTATTTACTTTATGAGAGGCAATATGCTGGAAATATAATGGTATGCTAAAAAAAGTCCTGGCACAATTGTATATTCCAAACCCATTGAGGTGCTATCAGGGAAAATAAATAAATAAAAGAATCTTTAATTTCAAAATATTGTTTATCCTACATAAAAGAAAGATCTGGTTATAAAATTGGTATTTTCTTCCACTATAGGTGTGGGTCTATGTGTATAAGCATGGGTGTTTAAGTATATGTGTGCAGTATATATAAATTCTGTGCATTTTGCATGGATTTATGAATGTGATTAACCATGAATATACATAGGTGTGAATATATATGTTTTAGTTGCTCGATGAAAAGGTATTTATTTGGGCAAGTGGGTATACCTTATGTATTTTAACTTTTGTTTTTGTATGTGTGTGCATAGTTGCAAAGGTATAAGTGCATGCAAAAATTATACATCAAATATGGGTACATTTATGCTTTGAGTATACACACATGTATACACATGTGTAAACATGTATGCATGCTGAGGGGAAGAGAGAAACGTATATGGGAAAATGGTGATACAAAACTGTTTAGTCTCCACCTGTTTATAATGAGTAGTGTTATCGCAAGTCTAAGATTTATTCATTCTTGCCTTGATGTTTGAAGGTGTCAAAAATGGGAGGAAAGAGATGGCTCTCAAACTTCTTAAATCCTCTAATATTCAGTTTTCTACTTACTCAGCTTTAAACATCACTCATGACAGTAACAGCCCTAAAAGAAGACAACAGGGGTTATTTTAATAAACAGATCAGTTCCATCATTATTATTACAAAATAATCAAATGAAAATACTGGTAAGGAAGATGTGGATACATCAGTGTTTAAGAAAACTGAGCATCAATTATTTTTTGCTGCTTTTATAGAAACAGGAAGATCGCTAGTTGTGGCAGATTGACCGTGTACCCCAATTTGGACATTTTTTTGGTCTTTGTTCACATTCTGGTGGGTGTGGACCCAATGTAAATAAAATCTCTTCAAGATGTTGCTTCAGTCAAAGTGTGGTTCCATGAATCAGGTTGGGCTTTAATCCATTTTACTGGAGTTCTTTAAAAGTAGAGTGAAAGTCAGATGGAGACAGAAGCCAAGAGGAACACTCAGATGCTGGAAACAACAGAACACAAAGGAGAAAGGAAAAGACAAAGCCATGTACATAACCATATGATGGAAAAGACAAGGAACCCCAAAGATTGGTGGTCAGCCAGATGATACTGACCCCGGGAGAAAGCAAACCATTTAGCCTCCAAAACTGTTAACTAATAAATTCCTGTTAAGCCAACCCATTTTATAGATTTTGTTTTAGGAGCTAGGAAACTAAAACACCAGTCAAGGGCCTTGGTTACACAGAGTGACTTCTGAAAGGTGCCACACATCAGCCCCACTAATTAAAGACCAGGGAACATCACCAAAACCATTGATAACATGGATTACTGACAGAATACCCCTTCTAAGCTGTTAAATGAGCAAGGCTTCACTTAGCAACCATCACCCATTTGCAATGAATTACTTGCTTCTCTTCCACACTGCACCCTTAGGAAGTCTTAATGGGCAATGTATTTTATTTTTCTAGATTTAGCAATCATGCAAGATAATGATGCAGCAAACTTCCCATTGTCTTACCTTGGAGACACTTGCCTGCTCAATATGTTCAACAGTTATGTTTGGGAGGTCCCAGCCTCATCAAGAAATTCCAAACTCAAACAAACTGACAAAGCTATTATGTAATTTGTTGTCTTTCCCTCAAAGCAAACTTTTTAAAAGTTTGGAACATCCTCAGAAAATTCCCATTTTAACTAATCAGGCTTGCTACAAATAATTTATAACATGCCATTTGAAACTGAGCTGTTAAAGCATTTTTTATTTGCCAGTAATATACATATGTTATTTCATTTCCTTTTTACAATAGCCTTTGAGAGGTCAATACTATTGTCCCTATTCCAAAGATGATGAGATTGAGGCTCAGAGAGGATGAAGAGAATCACAATGGGAGTCAAGAGATTATTTTTTCTTTAAGTGTCTTAGTTACCGCATGTTTGTATGGTGATAGAAAGGGTCTAGTAGAGATAGAAAAGGAATGATATTAGAGAAAGGGAGGGGATGGTTACTAGTACAGTGTCTCTGTGTAGTTGAGAAAGAATGGGAACTAGTGGACAAGTGTAAGGGTTGGCTGTAGATGAGAGTGGAGACCTGTAACCATTGGGGAATTTGATGTAATTATGAATTCCAAAAATATAATTGGATCATGCTTGTAAACTGATCTGTTAATCTGGGCATGATTAAGTTATGATTAGGGCGTTGACTGGGCCACATCAGTAGGGCGTTGAGCCCCACCCCTTGGTAGGTGGGGGAATCGAATATAAAAGGCAAGGCAAAGGACAGTTGAAGTTTTTTGAGAAGCAGTTTTGATGTTGGAGAAAAGGCCCCAGAAGAAGAGAAGTGAGCTGTTCGCCTGATAGTCTACAGCTGACCTTGTGGAGGAACCAGAAGAACTAAGCCTGGAGAGAAACGCAGCCCCGGGAAGAGAGGAAACAGGAAGCCTGAACCCTGGCAAACGTCGTCAGCTGTCTTGCTCCAACACGTGGCAATGAACTTTGGTGAGAGGAGAAACTTAACGCTTTATGGCCTGGTATCTGTGGACTGCTACCCCAAATAAATACCCTTTATAAAGACCAACCCATTTTTGGTATTTCACATTAGCACCCCTTTGGCTGACTAATACAAGACCATAAAAGGAACGCTGGAGAATAATGCTAAGGTTCTCAATATGAATTTAGCTAGAGGGGAGTTAGGAAATATGGGCACATAGGTGTGTAGATAAGTTGGCTAGGAGGTGAGAGCTTATAGCTGTCATTTGTCAGTGAAATTGGATGACTGTTTGTTGTGACTGAGCATGGGTTGAGGGAAGTTGGAGGATGCAAAATAACAGAAAAGATAAAAATAGCCATCTAGAAGAGTGAGAAAGCAGATGGACTAGGGATAGGTAAAACGATGGCCAGACAACATTGAGGATAAATTTGGGGAGTGGGTGTAGCTCAGTGATTGAGTGCCTGCTTTGCATGTATGAGGTCTCAGTCCCGGGTTCAAGTTGAAAAAAAACAAACGATAAACTTGGATTGACTCTGCTTTTAACTGTTGCACTATATTTCATTTTAATGCTATTTTCTTCTCTCTTTATTGTCCTGTTTCTTACTCTGTTTTGTACAGAAGAGAGACACAAATTCATAGCTACCACCTTTCTCCAAAATTATAAGTACTAGATATCAATAGCAAGTTAGCCATTTAATAACATTATGACCTGGGGATTGTCAAACAAACTTCAGTTTCCTCATGTCTAAAACAAAGTTAATTTAAAGCACAATACTATTGTGAAATTCAAATAGAATCCTTTACGTTAAAATGCATTGTTTACTCTAAGTTGCTTACTTACATGAGTACTTTTCTTACTGTCATCGGAAGTCTATATAATAACATAAATATAATATTTTCTGTTCTGTAATGTATATTTATGTAATTAAATTTTAATTTTTTTTGTCTCTACCATAGTCTTTTGTGTTAATCAGGGCAGTTAATATCATACCCATTTTGTAGATGAGAAGATGAAGGCTCAGATTGTTTGAGTGATTCACTAAAAGTTACCCAGTCCACTGTGGCTCTTATAGAGACTCAGGGTAGTAGATTTATATTTTAGAGGACTTGGTCACAGAAAAAGAATGACTATATTAAAATAAGAAGAAATAAAATTGCTATTCAGAGCCTTAACATTATTCCCCAGTGTTTCTATGACAATTTAAGTGTAATGACTTTTGAAGATGCTAGAGTTCACAGGTCTTTGCTTGAAGAACAGTCAGCAGCAAGAGCTAAAGATAGAGATTTTAGGGCACTCAGAGGTCCTACACAGAGTAACAAAGTGAGAAATAAAGAACTGCACAAAGGGGAATCAACTCCAGGTAATATGGATGTTTTTCTGAACCAACTGAGTAATTGCAGAGAAGCAGAGGAAGAAATTGAGTCTTTCTTTAGAAGGCAAGATAGAGAAAAAGGGCTGTAATAACAGGCACTTCTTCAAACCTTGAATCTCATGTTTAAGTATGCACAACACATTTTAATTATCATCACTATTATACCATTCATCACCATGTTGGATTGTAATAAGAGGTAATAGGATGCATTGTCCCTTTCTTACATTAAACGTGTCAAGTACCATAAATAGGACAATTGACATAATTGCTGTAAGTCCTGGTGTGTATATGTGTGTGGGAGGTAGTGGAGAAAATGATCACGGAACTCTCACTCACAAAATTCCAGGATGAATTTACATAATTGGGTCTAAAAATGGTATATCACCATTAAATGTACTCACCATTCTCGCCTCTCGCTCACCCTCCACCCCCCTTTTCTAGGGAGGAGGGGTTGCTAGAGTTTCAATTATGTTCCTATAAAACCTCCTTTTTATTCTGTGGATTGGTTGGAAACACAAAGTAGGGATGATGTTATTGGAAACAACCCATTAGTTTGTTAAATTAAACCTCACTTAACTACATTTGGATGAGGAAAAGGGGGAAGGGTATGTTTTCATGAGAAATACACAAGTTGAAATTGAGTAACCTTACCTAAAATATTTACACCCTAGAAGATGTCTTGACACATTGGAGGAAGAAGGCCATCTGACAGGGATACCAGCTACAGTTTATCAAGAACAAAACATAGTGAGCTTGTTATATTATCTTTCTTCTTTTAGAAAATAATTCCAAAGTAACACAATGAGAGATATAAGTGGTAGTAACACTACCCTCCTGTCTCCTGTCTCCAAGAAATAAGGTAAAGATGAAGAAATTTGAATTCAAGGTATGGCTCATTTATTGATAGGCTTAGGAAATGCCCCTTTATATTTTGTTGTCTCCACTCTCTCATCTGCAATAGTGAGGAGTCTGAGATGGTCTCTGACTTTGCCTCTAATTCTCATATTCCCAGAACAGATAGGCCTTCTTCAAGGAGTCAAGCAACTTTTTGGAAAGTTGGCTAAGAGGGAGAAATGATGATATTTTTGCAAATACCATTTAATTTTATTCTCATAATAACACTAAGGTAGCTATTTTATAATTATTTCTACTCTCTTTTTAAAGAGGAAGAAATAGACCTTCAGGCAGATAAATAATTTGCCCAAAGTGACACAATTACTGTGTGGTCCATTTGAGATTCAAATCCACGTGGTTTGAATCTAGAAATCCATACTATTTACCCTATACTTTGCAGAATTCCAAAAAACATGGTATGTTGCTTTCCTTATACTTGCCCACCTGTCTCTCTCCTTCCTCCTTCCTTTCCTTCCCTCTTTCTTTCTTTCTTTCCCTCCTCCTCCTACTCCTCCTTCTTTTTAGAAATGTTCAAAATGGAGAAGCCATTGAGAACCAGGACAGGTGGTACATTACTGAAAACTGTACCCTTATCCCATAGAGCAACCCAAGCACCCCACCTACCCCACCACCAATACTCATTAGCCTCTATCCCTGGTCTCTTTTCAAAATTTAAAAGACACATTTTGCCATTTTTACTTTTTCCCAGTATTTGGCACAGATTAAGTGCTCAATAAATATTAATTGAATAAAAGAATAACATGTATTGCACATAATGATAACTATTTGTATTAGTCAGCCAAAGGGTTGCTGATGCAAAATACCAGAAATCTGTTGTCTTTCATAAAGGGTATTTATTTGGGGTGGAAGCTTACAGTTACTAGGCCATAAAGTGTGAGTTACTTTCCTCACCAAAATCTGTTGCCATGTGTTGGAACAAGATGGCTGCCTACACTCAGCCTTCCTCTTCCTCTTAAGGCTCCATGGTCCCAGCTTCTTCCATTATTAGCTGCAGGCTGGGATAAGTCTCATCTCCTGGGACTCGTTTCTCTCTAGGCTCAGCTGCTCTGTTTTCTCTCATGTGTTTATATCCTGGGCTCCAGCTCAAAACTCTCACCTCTCTTCTCTGCAGTGAGGATTCTCTGTGAGTCCCTGCTCACCAAGGGGGCGGGAGCTCAACATTCTACTGACATGGCCCAATCAAAGCCTTAATCATTATTTAATCAAGTAAAAGTGAAACATCTAAATCCAATATAATAGAATATGCCCAGAGGAACAAACAAGTTTACAAACATAATCCAATATCTATTTTTGGAATTTAAAACAATATCAAACTGCTACACTACTTTTTGTATCATTTTTCCATCCAAATATGTCCTTTGGGGGCAAAATCAGAGTAGACTCAACATTGTCATGACACACTATCTGGCACATTGTAAATTTTGACTATTTATTGACTAATTTAATTGCTTATGATGTGAACATAAACAATTATATTTATGAGTCATATTTTTAACCCTGAATTTAGATTACATAATACATAGATTACATAATTACACAGATTACATAATAGTCATTTGATAAATAGTTTTGGAAGATTGATTGAATAAATAACCAAAGAAGTAGGTAGCTTTAAATTTCTTTAAGGAAGAAATTTAAAAAAGAAAGGGGATTCTTTTGAAAAATGTCTTGAAGATTGTACATTCTATATTCCCATTTTGGAAACTCATATTGAAAATCATCATAGTAAAGCCTGTCTAAATCAAATTCAATCAACCTCCCTAACCTACTTTATCAAGCAACAATTTTCCATGTAACTTTTCATGAGAAAAGTTCTGAGAAAGATGCTTTGAAAAAGCTGTTGAAAAGGAAGAAACAAGGAACTTGGAATAAAAAGACTGTGATTTAACTATTGACTTTGCCAGTTATTATTTGTTAAATTTAAGTGAATCACTTACCTTCTCTGCATCTTACTCTTCTCATTTTGGAAATGGGCATAATTATGTCTTCTCTTTGAGCTCATCATCATAATGAGATATGTGTGTTAATGCCTGAAACAAGGTAGGAACTCAATAAAGGCTTTTTCCTCTCAGTAGTTCCCAGTCAACATTTTTTTTTTAACCAAAGCGCAAGTATGGTATCATTTTGTTGTCATTTTGTTGTTTATTTTACTCCAACAATGGATGAGATTTGGATTTGACCTCTAGTTGCCTTGTTTGGGACAGCTGTCTTCATTCCATGAAGTCAGGGATGATTTAATAGTTGATTTTGACCAGATACATATCAGTATCAATTTGGACACAATTCTTCTGTCTTCTCTGGACCTGAAGATAGCCAAAGACTTTCTCTGTGTTCTTTGTAAGGCTTGAGTCATTCTTGGAGATAACATGGATGTAAATGGCCATTTGCCATTTAACATGCCAATTTTATGTTGATGGGAAATACTGAATCCCTCCCAATATTCCTTTGTTCTTTATGGGTACTTATGACATTCTTTTTTCAGTGTTCTAGAAGGGAGGCCACCTCAGTGATATTTTTCAATGTAATAGTAACTTAAATTAATATAGCACTGTATGTGATTTCTACTACAGAGCTACTTAGATTCCTTCCAACAGACATTGATGGACCACCAATTAAGAGTCAGGACCTGGGGATGTAAGGGGGATTTTGATGAGTAGTCAGCTCTCAAATAGAACATGAATGTAAAAGGATGTGGTGACACAAGCAATGAATCAGGACCAACCCCTTTTCATCCCTATAAGGGAGATTAGACATATACCATAATCCCTATTGTAAAGATGAATAAAGTGAAGCACAGAGTGTATAAACGACTTATTCAAAGTGACTTGATTTGTCTGTCCTCTATAATGATTTGAATAGTCAAACATGGACCCAGTGTAATAGGTGAAAATTACTCCAAAGAAATAAAACATCTAAACCAACGAATCTTTTCAAATAAATATATTTTTCTTATTCCATGTAGAGATAATAGCACCGATTCACTGCTATCAGAGTTACCAAGTCTTTAAAGAAATTTTAATGAATAGACAGGACATGACTATCACAGTTCACAGGTTTTTTTAAGGTAGTCTGTTAGGGTTTGTTGATGTAGCATAAATATTCTGACTCTGAAAAATGTGTTTATGTTATTAATCTGCTTGATTAATCTTCTTTTGGCCTATCATTAGAATTTTTTTTTTTTTTTTTTTTTTTTTAATAATCTTGATGTAATCAAACCACACTGTTAAATTTTCCAGAACAATTCAATGGATCTTTACCATGTATGACTTCGATCACCTTGAACACTGGGGAAAGACTACTCCTTCTTCATGACCTCACTCAGCTAGCAACTCCCCTCCTGACTTCCTCAGATAGAGTTCATTGAAAGCCCATTTACTATCCAATGATACTATGGAAATATTTCTACTTCAGCATTTTACTCCATGATACCACAATTATTTGCTTATGTGTCCGTATTAAATACATACACTTTGAATGACTTATCCATCATCATTATTGACTAGAACAATAAAAATAATAGCTGTAATATGTTAAATGCTCATTACAAGCCAGGCTCCATATTATAGACTTTACAAGAATTATCTTATTTTAACAAATTTGCTATTATTATGCCCATTAACAAAATGACAAAAACTGAGATTTAACCAAGCAACTTTTTCCAAGGTCACACAAATATGAACAGGTTCCATGATAAAAATCCAGATAAGTGTGATTTCAAGGCCTAGATACTCTTTAATTGTCACAACTGAGTCTAAGTCAGTGCCCAACATTCAGGCTTTCACCAAATATTTTTTAAATTGCATTAAAATGTAATTTTAGAGATCATCTGCGGGAGCTCTTTGGTCTAGCTTTAATCAAATAAGTATGCATTGCAAATTAGTGAGGTCCAGATTAATGAGTTCTGATGGTACTATTAGAAGATATCATTATAATCTATTATTAGAGCTAATAATAGATCATAATTACAGTCAGGACTCTGTCTCTTGGTTACATGATCTTCTCTGACTCAGCCCACAGCACTAAACTTGACAAAGATAGGCTGTTTATCTGTTGCTTATAGTTGTAGATTTTATAGACCAATTGGATAGTTGAGGGAATAAAAAACCCTGCTTCACATTATTTTTGGTGACTTAAAACAAAATGAAAACAAGGAGGAAGATAGCATTTTTTGTAATCGTTGATTTAGAGTCATGTTAGCTAGAGGAAGAAAAATTTATAATTTTTAAGCATATACTATGAGCCAGATTATTTATTTAATTTAATAATTTAAGAGATTACTAGGAAAAGTAATTATTATTTCTAATGTGCAAAATGAAGAAACTGGGAGGATAAAGTAAGTAAGTCAGATGGGAGAGGAACAGATAATAGGTGAGAAAACTTGACAGAGCCACTGCATTGTCCTGGACCAGAAAACATGCTAACCCAAGACTTGGACATTTCGACTTTTGTTGCCCTTATCTCTCTCTTCTTGTTTCCTTTTATTCACACACTCCAGGATGTTTGTATCTTTGGACGATTACCAGTAGTAGAAAAGTTAGACTTTGTGTGTGTGTGTGGGGGGGAGGAGAGACATTATTTTGAACTTGAGCCTAAATGATATGCTATTGCTCAGTTTACAAGAGAGTGCTGCTTTGTGGATTGCTAATAGGCTAATAATTTCCCATTTGCTACACACACACACACACACACATACACACATTCATGCAATCACACCTATTCTTTGGAATTATTTAGAGAGACATTATTTCAAAACAGAATGTACATGTTCCTGGATCCTCCAGGAAAATACCATCTACACAGTCAATTTCAAAATCTCCAACAAGAAATACCACAATCTAGTGAGGTCAGACTCCCTACTCTTCTTTTCCAATAATAATAAATAATAATAATAATTACATATATTTGTTTAATGTGTTACTTTCATGTGCACGATTTCATTCAGTATACACAAGCCCAGTTAGATGAGGGATTGATATTACTGTCGTAAGAATGAAAAGAATTTCATTTAGAAATGTTTTCATTGGGATGCTTTTGGTTGTAAGTGGCAGAAGTACAATGTGTGCTAACTTAGGCATGATGAGGATTTATTGAAAGGATCTCACAGAGTCAAACAAAAGTTTGGATGCACAAACCACCGGGAAGACATGGATAAATTTGGGCCTCGAAATGAACAAAACTCAGGGAACTCACTCCCACTAGGGCTCCTCCATATACCACTTATCTTCGCTGCTTTTTCTATATCATCTTTATTCTCTGTCATTGCAGAACAGCTACATCTATATTGTAAAATAATAGCTGCTAGGAGCCCTATAGTTTACCATTTTGTGAATTCCCTCACAAGAAGCTGGCAAACTTTCTTTCCTTGATGTCTTTTGAATATAAATTCCCTGGAAAGGACTCTGTTTAGCCCAGCCGGGGTAAGTTGCCCATCCCTGTACCAATCAATATGGTTAAAGAAAGGGGTAAAATTTAAGAATGTATCAGTCCCTGGGCAAACATATAATTCAAATAGGGCAAGAAGCAATCCCTACAAGAAGGGGAGGGTTTCTGGGCAGACAAAGAAAGAGGTATCTATTATAAGAAAAGTTAGATGATTTGCCTCCATGTCACATACTTAGTAAATGGAAGGTGAGAAGCTAAAATCTAACGTTTATTCTTTTCAAAGTAAATGTACTTTCCTCTACTTTATGCTGATTCCCGCCCAAAGAATCAGCCCTACCACTTTGATTAGGCCAGTGTCTGCAACTTGTGCTATGCACGGTAACCTCATCCCCATCTCCATGCTTTTGTCCATTCTGATCTCTTATACCTGTAAACTCTTCTTCAAGTCATACCTATTCTTGATCCATAAAGTACCATTATTTTGAAGATGTGTTCCATGAAGACGCAATCCATGAGGGATCTCCTTCTCTGCTGATATTCTATAGCAAGAATGTTTTACCTTCACCTTTTGTTTTTGCTATTTTGTTATTAATTTGGATCACTTAGTTTTGTGTTTTGTGATAAACTTTTTTCCTTTTGCTAAGCAAGCTGTAAAATTTTTGAAGTGAGGGAATATACCATAAATACTCATATCCTTAACAGTATTAATATGAGGCTGACCTCATGAAAGATTGTAAATTTAACAAATATTCAATGTCACAAATATTCGTAGAACACTTACTATGAGCAAGTCACTCTTCTAAGCACTGGAATAGTTGTGCTTTTGTTCTTACATGACATAGATAAGAGTGTGTGATCAATTATGATCTACTCTCCTTTCTGTAATTTTCCCCGACTCTGCACCCACACCCCAACTTGCACATTATGGCCTGATCATACCAAATTTCTTATTAGTTCATGCGTATACAGTGTTTCTTAAAGCTTTCAAATACTAGGCCTTCAATTTCTCCTGTCTGGAATTTTTTTGATATCTTCTGAAACTTAACATTAAACTTGATATCTCTTGGTAAACCACCCCCAAATCAGGTTAGGAAAATTTCCCCTAGAATATTTCTCTAATCACCACCTTAGCACATAGTAGACCTCCATTAAACTATATATGTATATATATATTGTCCATTAAACTTTATATATAATGTATGCATATATTTGCCTATATCGTATGCATTTCCCTTTCTATCACCCTTTTACCACTACTAGTTGTGAAAGAGTGGCTATTGAAAAAAGTGTTCATTTTCCTGGCATATGTGAAACATTGGGCAAGGAAACAGCAGCCAGCTGCAAATCTGCCCAAAATGCTCTCAGCTACCATCTCATAATTGAAAAGTGTCACTCTGAAAGGAAATGGCCACTCAAGACAGTGGCTGGAGCAGAGTGGTGTTTGTCAAACTGTATCTTGCTTTGTTTTAGACTAGTTCCTCCTGAACTTTTCCCCTGCCTTCTGATAGTTTCTCTGCTGCTTACCAGCACCATGGGTAATCAATGTGCATACTGTGTTATTAGAATACATTGGCTGGGCTTTCTTTCTTTTTGCCTTCTCTTTCTTTTGCGAAAGAAAAAAATGATCATGAAGTATAAACCAAAGAATCTGATCCAATCAAAAATTCCCAAGATAGCAATACTTTGTTTTTAAGCACAGAACTGCAGGTATTTTATTTCTAATAATAACCTACAATGTGGTTTTTTTTCTGATTTGATTTTGTTTATAGCTCTCATGATAGAGGTTATTACAACCATCTGGTTGAAATGGGCTAGGGAGGCTGGTACGATCAAGCTAACAGGAAGCCAAGAACTTTTTGGCTTTAGCACTTCAGGGCCCAGGCATGCTATAGATATCTGTCCACATGATTTTCAATCAGGAAAGACCATTGTCTGCTTTACTTTGAATCAACTTTGACTTTCCCTTTCTCACTTCTTACCCTGAAACATAATATTGATCTTTTGGTTCCTCCTAACTGAAACCAGCAGACCTGGATTCAAGTTCTGCCCCATTACTCTCTATTTAGGTGACACTGAGTAAGTCCTTTAACCTCTCTGAGCCTTTCCCTTCTTTTATTTCTAAATAGATCACAGGGATATGAACAGTATATATTTCAGAGGGAAGCTCAAAGTTTCTAATAAAATCATGAATATGAAATGTTTAGTAAGACCAAGTATTAAATAAAGGGCTCTAGAGGCTTTTACTTACTGCTCTGTTTTTCATATGGTTGTCCAGGTTATGTGCCTGTTCAGGACCAGAAAGAAAACCTCCAGCTAAATGCTCATTCTACATTTAATGCCCACACTTCATCTAGTCATTCTTCCTGTTCTTCCAAAATATATATCTGAGTATAGTCAAGCTGGTCTCCTCACTGATAACTGAAAATCTCGTGATCTTCCTTGCCTCTAATATTTGTTCACATTTGTGCCTTCTGTAATGTTCTCTTTATATTCTTTTACCTAAATCATACTAACACTTGCACACTCAGGTAAATTTCATCCATGTTGGTTGTCATTTATTGTCTCTCATATTCCCTACAGATAATTCTCCTGCCAAAGTCCTAACTTACTCCTTTCCTAAACACCTGTAACATATGTAATTGGACCCATCCTTGCTCTTTTGTATTGTTACTTTTCATTGCATATGTTCATGCCTCACATATTCAGCCGAACAGACATTTGTGGGCTGAGTCTGTCTTAGTATTCCAATTCTCTGAACTTTATAGAAGCCAAATGATGATGACGCCAATGATGGTGAGGATGATAATGGTGGTGGTGGTGGTGGTGGTGACAGTGATGATGGTTTTTCTGATTGTGATGAAGTTGTCTAAAATCATCACAACCAGATGATTGTGGTGATGGGTGGTAATGATCCAGTAAAGATCAGAGAAATCCAAAGTCTTGCCAGTGTCAGGATCGATGAAAGTTTGTAGGTATATTTTAGGTGGATATAGAAAGAGGAATATGAAGCTACTAAGAACTCAGATTGTACATTTAAGATTAGAGTCTCATGTAACCTCATGAGCTCTGGAGTAAAGGAAGTCTAAAAACTGTTGTACCATGGACTGGCAGAAAAGAGAAGTCAGAAGGAGCCAGGTACAATTGGGGCTGGGAGTTTAGCCTGATTATTGAAGGAGGTTCCCACAATGAACCTGAAGTGGAAAGCTATGAAGTTTTTGAAGGCATCCCTTAACTTTGTGGTGGTAAATATGGGTTTGGGAAGTGGAGAGGACTGTGTCAGGATCCTAGTTTGGTCACGTACCAGCCATGTGACTGTGGTTAGTTAATGCCTCACAGAGTCTATTTCTTCTGTTTAACAGGGTAATATGCCTCAAAATTGCTGTAAGCATTAAAGTAATGAATCTTTGTAAGGTGCTTTTCACAGTGGTTGGCACATTGTAAATTTTCAAGTACTGTACATAAATATATAAAGATAATTCAGTGGATGGGTGGCATAATGAGATCCCACAGTTTGCACACATAGAGAGGCAGGCAGCAGGGACCTGCCCCTCCAATTTCTCCAGGATGTTAAGGAATTGGGGGGCACAGGTCCTAATCCCCTACAAAGGGCTAGGAGAGTTTTTAAGACCATACTGAGTGGACTGAGAGTTGGAAGTCAGATCCATCATAGAATTGGAGTGCCAGACAGAGTGATGGAGGCAGAACCACAAGCATACAAATGGGACTATCATAGCAAGGAAAACGGAGAAAAATTACTGTGCATGCAGATTTTAGGAATTTGTTCCAAGCATCAGCTACCAGGTGGATATAAGGCAGCAGGACTCATCTCAGACGCATACCACACAGTCTGCTGGGCCTGAGACTAAGGCACCATGTGCCCTTGTCATGCTGGCTCAGGAACCAAACCAGGCCAAGTTTACAAATGAAAGGTATTCACTACTCCAATTGCAATGGCCCAAGGAAGAAGGGGTGTCCAGTCAGATGAAGAGAATTGTCCAGTTGTGAAGTCAAAGCAGTAAGGTTTAGACCTGGAAGAAGGGACAAACAAACGTGTAAGAACAATTCAAATACACCATGGAAGAGGCACTAAAGGCAATGGGTAAAAGTAGATCTTAAAATCTGACAGATACTTGGTTGAATCCTGACCCAATTTAGTTGTATAACCATGAGAAAGCAGCTTAACTTTCCAGACCCACTCTGTCTTTTCCTACAATAATAACAATATTAACTGCCATTTCTTGAGCCCCAACCAGGTACCAAGCTTATAATGCTAAATGCTTTATATGCACTATATTATTTCAACCCCTAAGAACTTATAACATACAAAACTTATTTTCTAAATTCTCAGATAAGGTGAGTGAAGGTTAGAGAAGGTGTGTAACTGGAGGAGTATCCCACAGCCAAGAGGTCAGTAGCCTGGCTTTCAAACCGAGTCTGTTTGGCTCCAGAGTGTGAGCTCTTGGTTACTATACTTTACAGTAGAGTCCAACTTTGTAGTATTTTTTTGTTTGAAAAGTGCTTAGTGGCAATATCAATGTAGCAGATTCTTAGGGTACTTTTGTTGAGTGAAACACTCACTTTCTCCTTGTTTGACATTGTTTCCTTATTTTACTTTATTTTTTAACCTCTTTTTAAGCTCCGGTTGCCTTATCTAACAGATGGGGGAAATTATAACATATCCTTCATAAGATGATTGTAAACATTACATGAGATAAATGCATAAAATCATTTGGCATGGTTCCTGGCACACAGTAAGTACAAAACGCAAGCTAGCTGTTATTGTTGATGCCGTTATTATATGTGCACTTGCATCCCAGAGGGCGACGCAGCATAAACTGATGGTGGAAAGATGCTGTAAAATACAGACGTTTCCATTACTGAGAAGACCTGAAGGGAGGTAAGGATAGCAAAGTAGGTAAGAAGCAGATTGGTGAGGACACGGAATATTCTTCTGGTGGTTTGAGACTTCAGTGAAAAGGGTGGAAAAATTTGTTTTTGGCAGTCAGAGGGCTTATTTAGGAGAACAGTGGCCTTTCAGTCCCTGTAAATCTGTTTGCATAGGTGACCTGGCCCAAATTCTCTGTCTGAGAAGGAAATAATGCTTATGGCAGGATTTTTTCCCTAGTCAATCTTCTCCATTTTCCTGCCAAAATGCGGGCCTCTCTCATTGTGTGATGGAGAAAGAACACCACATGTAATTAAAGGGAATCAGCAGAGAAGGAGAGAAAAGACAGGGAGCACACCACTGTGCTGGCGGGAGTCTCACAGGAACAGAAGGTGATGCGTTGTGACAGATGCCTTTGTTGTGTTGTTTGTTGAACACTGCATGGCTGCATTTCACAACATTTTTGAATCTGCCCCTGTGGTCCCTGGGCATTTTGCAGCAGGGAATGGAAGCTATTTGTGGTGGTATAAAGAGTGTGAGGTGGGGCTGTGAAGGGCAATGAGGGGCCAGAAATACTGATGTGGTGAGATTTGTGTTCAAAGTCACCTTCATCCAAATATACCACCTTTACACCAGCATGTCCTATACCCAGGTTGAGATTAATTGCTTTAGGGGTATATACATTGTGTCCAATTATATTCAAATCAAATGAATATTTGAGTACCAGAAATGTGCCTAACTATGTTAGGCTCTGGTGATAGAAATAGAATAAAACACCATCCTTACCTTAAGGGATTCACCCTCCAATGGAGACGATTAGGCAAACACACACACACACTTAGACAAACAACACAGAGAGAGAAGGGCTAGGAGATTTTAAAGGAGCAAGAGTTGTTTGAAGTTTGAAGGAAAGACGGGTAGCTAGAATTACTGAGAGGAGAAAATGTCATTTCGGATGAATAATGAAGGAAGAATGAAATTTCCACAGGTGGCAATGCAAGTAGTCTGGGGTGTGGGGAATAGCATGGACAAAGACAAGGAGATGTATGCTTGGAGAACAGTGAGTAATTCTATTGATCTGGAGCATAGAATCATATAGAAGAGGAGAAAATCAAAAGGGTAGAAAGGCTATTGGCCCAGTACAATGGAAGTCTTTGAAGAGTGGAGAGAGGGATTTGGCAAATGGGAGCCATTAATAGATTTCTGAACTTTTGGTAACACTTCTGTTTATAATTTGAGGTGTTGCTGGAAACTCTCCATGAAACACTAGCTCATGCAGAGACATAAAAATGTGATAACCTGACTGTTGTCTCAACTCCCTTATACTCTCACCTCTAACCTAGATGTCCTTTCTGAGCCTAGCATCTAGCAGGGGCACTGGAAAGATGAGTGCAAATGAACATTTGGGCTTCTTTGAGTTTTAGGGTAGAGAGCTGTTCAGAGACATACTCTGTTGTGTGCCAGGAAAGAGCCTGGTAACCCATTCTCCAGAGTTCTCTCATGAGGATGCAAATGCTTTATATCCTGGGGAGAGGTGAACCTCAGAGATCTTGAAACTTCATGGGAGAAATTC
This sequence comes from Tolypeutes matacus, assembly GCA_026826555.1. Taxonomy (NCBI): domain Eukaryota; kingdom Metazoa; phylum Chordata; class Mammalia; order Cingulata; family Chlamyphoridae; genus Tolypeutes; species Tolypeutes matacus. Next base: position 14,655,271 of record JAKSZT010017719.1, on the reverse strand, counting down.
AGCTCCAGTTCCACATGGCTGTGCTTGATCTTCCTGACCCCAGGGAGAGATATAAGGACTGAGCTTTGATCAACAGCTCAAGTGATGGAGCAGTCTGACAGGAGATATTGTGAGCCAACAAAAGAAAAGAGCTACACATCCCAGGCAGTCCACAGACAGAGAAAAGGAAGCTCAAAAAAAACATACTTTTAGAAAAATAGAGCTTCTGGAAAAGGCCAACTTGAAAAATTTTCAAAACAATAATAGCAATATTAATAGGCCTTAAGAAAACTCAAGAACTGTACAAAATGCTTTCTGGAACTAAAATCCATGACTTTTAAACTAAATAAACAAATCAAGAAATAATAATCAGGAAAATGGATATGGCTTAAGTGACTGGGCTCCCTGTCTACCATATTGGAGTTCCAGGGTTTGATTCTCGGGACCTCCTGGTGAAAGGCAAGCTGGCCCATGTGGAGTGCTGGCCCACATGGAGAGCTGGCGCAGCAAGATGATGCAACAAAAAGAGACACAGAGGAGAGACAATAAGAGATGCAGCAGACCAGGGAGCTGAGGTGGCGTAAGAGATTGAGCGCCTCTCTCCCACTCTGGAAGGTCCCAGGATGGGTTATCAGTGCTGCCTAAAGAGAAGACAAGCAGACACAGAAGAACACACAGAGAGCAGACAGCGAGTGCAAAACAACGATGGGCGGGCGGGGAGGGGGGGGATAATAAATAAATCTTTAAAAAAAATAAAGAAATAATAATCTAAAATTGAAGAGAAGCACTATTCATACCTATATTAGTGACCCAAAGGGCCCCAGGAAAGAAATATTTCAAAAGTTTCAGGCAAAATTTCAGAAAATATATTATATATGTACATATACAAGTAGATCTGCATAGATATAAATCCAAAACACAAACACACATGACACACACAAACACATAAAATGAGAACAATATGTGTGAAAGTACTTTTACCTCACAGCATAAATGAATGAGAACAGAGATCACAAGGTAGAGGAAGTGGAGACAAACAATAAATCTGTGCGAGCATACGTGTGTGTGTGATGCCGAGATTGTCTGGAAATGAGTAATAAAAAATATTGAATAAATACTCTTAAACTAGAAAGGGTATATTAAAATATAGGTATTAATATAAGTCTAGAACAAATAATTCTAAATTTTCTCTGTGACACCTAGGAGATGGAGGTCAAGGAAGGGAGGGGAAGTAAATTAACTTCAAAAGGTATTATCTGGAATAAGATTATAGAATTTTAAAGTTTACAGAGATGAATACAGTAATGAAGAGCATTATTATTGAAATAGGATGTAAACACAAATCTTAAGTGCAGAGTTTGAGGAATTTTCATAAATGAGCTCAGTCATGTTACTACTATTTTATATATATATATGTTTATGTCTATGTACATGTACATATATATAAATTACATCATCCAAGAAACCCCATTTGTGTCTTTTCCCAAGAGCTCCTCCCTCCCTTTTCTCCGAAAATAATCTTTCCTGACTCTTAAGCCATACAATTTTCTCTGTCAGTTAAAGAAACATAGGAAATCTTCAGATGCCATTAATCTTGGTTAAAAAATGGAGAATTTGAGGCTAGAGTGTGAAGCAGGTATCCAAAGTCCCTACAAAATTAGGAGAAGTATGGAACTCAAACTAATTTTGAACTGATGTTTCTACACTACAAATTGTTACAGTTAAATTAATTAATGCTTATAAACTGTTTAACATATCACCTGCTCCAATATAAGTGCTTACTAAATGTAATAATTACAAAATTAATGCCAAACATGATTCAGTCTTCACAATTATATTGCCAGGTAGGTGGTTTATTAACCTTATTTTAGCAGATGAGAAAACCATAGCTCTGGGAGATTACATTACCGCTGAGTTTGCACAACTAAATGACAAGGCAGAGTCAACTTTAGCCCTTTCTCTCCAAAACTTGTGTTAGTCACTCTGGAGATCTGGGTCCATCCAAAGCCACAATGGGACCTTAGGCAATCCGTCTAATCTCTCTGTGCCTTGGCTGAATAAACAAATCTTTTTTTACTAATTCCTGCTTTGCTTATCTCTACTAATGGTGTAAAAATGGTGAAGGGTTTTGAAATAAGAACATCAAAATGAAGATTACTGCTTATTTCTAGAGTAAAAATAAAGTTCTTTTAATACTACTCTCTTCCCACTCTTCTCTGCCAGAGTACACTATTTTTATTTTTCAGTTTATAGTTTACCCAAATTTTTATATGCATTTAAATGTTCCACTTAGTCTTAAGTTACTTTGAAATGAAAACCACTGTTCTGGCCATGGATATATTGGCTGGTAATAACAGCATCTATAAGAAAAAATAAAGCAAGGTAAAGGAATAGAGTTGATTAGAACAGATTCTACCTAGGGGTCCAAATGCATGCAATGGAAACAGGAGTGTGCCTGGAGTTAGTTACAGCAGTTCAGAGAAAAGACGTGTTTGGAGATTAAGGGATCAGAAAAAGGTTCATGAGACAGTTAGCTATTGAGACTAGCATTGAAGGAGAGGTAGATTCCCTGAGATGTTAAGCATGGGCATTACAGGTAGCTGGTGCACAGTAAGCAGACAGAAATGGCAATGAAAAAAGTTGAGTGGAGAATAGTGAGGAGACTCTTTATAGCTCTTCCCTATTGACCATTCTAACTCAGTGATACACCCTGTTCTCTTCATTACATTGATTGTTCCCCATCTCCACCCTACACCAAGGTCATTCACCTCCTGGTGGTTGCTTCTGGCTCCATCTGCTTTTTTTTCAAAATCAAGATCTATATTGTATGTCTTGCGAGTGTCTACTCCAGACTACTACCCAAAGCAAGTCACTTTCTTAACACATACAAACACACACACCTCAATATACATATTAAACCTTCTTTTGATATTTACATTAATTCCAAAATTATATGCTCATGTTATTCTTTTTAATCAATTTTATTGATACATATTAATGAAACATACAATTCATCCAAAATGTACAATCAATGGTATTTGGTGTAATCACATGGTTGTGCATTCATCACTTCAGTCATTACTAGAGTATTTTCATTATTTCAATAATAATAATAATAAACAAAAAACAAATGAACAAGAAAATTCCTTACCTCTCAATCTTTGTATGCTTCTCCCACTGTACATGGCTGCTGTTTCTAGCTATTTGATCCAAAGTGTATAATCAATGGCTTTTAGTATAATCACAATGTTGTACATTCATCATCTGAAAAATTTTAGAACAATTTCATTACTCCAAAAAGAAAGACTCCACACCCCTTAGCGTTCCTTCCTCAGATCTACATAACCACTAATCTCATTTCATCTTTATAAATTGATTTATATTTACAATTCATATAAACGGAATCATAAAATATGTAGTACTCTGTGTCTCGTCTCCACTTAGTATTTTTTTTGTCTGATATTAACATCTTGTAGTATTAACTTACATTTGTTCAGCTTCAGAAAGAAAAACGGTCTTATATATGCATTTCTACCCATATTCATATTTCACATAATATATTTATATTTCACATAATATATTTAGTTCATAATAGGGCAATCAGACAGTATTTGTCCTTTTATGTCTAGTTTACTTCATGCAACATAATGTCCCTCAGGTTCATCTATGTTGTCATATGTTTCATGACCTCATTTCTTCTTACCACTGCATAATATTCCATCATGTGTATACTCCACAAATTGTTTATCCATTTATCAGTTGATGGACACCTGGGTTGTTTTCAACTTTTGGCTATCGTGAATAATGCTGCTATGAACATCGGTGTGCAGATATCTATTCGTGTCACTTCTGGGTATATACCTAGCAATGGTATTGCCGGTTCCCACGGCAAGTCTATATTCAACTTCCTTGGGAAGTGCCAAACTGTCCTCCACAATGGCTGTACCATTCTTCATTCCCATCAACAATGAATAAGCGTTCCTATATCTCCGTATCCTCTCCAACATTTACAATTTTCCAACTTTTTAATATGGGCCAGTCTAATAGGTGTGAAATGATACCTCATTATAGTTTTGATTTGCATTTCCCCAATTGCTAGTGATGTTGAACATTTTTTCATGTGTTTCCTCGACATTTGTATTTATCTTTGGACAGTTGCCTTTTCAAGTCTTCTGCCCATTTTTTAATCGGACACTTTGACTTTTTACTGCTGCATTGTATGATCTCCTTATATATCATGGATATTAAACTCTTATCAGATATGTGATTGCCAAATATATTCTCCCATTAAGTCAGCTGCCTTTTCACCCTTTTGACAAAGTCCTTTGAGGTGCAAAAGTGTTTAATTTTTAAGAGATCCCATTTATCTATTTTTTTTTTTCTTGTTCATGCTTTGGGTGTAAGGTTTAAGAAACTACCACCTACCACAAGATCTTGAAGCTGTTTTCCTACATTTTCTTCTAGGAGTTTTGTGGTTGTTGTTTTTATATTTAAGTCCTTGATCCATTTTGAGTTAATTTTTGTATAAGGTGTGAAATGGGGATCTTCTTTCTTTCTTTTGGATATGGCTATACTGTTCTTCCAGCACCATTTGTTGAAAAGATTTTTCTAGGCCAGCTGGGTGGGCTTAACAGCCTTTTCAAAAATCACTTACTTGGCAGTTGATGTGAAGATCAATTTCTGAATTCTCGATTTGGTTCCATTGGTCCATCTGTCTGTCTTTATGCCAGTACCATGCTGTGTTTACCATTGTAGCTAAGTAATATGCTTTAAGGTCAGGAAGTGAGAGTCCTCTACCTTCGTTCTTCTCTTTAAAGACATTTTTTGGCTATTTTGGGCTCCTAACCCTTCCAAATAAATTTGATTATTGGCTTTTTGATTTTTGCTAAAAGGGCTGTTGTGATTTTTATTGGGATTGCTTTGAATCTGTAAATCTGTTTGAGTAGAACTGACATCTTAATGATATTTAGTCTTCCAATCCATGAACATTAAATGTGCTTCCATTTATTTAAGTCTTCTTCGATGTCTTTTAGCAATGTTTTGTAGTTTTCTGAATACAGGTCCTTTATGTCCTTGGTTAAGTTTATTCCTAAATATTTGATTGTTTAGTAGCTATTATAAAAGGAATTTTTTTTTCTGATTTTCTCCTCAGATAGATTGCACATCAGTAGTGTATACTATTGATTTTTGCATATTAACCTTTATCCCACCACTTTGCTGAACTTGTCTATTATTTCTAGTAGCTTTGTTGTGGATTTTTAAGGATTTTCTAGATGTAGGATGATATCATCAGTGAATAGCAAAAGTTTTACTTCTTCCTTTCCTATTTCAGTGCCTTCTATTTTCTTTGTTTGCTCTAGCTAGAACTTCTAGCTCAATACTGAATATTAATGGTGACAGTGGGCATCCTTGTCTTGTTCCTGATCTCAGTGGGAAAGCTTTCAGTCTTTCACCATTAAGTACAATGCTAGCTGTAGGTTTTTCATATATGTACTTTACCATATTGAGAAAGCATCCTCTATTCCTATATTTTGGAGTGTTTTTATCAAGAAAGGGTGCTATATTTTTCAAATGCATTTTCTGTGCCAATTGAGAGGATCATAGGATTTTTCCTCTTCTATTTATCAATGTGGTTTATTACACTAATTGATTTTCTTGTGTTAAACCACCCTTGCATATCTGGCATAAAACCTACTTGATAGTGGTGTATAATTCTTTCAATGTGCTTTGGATTCTGTTTGTAAGCATTTTGTCAAGGATTTTTGCATCTATATTCATTAGAGTTATTTGTCTCTAATTTTCTTTTTTCATAATATCTTTACCTGGTTTTGGTATTAGGATGATGTTCAATTTTTTGGAAGAGCTTGAGCAAGATTGAATTTGCTCATCTTTGAATGATTCACCTGTGAAGCCATCTGGTCCTGGGCTTTTCATCTTTGGGAGGTTTTTGATGACTGTTTCAATCTCTTCACTTGTGATTGGTTTGTTGAGGCCTTCCATTTCTTCTAAAGCCAGTGTAGGTGGTTCATATGTTTCTAGGAATTTGTCCAGCTCATCTACATTTTCTAGTTTTTTGACATATAGTTGTTCATAGTATCCTCTTATGATCACTTTTATATCTACGGTGTCTGTGGTAATGTACCCCTCTCATTTCTGATTTTATTTGCGTCTTCTCTCTTTTTTCTTTGTCAGTCTAGCTAAGGGTTTGTCGATTTTGTTGATTTTCTCAAAGAGCCAACTTTTGGTTTTGTTGATTCTCTCTATTGTTTTTTGTTGTTGTTGTTGTTCTCAATTTCATTTATTTCTGCTCTTATCTTTACTATTCCTTTCCTTTGGCTTGGTTTGAGATTAGTTTGCTGTTTTTTTCTAGTTCTTAAAGGTATGCAGTTAGAGTATCAATTTTAGCTCTTTCTTCTTTTTTAAAGTAATCATTGAAGGCTATAAATTTCCCTCTCAGTACTGCTTTTACGGTGTCCATAGGTTTTCATATGTTGTGTTCTCATTTTTATCTTTTCTAAAGATATTTGCTGAATTTTCTTGCAATATCTTCTTTGACCCACTGATTGTTTTAAGAGTATGTTGTTTATACTCCATATATTTATGAATTTTCCCTTTTTCTGTTCATTATTGATTTCCAGCTTCATTCTTCTATGAGAGAAAGTATTTTGCATAATTTCAATCTTTTTAAATTAATTGAGACTTCTCTAGTGACCCAACATATGGTCTAACTTGGAGAAGGATCCATAAGCATGTGAAAGCCACCTGAGAGCCTCCTTGTTGCTCAAATGTGGCCTCTCTCTAAGCCAAACTCAGCATATGATTGCATTACCTTCCCCCCAACGTGGGACATGACTCCCAGGGATGAGCCTCCCTGGCAACGAGGGATTAATACCAAGTGCCAACTGGCAACTTTGCGCAGTGGCAGTATCGTAGCCAATGAGGTTTATCCGAGGCGCGAGTATTGCTAATTGAAAACTTTTCCCAAGTGCCAACTGGCAACACAACTGGAAAAAGACCTTGAATAAAAGGGGGAAATGGTAAAGACAAATGAGTTCAAGTGGCTAAGAGACTTCAAAGAGAGTCGGGAGGTCATCCCAGAGGTAACTCTTACGCACACCTCAGTAGGAGCTCATAGAACATCTAAGTGCCTATCACCCCACTCAGTGGGGTTCCTGAGAGCTCCGGAGACACCCTGGTCCTATATAAGGGGGGATAGCCCCAGAGACTGATGCCTTATCAGTGGGTTCTATTTTGGAATCTGTGCTCCTGAGAGTGACAGAATTAGACTCAAATAAGTCCTCCCTGAACATGGTTCACCAGTCCCTTCTATTCAAACCTATATGTGATGATGGAGTTTTTAGGTATACTTCCAGAGACTGGAGCCTCCCGCCTACCTATGTGCCAGGTGTGCATGAAATCTAGGTGGAGCTGCAACTCCTACCCTACAGCTCAATGGACTCATCCAAGTCACCTGGTGAGGAGACAACGATGGGCAACGGCCAGCCCAGGGAATGGAGAGGGCCTGCATCTGCAGGCAGGATCATCCCACCCACCATATCAATGGGATATAAGCGCTCTCTCACTTGGAGTTGGAGTGGACATCACCATCCCAGTCCCCTCAGGATTGGGGGAAGATCTATGGACTAGAGTGGACTTGATGGTATTCTCTTGTTCACATATGGTGATTCTAGCAATGTAAGAAATTATAACAATGAGGTGGAGCCAGTGGTCACTTGACACTTTTGGGGTAGGGAGGGGATGAGCAGTTGAAATACAGGGGCTTCTTTGGGAGTTGGAGGTTGTCCTGAGTATGGTTGTGGCAATGGATGTAGGCCATTTTAAATCAGCACACACCACTCAGAAATGAGTGGGAGAGAGTGTGGTCTACGATGTGAACTGTGGTCTATGGTTGGTGGCAAGGCCCCAGGATGTGTAAGTTCATTGAGGGTGGTGGGCCACACTTGTGGGAGATGTTTGTGTGGGATGTGGTGGGAGGTGTGGGAGGTGGGCAACATGGGAATCCCAGTGGGTTCCGTGTAATATTTTGGGTAATCTAAGCACCTCTTAAAATCTATGTATATATATATATATAAATAACATTTTTGTAAGCAAATACAAAAAAAATAAAAAATAAAAAAATAAAACCCTACTCTTGCATCGAGGAGGTTTTGATATTCCAAATAGTCTAAATTTGGAATAGTAAAAAAAACTCAAGGAAACTATAGCCACTAAACAGCAAAAAGAAAAAAAATCTGCATACAAAGTATCACATTTAATTGACACTGGAGAATATCAAAGATTCTTCTACATTTTTTACATATATGACTTAACCATACAGCTGTTGTGAGTTTTGAGAGACTAATAAATATATTGCACAATGACAAAAAAAAAAAAAAAAGAATATATATCCTGCTATTTTGAGGGTGCAATGCTGTGTAGATTTATGATAGGTCTAGTTCATTTATCATATTATTCAAGCTCTCTAATTGTTATTTATCCTCTGACCAGATGTTCTTTCCAATACTGAGAGTGGTGTATTGAAGTATCCAAATATTATTGTAGAGACATCTATTTCTCCCTTAAGCTTTGCCAGTGTGTGCCTTGTGTATCTCAGGGCACTGAGGTGAGGTGCATAAATATTTAGGATAGTTATTTCCTCTTGTTGAATTGCCCCTTTTATTTAATATATAATGGCCTTCTTCATCCCTTATAACAGTTTTACATTTAAAATCTATTTTGTCCATTATCAGTATTGCTATTCCAGCTCTTTTTTGGTTACTGTTTGCATGGAATATCTTTTTCCAGCCTTTCACTTTTAACTTGGTTGTGTCCTTATGTCTAAGATTCGTCTCTTGTAGATAATATAAAAGTATGAGATAGCTCATATTTTTTTAGCCATTCTATCAGTCTGTGTCTTTTGATTGGGGAGTTCATTTTTTTTTTAATTAATTTATTTTTTATTTGGGTAAAAATCAAAATTTTCACAATACATACCAATATTTGTGAAATGATATATAAATATATATGCATATATGTGCATTTGCTTACAAAAATGTTATTTATATATATATATATTTTTTTTTAAAAGGTGCTTAGATTACCGAAAATATTACACAGAACCCCCTGGGACTCCCATGTTGCCCACCTCCCACACCTCCCACCACATCCCACACAAACATCTCCCACAAGTGTGGCCCACCACCCTCAATGGACTTACACATCCTGGGGCCTTGCCACCAACCATAGACCACAGTTCACATCGTAGACCACACTCTCTCCCACACAGTTCTGAGTGGTGTGTGCTGATTTAAAATGGCCTACATCCGTTGCCACAACAGTACTCAGGACAACCTCCAAATCCCAAATCCAAATCATTTTTAACCTTTCTATATTCAACACTCTTCTTCAAGTCCCTCGCCCTCAATTTTTCCTTTCAGACTGCAGTGCTTCCTTTAGTATCTCCTCTAATCCTGGTGTTTTGGTAAACTATTCTATCAGTTTTTGTTTGTCTGTGAAAACCGTGAGCTCCCCTTCATTTTTGAATGACAGCTTTGCTGGATACAGAATTCTTGGCTGACAGTGTTTCTCTTTCCAAACCTTAAATACATTGTACTACTTTCTTCTCTCCTCCATAGTTTCTGATGAGAGGTTGGCACTTAATCTTCTTGAGTTTCCATTGTATATGATGCTTTGCTTTTCTCTTGCTGCTTTCAAAATCATCCCTTTATCTCTGATATTTATCATTCTGAATAGTAGTTGTCTCAGGGTAGGTCTATTTGGGTTTATTCTTTCTGGGATGTATTGTCCTTCTTAGATAGTCATATTTATGTCTTTCATAAGGGTAGGGAAGTTTTCAGTCATTATTACCTCAAATATTCTTTCTGCCCTTTTCCAATTTCTTCTCCTTCTGGGACACTGATAATGTATATGTTTTTGCGTTTCACATTTTCATTCAATTCCCTGAGACCCTGTTCCATTTTATCCATTCTCTTCTCTTTCTGTGCTTCTGTCTTTTCCAGTTCATATGTTTTATCTTTGAAATCACTAATTCTGTCTTTAAGAAATACAAATCTGCTCTTATATGCCTCTAATGTATTTTTTTTAATTAATTAATTAATTAATTAATTAATTTTTTTATTATGGGTAAAAATCAAAATTCTCACAATACATACAAACATTTTAGGTAATCTAAGCCTCTAATGTATTTTTAAGCTCACCCATCATGTCTTTCATTCCCATAAGGTCTGTTACTTTTCTTTGCAGACTTTCAAATTGTTCTTTATGCTCACCCAGTTTCTTCTTAATATCCTTTATCTCTTTAGCCATATTTTCTTTCAATTCTTTAAATTGATTTAAGAGAGTTGTGTGATTTTCATTGATTAATTGTTTTAAATCCTGAATCTCTTCAGGATATTTGGTTTGTTCCTTTGTCTAGACCATCTCTTCCTGTTTCCTAGTATGGCTTGTAATTTTTTGCTTATGTTTAGGCATCTGATATGTTGGTGAATTTACTCTGATGGCCTATTTCTCTTTCTTGCCTATGTTTATTATTTTTTCACAGCTCTTCTTTGATATTTGGTTCAACTTATCCTAAGTCTTTAAAATTGCCTAGCTTAAGTTATCAGAATCATACCAGGGACTCACTAATGGGGTGCAGACTTTCTCCCAGGGCTAGCATAAAGAGAGCTCTAAAGGCAGCTTTTGACCATGTAATTTCCAGACCAGCCAGCAGATGTTGCTTGTTGATGCATGTTTCCACTGAGGTGTATCTTTCTTGGTTTTCTTTTGTTTTCATTTGGCCAGAGCCAAGATTCACAGTGGGCATTGTTGGGTGAATTCACTGAAGAAAAGCCCCCTGACTCCCCATCCCTTTTCCTTTGTGACAGATGATAGGGAAGAAGATGTCTGCTCCCCTTTCAGTCAGCTGAAATGAGCCAGAGGTTTTACCCTCACTGACAATCTCCAGGGTGGGGGAGGGGAGCCCTTCCTGGCAGCTGGTAGGTTTAGTAACTCACAATCTTTTTGTTTCAGTTTCTTCATCTCTCTGTCCCTCACTCTCCTGGGAGTTGTGAAGCACTGTCCTGGTCTGCTGACCTCCAAAGCAATCCCTTGGAGCTTTTGGCTCCATCTCTGTTGTTTTTGTGAGAGATCTGAGCATTATCTGCCTAATCCAACACCATCTTCCCACAATCCTCATATGTTATTTTATAAAATTATATATTTTTGGTAATAAGTACTGACATTTTACTTAGGAGAATGATGATTTCATTCTCTTAAGTCATTCTTAACATGCCCTCTTTTCTCCCCAGTAAACACACACATATTTCCTCTATATTCATCACCCCATATAGCTGCATTACAATATGGAGGCATTTTATATCACTTGACTATATAAGTGGAATTCACAGCTTAGTCATGTGGTAAAATATAATTACTTTTTCTTTTATTTTTATAAACTTTATTTTTCCTGGAAATGATAATGTGCTTAGTTTTCAGATATCATTATTTCAGTCTCAAATTTCCTAACAAAACCAGAAATGGAACTCCTGTCATTATGGTCAAACATCACAGTATTTGTTGTGGAAATATTTGGAAATGTCCTCTTGTCTTGCTCAATTCTGGAATTAGATATACATGGCTGTTTTCTGGGTATCTTTTTCATCATAATTTTGATATTATCTTATTTTCTCTTATTTGGTTCAAGATTTTGTATCTTCTCTTTCTTGGTTTATATTTTTGTATCATTGGAGCACATCCTCCAGTAGCTTCTTGCAGAAAAGTTAAGTTCTAATTTTTTGAGATCTTGAATGGATAAAAATGTCTTTATTCTATCTTCATCTATGATGGTAGGTAATCTGTATTTTGAATTTGTCTTGTTGTTGGATATCATTTTCCCTTTGAATTTTGATGTTATTATTTATATATGCTGTCAAACCTATTTTGATAGTTGATCATTATGTATGGGTATGGGAGGAGATTGAACAAAGGAATGATGCTTTTTAATGGAATATTTTAGGGAATTTTAAGAATTCTTGCCATTCTGTAGGTTTGCCCAGATGTGCCTTCATGTGATTTTGTCGATCACATGAAGGCACATATGATCCACAAGATCACAAGTGCGGAATGAGAGCTTGTTGGGCACCTTCAATTTAGGATCCTTTGGTTTTTGGATATTTTTCTATTTTATTTCTTTTACAATTCTTTCCTCTACAATTTTCTCTTCTCTGTTTTTCCATTTTTATTATGTTTATATATATTATATTGGAGCTTCTAGATTTGGCTTCTGCATTCCCGCCAACAGTGAGGAAGTGTTCCTATCTCTCTACATCCTCTCCGACACTTGTAGTTCTCTCTCTTTTTAATAGTGGCCATTCTGATAGGTGTGAAATGATATCTCATTGTAGTTTTGATTTGCATTTCCCTAATCGTTAGTGATGTTGAGCATTTCTTCGTGTGTTTTTTTTGCCACTTGTATTTCTTCTTTAGATAAATGTCTATTCAAGTTTTTTGCCCATTTTTAAATTGGGTTGTTTGGTTTTTATTGTTCAGTTGTAACATCTCTTTATATATCCTGCATATTAAATCCTTATCAGATATGTGATTTTCAAATATCTTTTACCATTGAATTGGCTGCCTTTCATCCTTTTGACAAAGTCCTGTGAGGTATAAAAGTGTTTAATTTCGAGCAGGTCCCATAAATCTTTTTTTTTTTTTTCTTTTTGCACATGCTTTGGGTGTAAGGTCCAAGAAACCACCACCTACTACAAGGTCTTGAAGATGTTTCCCTAAATTTTCTTCTAGTAGTTTTATGGTCCTGGCTTTTATATTTAGATCTTTGACCCATTTTGAGTTGATTCTTGTATAGGGGGTGAGATAGGGGTTTTCTTTAATGCTTTTGGTATAGATATCCAGTTCTCCCAATACCATTTTTTGAAGAGACTGTTTTGTCCCATTAACATAGACTTGGTAGGTTTGTCAAAAACCAGTTGAATGTGTAGGTGAGAGTTTATTTCTGAGTTCTCAAATCTATTCCACTGATTGATGTGCCTATCTTTATGCCAGTACCGTTCTGTTTTTGACCACTGTAGCTTTGTAATATGTTTTAGGGTCAGGCAGTGAAATTCCTCCCATGTCACTCTTCTTTTTTAGAATGCTTTTGGCTATTCGGGTGCACTTACCCTTCCAGATGAATTTGGTAGTTGCTTTCTCTAATTCTGTAAAGTAAGATGTTGGGATTTTGATTGGTATTGTATTGAATTTATGAATCAGTTTAGGTAAGATTGGCATCTTCACAATATTCTTCCAATCCATGAACATGGAATGTCTTTCCATTTGTTTAGGTCTTTTTAAATTTCTTTTAGCATTGTTTTTTACTTTTCTGCATATAGGTCCTGTACTTCTTTGGTTAAATTAATTCCTAGGTATTTGAGTCTTTTTGTTGCTATTGAAAATGGAAATTTCCCCCCGATTTCCTCTTCAGATTGTTCAGTACTAGTGTACAAAAACATTACTGATTTTTGCATGTTGATCTTGTATCCTGCCACTTTGCTGAACTCATTTATTAGCTCAAGTAGCTTTGTTGTGGATACTTCAGGATTTTCTAAGTACAGGATCATGTCATCCGTAAACAGTGAGAATTTTACTTCCTCTTTTCCTATTTGGATGCCTTTAATTTTTTTTTTTTTTTTTTTTGTCTAATTGCGCTAGGTAGAACTTCTAGTAAGTTCTATTGAATATCAGTGGTGACAGTGGGCATCCTTGTCTTGTTCCTGATCTTAGAGGGAAGGTTTTTCAACCTTTCCCTGCTGAGTATGGTGTTGGCTGTGGGTTTTTCATATATGCCTTTAATAATATTGAAGAATTGTCCTTCTATTCCTATATTTTGAAATGTTTTTATCAAAAAAGGATGCGGGATTTTGTCGAATGCCTTTTCTGCATTGATTGAAATAATCATGTTTTTTTTTTCCTTCAATTTGTTAATGTGGTGTATATCATTGATTGATTTTCTTATGTTGAACCAGCCTTGCCTACCAACAATAAATTCCATTTGGTTGTGATGTATAAGTCTTTTGACATGCTGTTGGATTTGATTTGCAAATATTTCATTGAGAATTTTTGCATCTATGTTAATTAGAGAGATTGACTTATAATTTTCTTTTCTTGTATTATCTTTATCTGGCTTTGGTATTAGGGTGATGTTGGCTTCATAAACTGTGCTGGGTAATTTTCTCTCCTCTTCAATCTTTTGGAAGAGTTTAAACAGGATTGGTGTTAATTCTTTTCTAAATGCTTGATAAAATTCACCTGTGAAGCCATCTGTTCCTGGACTTTTCTTTGTTGGGAGATTTTTGATGATGTATTCAATCTCCTTAAATGTGATTGGTTTGTTAAGTTCTTGTATTTCTTCTACCATCAGTGTAGGTTGGTTATGCATTTCTAGGATTTTGTCCATTTCATCTAGGTTGTCTAGTTTGTTGGCATATAGTTTCTCATAATATCCTCTTATGATTCTTTTTATTTCTGTGGGGCATTTGCATCTTCCCCCTTTCCTTTCTGATTGTATTTATTTGCATCTTCTCTCTTTTTTCTTTGTTAGTCTAGCTAAGGGTTTATCAATTTTATTGATCTTCTCAAAGAACCAGATTTTGGTTTTGTTGATTTTTCTCTGTTTTTTTTTTTGTGTGTGTGTGTGTGTGTTGTTGTTGTTTTTGTTGTTCTCTTTTTAATTTATTTCTGCTCTAATCTTTATTATTTCTTTCCTTCTGATGCTTTGGGATTGGTTTGCTGTTCTTTTTCTAGTTTCTCTAGTTATTCAGTTAAATCTCTGAGTTTAGCTCTTTCTTCTTTTTTAATATAGGCATTTAGGGCTATAAATTTCCCTCTCAAGAATGCCTTTGCTGTATACCATAAGTTTTGATACATTGTGTTCTTGTTTGCATTTGTCTCAGTATATTTACTTATTTCACTTGCAATTTCTTCTTTGACCCACTTATTACTTAGGAGTGTGTTGTTCAGCCTCCGCACATTTGCAAATTTACTTTTTCCTGTCAGTTATTGATTTCCAGTTTAATTCCATTATGATCTGACAAGGTGCTTTGTATAATTTCAATCTTTTTATATTTATTGAGAGCTGCATTATGATCTAACGTGATCTATCCTGGAGAAAGATCCATGGGTGCTTGAGAAAAATGTATAACCTGCTGAGTTTAGATGCAGTATTCTGCATGTGTCTGTTATGCCTAACTTGTTTATGATATTGTTCAAGTTCTCTGTTTACTTGTTGATCTTCTGTCTAGTCATTCTATCTAATGATTTAAGTGGGGTGTTGAAGTCTCCAATGATTATAGTAGAAATGTCTACTTCTCCCTTCAGTTTTGCCCGAGTTTGTCTCACATATTTTGGGGCACCCTGGTTAGGAGCATAGATATTTATGACTGATATTTATTGGAGATATGATTATCTTCCTAGGGGGTGGATTGTCTCTTTTATTAATATATAATGGCCTTCTGAATCTCTTATAAATTTTTTGCATTTAAAGTCTGTTTTGGCTGATATTAGTATAGCTACACCTGCTCTTTGTTAGTTATTATTTATGTGAGTATCTTTTTCCAATCTTTCACTTTCAGCCAGTTTGTATCCCTGGATCTAAGTTGAGTTTCTTGTAAGCAGCATATGGATGGCTCGTGTTTTTTATCCATTCTATCAGCCTGTATCTTTTGATTGGGGAGTTTAATCCATTTACATTTAATGATATTACTGTAGATGCACTATTTACTTCCTCCATTTTATTCTTTGGTTTTCATATGTCATGTTATTTTCGTCTGTCTTTTTACTCTTTTGGTTATCCTTTCTGCTCATTCGTTTTTCTATACTCTCCTCCATGCCTCTCTTTCCTGTCTTTTTCTTTCAGGGTGTAAGGCTTCCTTTAATATTTCCTGCAAAGGTGGATTCTTTTTTGCAAACTTTCTTAGTTTCTGTTTGTTTGTGAATATTTTATACTCACCTTCATATTTGAAGGACAGTTTTGCTGGATAAAGAATTCTCTGCTGGCAGTTTTCCTCTTTCAGTTTCCTAATTGTATCACACCACTGTCTTCTTGCCTCCATGGTTTCTGAAGAGAAATCTGTGCTAAGTCTTATTGGATGTCCCTTGTACATGATGGTTTGCTTCTCCCTTGCTGCTCTGAGAATTTTTTTCTTTATCTTTAATGTTTGACAGTCTGAGTAGTATGTGTCTTGGAGTAGTTCTATTCAGATTTATTCTGATTAGGATACAGTAAACTTCTTGGACATGTAAGTTCTTTTCTTTCATGAGAGTTGGAAAATTTTCAGCTATTATTTCCTCAAATACTTTTTCTGCCTCTTTTCCCTTCTCTTCTCCTTCTGGAACTCCCATGACATATATATTGTTGCGTTTTGTGTTGTCATCTAACTCTCTGACACACGGTTCAATTTTTTCCATTCTTTTCTCTCTCTGTTCTTTTCTCTAATCAATTTTAGGTGTTCTGTCTTTGGTATCACTTATTCTTTCATTTTGAGTCTGCTGTTGTATGCCTCAAGGGTTTTTGATCTCACCTATTGTGTATTTCATTCGCATGAGCTCTGTTACTTTTCTGTTCAGGATTTCAAATTCTTTGCATTTGGTCAATGTCTTCTTGATGTCATTTATCTCCTTAACTATGTTGTCTTTCAACTCATTAATTTGATTTTGGAAATTTGTGCACATCTCACTGATTAGTTTTCTCGAATTCTGCATCTCTTCTGGGGCTTTGATGTATTCCTTTCCTTGGGCCATGTCTTCTACTTTCTTAGTATGGCTCATAATTTTTTGTTAATATCTAGGCATCTGATTAGCATGTAGTTTTCTCAGATCCTCAACTTCTTTCTCTTTTAAATGGATTTAGTGGCAGGAGGCTGTGGGTTACCACCTGCTTTTTTATTTTTGCCTTGACCTGGATTGTTAGGATTGTCCTGCTGGTTGCTCAGAACTGGAGACTGGACCCAGTAATTGGTTGTGGAGTCACTTCCTAGGGCCTTGGGCAGGGAGGCTATAGAGGCCAGAAAAAGCCTTTCCTACCTATTTTTAATTTTCTTGTGTGCACTTTCTTGGTCTGCCAGGAGATGGCACTCTTTGGCAGCTCTCAGTTCAATGCCTGGTGGGAGTGTATTTGTTGCAACACAGATCAGATCAATGTGATAAAGCTTCCTGTCTGGAGGGTAGGAGTCTTGTAATTTAAACTTTCTCTGAAACAGTTTTCCAGCCTTCTCTGGCAGCCCTCTCCCTTTTCCCTGGCTAAGAAGTATTTCTACTCCCCTCTGAGTCCTCAACAATCAGTCCCTGTTAGTAGAGGAGGAGATTTAGCCCTTTGCATGCTTCAAGGCGAACAGTGGCACAGCCCCACCCATTCTGGAAGGGCTCTTGTAACACAGCAGACCAAATTTGTGAGCCAAAAGCTGAGTCAGCCTTAGGCTTTGTCCTTCTCTCTCCCCTTTCTTGGGGCATCTTCAATAATTAGTCCCAGCTAGAAGAGAGGGAGTTTACAAGGGTCAGATTTCTCCAGTCGTTCTGCTACCAGGGCAAACCACTGTGTGGTCTCACCTGGCTTGGAAGGGCTCATGGGACACAGCAGACCAAATTTGTGGGTCAGAAGTTGAGTCTGCCTTAAGCTGTATCCCTCTCTCTCCCCTTTCCTGGGGTGGTAGATCCCTGGAGCCCACTTTTTCTGTAATCACAGGCCCAGAGGCCTGAGAATTCTAAAGTGTCTTTAGTGTGGGGGAGGGGACCAGCAGCAGCAGCCACTGGTTTCAACTCATGGTTCTGTCTTTGTGATTTCACTCCTTTTTCCCTCTCTTCTCTGGGTGGTGTCCAGCCTTAGCCTTCTGTCTTAAACCATAGAAGATATTTTTCTGGGCTGTTTCAGCCTGTCCTCTAGCTATTTTTCTGGAGAAGAAGAGTTTCCTGTGTCTTACTAGTCCGCCATCTTCCTGGAGGTGTCTCTGTCCATTCATATTCAAAAGGGAGTCACTAAAATGCTAACTGAAAAATCTGGCTACATGTGAAGAGTGCTTCTGTTAGTAGGCCTCAGTCCATGGCAATCTGGATAGGATGAAGATGCTTGTTTTGGGAAACCCAAGCATCTTTCTCTGTTGGTCAATTTAACTCTTAACTCCAGCCTAGGAAGTTTAAGTTGAACACTGCTTAGTGGTCTGGGAACCAAGCAAGAAAATCAGTGAAAGCAAAAACTAATTCTTTGATGAAATCAATAAAATTGATAAACCTCTAGTCTCATCTATGTCAGGATTCTATTAACTTTTTTGTAAAGTGCCAGAGAGTGAAACTTTTAGGTTTTGTTGGTTAATGGGCTTTGCTATGGCTAGTCATATCTGCTCTTGTAGAATTAAAAGCATCCATAGACAACATGTAAATGAATTGACTTGACTATGTTTCAATAAAACTTTATTTAAACTAACAGGAGAGGGCCAAAGTTGGCCTGAAGGACAGTTTCCTGATCCCTGATTTACATAGAAAATCCAGGGAAATCTATAAAATAGCTAGTAGAACAAATAACTGAATTTAGGAAGTTTACTATATTCAAGATTGACATATAAAAATCAGTTATATATTTATAAGGTTGTAGCAAACAGTGAGAAATTTCACTTGCAAAATATACCATTTAGGTAAGTTTGAAATTATTTTGAAATTAAGTTACTCAAAAAGAAAGCAAGGAAGCCAATAAAATATGCAAAAGGTTTTAACATATTTTTCATCATAAAAGATTTACAGTTATAAAAAAAGCATACTAAAAGATGCTCAACATCTTTGATGATTACTGAAATGCAAATTAAAACCACACTGTCACTCTTCCATTTAAAATTTACTAGAAGGGTTAAACTTAAAAGACTGATCATTAACTCCTGGCAAGGATGTGGAGGAACTAGAATTGTCATATACTGATGATGGGAATGTAAATTGGCAAAAAACACTTTGGAAAACAGTTTTGCAGCCTTTTAAAATTTTAAACATATACCTACCATATAATGCAGCCATTTTAATCCTAGGGATTTATCCTATGGAAAAGAAGGCATATGCCCATACAAAGATTTTTATATAAATGCTCATAGCAGTTTGCTTTGCTAGTAATAGTCCCAAACTGGAAACACCCCAAATTTCTATCAATAAATGGATTGCTAAATTATGGTATACCTACATAATGAAATATTACTTAACAATAATAACATATGAACTACTGATGCACACAGCAACATGGATGAATCTCAAAATAGTTATGCTGCATGAAAGAAGCCAGACCAAAAGGCATATATACTGTACAATTCGTTTATAGTAAATTTTAGAAAATGCAAACTAATCTATAGTGACAGAAAGAAGATCAGTGGTTGCTTGGGAGTGGGTAGGGGGTTAGGGTCTAGAAAGAAGATATTATAAAAGGTCACAAGGAAACTTTTATTCAGGATATGTATGTATCTTGACTATGGTGATGGTTTCATGGTTTTATACATGTGGCAAAGTTTATTAAATTGCACACTTTAAATTTGTTGCAATTTAATGCATGTCAATTAAATGTCAATAAAGCTGTTAAAAACACATTTTAAGAGAGGAACACCATTTTACAAAGAATAAATTCAAATTTTCTTAGCTGGGTTTTAAAGGCTTATTTATTTACTTATTTTTTTCTATCTATCTATCTATCTATCTATCTATCTATCTATCTATCTATCTATCTATCATCTATCTAATATTACGAAGTATGGTCTTAGCAATAATGACAATAATTTTAATAGCGTATGTGGTAGTTTGAGACTGTATGTACTGCAGAATAGCATGTTCTTAAAGTTAGTCCACTCCTGTGGGTGTGAACATATTGTGGGCAGGACATTTTGATCAGGTTACTTCAGTTAAGGACTGTTTGATTAGATTACTTCTTTTAAGGGATGGCCCAGGGTGGGGTCTTGATCCTCTTACTGGAGTCCTTTATAAATGGGATGAATTCAAATGAAGTGAGAGAAGGCCAGAGGAAGCCAGAAGCTGAAGCAACAAAACCCAGAAGAAGAGGGCAGGACAAGCAGAAGCTGCCATGTGTCTTGCCATATGACAGAGGAGTCCAGGATCGCTAACAGTCCATCTTTGGGGTGAAAACATTGCCTTGATTTCGACCTGCTCACAGCCTCAGAACTGTAAGCTTTTAAGAAAATAAGTCCCCATTGTGAAAGGGAACTCATTTCTGGTACATGGCATTTTGGCAGTCTGGCAAACTAAAACAGTATGTTTGAGCTAGAACTGAATAATCTTGGAAATCACACCTGGACTAGTGTGTATACTATATACTATAGTAGTAATAGAAGTAATAAAATTAACATTCATTGATTGATTGACTTTTTGTATTAAACAATACAGTATAACATAGTATAGTCTTCTCCATCACAATTTAGGGTCATCCCATTCTTCTGGTTACTTAGAAACCACTTCTCCCCAGAAGAAATAAAGTCACCTTGGACTCCTCTCTTTATCTCACATCCTATATCCAATTGATGAGGAAATTCTAAAATCTACCTTCAAAATATATTTGAAATCCACCCTATTTCACTTTTTTTTTTTTTTTTTTTTGAGGTACCGGGGCCGGGGATTGAACCCAGGACCTCAATTCCCCTGGTTAAGGCACCAACATTTCTCACCTGGATTCCTGCAAGCACCTCTTACCTGCATCAGCATAGAGTCTGTCTTCAAAGTAGCAGTCAGCACGATCCTTTAAAAACAAAAGAATTAGTAATCTTCAAAAAATAATTTCTTAAGTGATTAAATAATCAATACAAAAGAAAAACACACATTACAGAAATGTGGGAAGTAGAAAATGAGAAACCACTAAAGGTCCACTACCTAGAGCAACTGCTGTCATTAATATCTGGTGGTTATATTATCACTCCAGACATCTGCTCAAGGAATATGTAAAGAAAGTTATGGATGAATAGAGAGACAAACAGGTACAGATATGCTACTATTATAAAAGTTATTTTAAATAAACTGGTTTAAATTTAGTTTTACTTGAATTTAACAATAAGAACAATAGATTGAAAAGTTCATGAAAGTATTGATGAATATCAAATAAATATTTCTTCACCACAAGGAGAAAGTAGTATCTAAAAAATTCTTTAGAATTATGAAAAAAGACAACAAGAATTTAAAGTTGTTCAAGTGTTTAAATATTAAGAGTTATTTGTTTCCATTTTAGACCTATATATTGACCGATATATTGACAAATATTCTTATGAGGAAGCTAGCACTCCAAAGGGCACCAATTTCTCTTTCTCTCTCTTTCTCATATACTATTATTAGTAAGATTTACAATATTTACATATTCTAGCCTGTAACCATAATTCTTACTTTTGTTTTTGTTTTGAAATGGAATCTGTGTTTGCTCCTGCACCCTTTCCCATGGCTTCCTCATTTTCAATTACTTTATCACTTATCATTTTGTTTGCCTGAGTTCATCTTCCAGAAATTTTAAAAAATTTTTTAAACTTTAATAATATATTTTATTTTGCTTCATCTAACCAAAATATTGTCATTTCAACATATAATCAATATAAAACTACTAGTGGGATTTTTACAGTCTTTTTTTTCCCACAGTCTTTGAAATCTGTTGTGTCTTTTACACTTAGAACTCATATCAATCAGACTTCAAGTGCTCAATAGCTACATGTGGCTTCAGTGTTGGACAGCACATTTCTAGACCTGCTCTTTTCCTTTATCTCTGCTGTCTACTTCCTGCTAAATCGTGATCCCACCCATAGCAGTTTCTCCTAATTGGAGGGTCTTGTCCTAGAAAAGAATCCAGGGTGTCAGTTTTTCATTTAGTTGTTTTTCCTATTTTTTAAAACTTTTTATTTTGAGATTATGTAGATTCACACGAAGCTGTATGAAATAATACAAATCCTTTTTCAAAGAAAAGATCAGGAATCCTCTATTCCTTGAGTGTGGTCTTGCTTAAGAGTATCTGTATTCTGCTTTTATATTTGAAAGACAACTTCCTTTTTTATTTTTTAACTTGAGATCAAATCACTCTTCTGTTTAAAATCCTGCCATGGCTCCCATTTCACTGAGTAAACAACATCTTTATAGTGGTCAGCAAAGCCATTGGATACCCCTCCATTTCTTGACCTCTTCATCCCTCTGCTTACTCTGCTCTGGCCATACTGGAGACATTGGCATCCCCACCCTTATCACATTTCCCTCTGTCTGGCATTGTCTTATATCAGATATGTACAAGGCCCACACCCTTTCCACCTTCCAGGTTTTGCTCAAATGTTGCTTTTTCATGGAGCCCTACTCTGACCATACCACTTAAACTTGCACTTCTTCTCCCCACCCATCCAGCATTCCCAATCCCATCTCATGCTACTCTCTTAATTTTTTTTTTCTTTTCCAGAGCACACTGCATGTTCCTATAGAGAATTTACTTATTTATTAAGTTTTTTGTTTGTTTGTTCCTATTGTCAGAATGTAAGCTTTTCCAATTACTTACTATTGGCTACGGGACTTGGTTAACCTCCTCATGCCTCCATTTCCCCATTTATTAAATGTAAATGAGAATTCTCATTGGGGGACTGCCATCGCCAGGCCCTGTGATGTTCTCTTTATAAGTATTTTCTCATGTAAGCATTACATGAGGTAGGTTTTTTTCTTCTAACAGATGAGGTAAAAGGTTAGAAAAGGTTTAGTAACCCTCATCAGGGCTCACATTTCATACCTGGAGCAGCCTATACCTATTACCCAAGCTAACCCAGTGACCCATTTAATATGAAAAGACCTAGTAAATGGTTATTTAATAATATCTTTAATTTTTCATGATACCTGATGGTTAATATATTTATTCCCATTTTAATGAGGACAAACACTGAGTTTCCCAGAGGTTAAAAGATTTGGTCCTAAGATTGGTAGTTAGTGAAGATGGATTTTTACCTCAGGTTCCTCTAGTTCTAAAGCCCATGCTTTTTTTAAAAAAAAAAATTATGTTTTTTTAAAAATGTAATTTTTATAGAGAAGTTTCAGGTTTACAGAAAAACCATGCAGAAAATACAGAGTTCCTATATACCTCCCCCTGGCCACATAGTTTTCTATATTATTAACACTGCATTAGGGTAGTACCTCTGTTACAATTAATGAAAAAATATTATTATATTTATACTAGTTACTATAGTCCGTAGCTTACTTTAGGGTGCACTGTTTGTGTTGTACAATCATATGGGTTTTAAAAAATTATTCTAGTAACATATACAGAATCTAAAATTTCCTCCTTTAACCACACTCAATCATATAGTTCAGGGGTGTTCATTACATTCACAATGTTGTGCTACCTTCATCACCATCCATTATCAATAGTTTTCCATCAACCCAAACAAAAATTCTGTACCAGTTAAGTATTAAATCTCATTATCTACCCCACCTCGGCCCCTTGGTAACCTGTATTCTAGTTTCTGACTCTATGAATTTGCTTATTTTAATTTTTTTTGTTGGTGACCATTTATTTTTTTTAATTAAAAAAAATTTTTTTTTATTTTTAAAGGAGCTTTAGATCACATAAATGTTACATAAAAATATAAAGGATTCCCGTATACCTCACTCCCTCCACTTCCCATAATTTCCCACATTAACAACATCCTTCGTTAGTGCGGTACATTTGTTACAACTGATGAACACATATTGAAGCCTTGCTACTAACCAAGGACTACAGTTTACATTATAGTTTACACTCTATCCTGCACAATTTTGTAGGTTATAATGAAATATACAATGGCCTGTATCCGTCACTGCAATGTCATGCAGGACAAAACCAATGTTCCCCAAATGACCCAAATTACACCCGTTTTTCCCTCTCCCATCCCTCAGAACCTCTGGTGGCCACTGCCTTTACAACAATGATAAGAGATCTTCCATTGCTAGAATAATAATAAGGCAAATGAATATGTTCAAGTGTTCATGAGGCATTGTCTCGGTGGGTAGAAATCCACACAATAACCGAAAGAATATTGAATTCCCCTCCTGGGGAGTTCTGCTACATTCGCTAATAGGACAGGAAGAATCCCCTCAGTCTAATTATTTAATATCTATGAGATCATACAATATTTTTCTTTTTGTCTCTGGCTTATTTCATTCAACAAGGTGTCTTCAAGGGCCATGCATGTTTTGCATGTATCTGAATGTCATACCTTTTTATGGCTGAATTTTATTTGATTATATGTATATACCACATTTTGTTTATCCATTTATCTGTTGATGGACTCTTAGGTTGCTTCCATCTTTTGGCAGTTGCTAATAATGAGATTGTGAACATCAGTGTGCAAATATCTGTACAAGACCCTGCTTTCAATTCTTTTGGGTATATACCGAGAAGTGGAACTGCCAGGTCTCATGGTAATTCTGTACTTAACTTTCTGCAGAATTGCCAAACTGTTTCTGACAGTGTCTGAACCATTTTACATTCTCACGAACAAGAAATGGGTGTACCTATTTCTCCACAGTCTTTCCAACACTTGTTATTTTTCATTTTTTAATAGTAGCCATTCTAGTGGTTGTGAAATGGTATCTCATTGTGGTTTTTCATTTGCATTTCCTTAGTGGCTAATGAGGGTAAACATTGTTTCATGTGCTTATTGACCATTTGAATGTCTTCTTTGGACAAATGTTTATTCAAAGATTTTGCCCATATTTTAATTATGTCCTTCATCTTTTTTTGCTGTTAAATTGTAAGATTTCTTTTTGTAATCTGGATATTAAACACTTATCAGATCAACCTCCCATTCTGCAGGTTTTCTTTTCACTTTCATGATGAAGTCTTGAAAATATCATTTAGATGTACCATTTGGAGTCCTTTCTCATTTCCCTCTGTATATAATTTTTGTAAATTTTCTTTGTGGTTACCATGGGGATTAAATTTAGCATCTTATATCTATAACCATCATCTTTGTTTTGATCAACTTAATTGAAATATCATTCACAAACACTATTACTATACCCTCTGTCTCCGACCTTTTTATTTTATTTATTATAAATTATATCTTTATACATTTTAGGTTCAACACCATGTATTTATCATTACTTTTCATACATTTGCCTTTTAGAACCTTTAGGAAGTTAAAAGTAGTTTTACATACTGAAAAATGCAATATAATAGTACTGGCATTCATAGTTACCCAAATACCTTTACCAAGTTCTTTATTTCTTTATGCCACTTTCAACCACTGTTTAGTGGCCTTTCCTTCCAGTCTGAAGAACTCCTTTAAACATTGCTTGGAGGAAGTCCAGTGGTGACACTATCCTTCAGTTTTTGTTTATCTGGAAATGTCTTAATACTTCTTTCATTGTTTTCTCTAAATTGTAATTATTAAATCAATTAATTAATTTTTATGGTTTAATCCTCTTGTGAAAAAGAAATAATTTGAATATGAACAAGTTCATTACATTATTTTTTAAAACAGCAGTTTACATTATAGAGAACAACAACAAGAAAGATCCATGGCACATTATCTTTGAAAAGATCTTTTGTAAATATTTCTTCTCAAAAAATGAAAACTATAATTCTTTCATAGATCACTTATGTCTCTTTCAAAGAATTATACAAAGCAACTAAATTTTATTCACAAAAGCCCCAAGTTACAGTTCCATTGCTGAAGTAGATAAATACACAGAGTCCCCCTTATTAATCTGCACTTCACGTCTTCCCATCAAGAGCCTCACTGCTTCACTATCCTACACACAAAATCACTGTGGTGAATAGACAGCTGGCACATTATTCCACAGTAGTGAAAGAAAATTTCATATTATTTTGAAGATAGGCCATTGATTTTTCAACTGGACAATTTATTCCTTTTTTAAACAATCTTAATAATACCAAGATTTGACTTTTACCTAAAGCTATACAAAACAAAAATATAGACTATAATATGATAGGATATATGATATTATTTAATGCAATTTATTAATAAATAAAAAGGCAAACCTGTTCAGGTACCATCCAAAACATGATCACATCCTGAAAAAATAAATTAAGATTTGGGACACACATGCATCTGCTCATTCACTCATACACCAACATGAATAGTGTATACTTGATACCTGAAGGAGGATGTGCAGTAATTTTAACAATACATGTTGATGGCCTGAACAAAATGTAAAGTTAGTACTTTCTGTATTAAGCATCACTTAGACATCTACTTTAAAAAAATATATATATATATATATTTTTATTACAGAAGTTGTAAGCTTACAAAACAATCATGTACATGTGTGATTATGACATCTACTTTTAAGCAAAGCAAATTACCTTCCTTAGGTCAGCCACTGCCTGCTCTGACCAGTGTGCCTTGGCCAGTCTTGTCATAAGTAGACTTATTCCCTTGTCCTTCCAGGCCAATATAATCATATATAAACCAGCAGGAGCTATATGCTTCCTCCCCGTCCTCTTAGATTCCTTGCATAGGTGCTTCTCTACCCATCACAGAAACTGTCTGAGAGAAAATGGGACAGAATGTAGTGTGATTTTTCCCTGGGACTATAGGAAATTCATAGCCACTTTAGAAAGGTGGTAGATGGTGCTAGTCAACTCATCAAAAATAGGAACTAAAGAGCATGGCCTGTGCCCACAATTCATGAAGAGATGTGCATTCTCAGTCACTAAGAAACCAACACAACTGCATTGCATATTTGAGGTTTACATGGTGGAAATACCAACTTGCAATGCTTGAAGTGGAATCCCTATACCATGTTACTCTGCCACTCTACCTTCCCCCCAATCTCCCTCATATTTGAAAAAGAGTCTTGTTGGATATGAAATTTTCAATAAGCAATTGTTTTCTTGCATTATTTTAAATATTTTGTCCCAATACTCTCTTGCCTCCATGGTTTCTGATGAGAAATAGGTAATCTTATTGGGGCTTCCTTTCAGATAACATGTTCTTTTCTTCTGCAGCTTTCAGAACTGTCTTCTTGTCCTGGGCATTCAATAGTTTTACTTCTATGTGTGTGTGAGAGTAGTTCTCATCAAGTTTATCTGTTTGGTGTTTGTTGAAATTCTTGAATGTGTACATTCATATCTTTCCTTAAATTTGGGAAGTGTTCTGCTATTATTTCTTTGAATATTCCTTCTGCCCCTTACCCCTTCCTTCTCCTTATGGCACACTTATAATACATATATTGGTATGCTTGATGGTCTCCCACAGCTAATTTAGGCTCTGTGAAATTTTTTTCCCCATTTTTTTTCTCCTCTGACTGAATCATTTCAATTTTCTTGTCTGCCAGTTCACTGATTCTTTCTTTCTCTAATTCCAAGCTGCTGTTGAAACCCTCTAGGGAATTTTTTAAATTCTGATATTGTAGTCTTCAATTCCAGTGTTTCCGTTTGGTTCCTTTTTAAACTGTTCTGTCTCTTTATTGAGGTTATCATACTATTCATTCTTCATTTTCCTGATACACTTTAGTTCTTTCTCCATATTTTCTTTTATAGATGATTTTTTTAAAAGTCTTTATCTGGTATGTCCAAAGTGTGGTCTTCTTCATTGGTGGCTTCTGAGATTTTATTTTGTTCTTTTTGATGGGCTGTCCTTCCCTATTTCTTTGTTTGTCTTATAATCTTTGGTGCAAACTGTACATTTTAATATTTTAATGCATTAGCTTTGGGCTTTAGTCCCTGAGCTGTCTGTTCATTAATGAGATGGCAAGTTTTCTTGAGTGTCAGGAGCCAATAAAAACAAACAATACAATGCAAAACACCTTTCCCAGTCTTTGCAGTTTGGCTCTGTATTGGCTGGTGCTCTCTTTCAGAGTTAGTCCTCTTATCTAAAAGAGAACCCTGAGAAGAAAGTGAAGTACAAAGTCCTGTCTTTTCTAAACCTGAGTCTTGTCCTGAGTTTATGCTTGCTTGTGGCCTTGGGAATTTTTTCATATACAGGAATCAAAATATCCCCTATACTCCCTGTATGATAGAGTTCCCCCCTTTCAGGGTGCTCATTTTTAGGTCTTTAAGCCAGTAATCCTTTGCCCCAATCCACTTTGACTTAATTGTTTCTTATACTGCTTCAGCTGACTGCAAGTTGCCTCTTCCTATATGGAAAGTCCTGGGAGGGAAATCCAGAGAAAAGTTATCTGTTTCAGTCATTCAGACTGCCACCTGATAGATTGGTACTAACATTCAGGCATCTCAGCATACATAGAAGGTTTGAATCTTGTCCCTTGGCTAGGGACCTCAGTGAGTATACAAACCACCTTCACACTGCACCGGGTAAGAGGGAGGGAGAAGCCAGCAAGTGTTCCATGAGCTTCTCCTACCATTTTAAAGCTGTGTTTTCTTGATTCAGCATTCACTCAGTTACTGCAATCTTTTAACTGTTTTCTGGAGTTTTGAGAAGGATGGCCCTGTCAGTTTTCGCTACTTGTTCAAAGATTCTTTGTGGGAGCCACACCCTGGAGTGCCTTATGCCACCATCATTCTTTTGATTATATTCAGACATTCAAAGTCTGCTGGATGAAAGAAGAAATAGGACTAATACATGGCTGTTCAATTACGTTTGCTACATAGCAAATCTTGTCTTCTAATACTTCTAACCACATATCATTACCTCTGAATATAATTCTTCTAGTTAATTTAAGTAGCAAGAAATTAACATTTCAATAAATTGTACACTGGTGTTTTTGAATTGCTGTCAACTCCAATTTACTTGGTTATCCCATAATGCTGTGTGGCATGCGACTGACATAATCATCCCTCTTCTATTCATGGTACCAGAGTCTTCTTGGAGTCCCAACTGCAAAATAAAAAGTGAGTTAATGGGTCCTTACTCTTTTGAGCATCATTGAGAGCCTCCTTTTCTATAAGCTTCTCAGGAGAGATCCAGTTTGGGGCAAAAAGACAAGGCACTTCAGTTCAGTTTCCATGGCAACCCATGCATAAAGGTGATCTTAGCCCATGACTTTGGACATAATGACCTCCACTCATATCCTCTATGCCCCTCACAATTCAGTGACTCTTACAGAAAATTCCTGTGACATGCTTTAATGGTACAGCTTTAAAAAAGGTAGATTTCCTACCTCAAGCTGTCAATCAACAAGTACTTTTGGGTCAACACTTAGAACAGAAAGGGCTTTTGCAAGGATGCTACATCATCCATAGCTAAAATACATTTCTAAGATTCTAGTCTCCAAATAGACTACTTTTGTCGAAGTGTTTCAGTTCCTAATTAACCCTGCTCAATTCAGTTCTGTCCTAGCCATTTCTAAACCCCACACAAAGATAATGTAGATATAGAAAACTACATCTAAAGAGAAAGTTTTGAAGGACCAGAGAATGCTGAATTAAGTAAGGAGACACACAATAAAGCCAAAGTTAACTATCTTCAAATATGTTAAAATTCTACCCTGAGAGAGAAAACTCAGAGTTGGAAAAGTTTCTAGAAGTACACTCACTAGGAAACAGCTATAAGCAAACACTGTCTCCTTGGGAGGCTTGTATATTATAGTGGTCATGTTCCCATAATGTTGAATCAGAAAGAACTTTGGATAAAATTTGCTTTTTATTAGCTTTGTGTACAACTCTTAGCTTTTCAGTATATTTTCTATTTCATGAAATAGGGATAATACTTGCATTCCTTCATTCAACATTTTTTGAAAATCTACTTTGTTTACTCATAGGGATACTGTGAGGATCGATACACTAATTCATTGAAAAGACTTAGCTTAGGTGGCATATGGCATACATCTTAAAAGTGCACAATGCTCTTGATATCATTATAATTATTTAAGTATTAGGAGAGTAGTTGGACTATGGGTTTTGGGTTTGTTTGTTTGTATGTTTGAGGTACCAGGGCCTGAACCCGGGACCTAGTATGTGGGAAGCCGGCACTCAGTGTTGAGCCACATCGGCTTCCCTGAGTTGGTTTTTTCATTTGTTTTGCTTGTTCGTTTTTGTTTTTTCAGGAGGCACTGAGAAGCAAACCCAGGACCTCCCATGTGGGAGGTGGAGCTCAGCCACTTGAGCCACATCTGTTCCCCTGGACTATGGGTTTTGAAGGTTCCTTCTTTTTTTAAAAAAAATTTTTTTTTATTTTTTAAAAGATACTTAGTTTACTTAAATATTGCATAAAAATATAGGGATTCCCATATGTTCTGCTCCCCATATCTCACACTTTTCCCCACATAAATAACATCCTTCATTAGTGTGGTACATTCATTGCAATTGATAACTGCGTTTTGGGGCATTGCCATTGAGCATGGATTATAGTTTACATTGTAGTTTACACTCTCTCCCACACAATTCTGTAGGTTATGGGAATATATATAATGGCCTATATCTGTCATTGTAATTCATTTAGGACAATTCCCAAGTCCCGAAAATGCCCCATGTATTACCTGTTTTTCCCTCTCCTTGCCCTTAGTCCCTCCACATCAATGTTGTAATTTCTTCCATTGCTAGAATCACAATAAGTCTATAGTAGAATACCAGTCAGTCCACTCTAGTCCATAGTTCATTCCCCAATCCTGAGGATTCTAGGATGGTGAAGGTTCCTTCTAAATGTAAAGTGCCACTACACTAAGAATGCTTAGTTTGTCCTCACAACTGGCAGAGGTCTATTGGTTGTGGGGTGGAGGGGTGGGGCGCAGTCGATAATCGGGTGTCATTAAAGCAAACTGTTAGGAAAATGGAAGACCTACTTTATATGCCATTCCCAAGCTTTATCACCTAAGTCCCACAAGTTCTATACAGATTTATTTCCAATTTATCTTTCTTATATATGCCATCTTAAGCTACTGTGTTCCTAGCATATGTCCTTAATTTTCTATCTTTGTGTGTTTTCTTTATCCCATATCCAATTCTCAAAAGCCAAACCACTGTGAAAGTTGAAGCTTCAATGCACCTTGTCTTGCTATCATTCACATAATGCAATGAATTTCTTGTTCCTTCATGGTCATGTTCATTCTTTCAGCATTTTCACTGAGTATCTACTCTGTACCAGGCACTGTACAGAGCACTGAGGTCACAGAGCTAAGAAGAGCCTGCCTTAGACTATCAAGGAGCTTCAGTTCTAGTGGGAGAAGCCAACACACAAAAATTTAAATAAACAACCAACTTTGCACATATCAAATACCATGCAACAATAAAAATAAGGGGATTAAAACTACATCTATGATCACAGTTACGTCTCAGAAACTTCGACTCAGAGGTCAAAGGAAGTGTAATAATACACAATAATATCTTTTACATAAAGTGTAAAAAGTGGTTTAAAACAATACTGAGGATTATGTAGGTAAGGGCAAAGAATGAGGTAACTTAAATGCAGGGTATTGCTTATCTCATGGGGTGGAGGGTGAGGATCAGATAGAGAAATGGAATATAACAGAGGCATATAAGGGCTTCAACCTTTTGGGGGAAGATTTATTTCTTTTCCTGTAAGGTGACGATACCAATGTTGGGAATATTGGTTATACTAGTTCATATGTGTGTGTGCATAATCATCTAAAATAAAATATTCCTATAAAATATATTATAAATTATAAAAGTGTTTTAAAAGGCACTATGATATTAAATCAAAATTGGGAGTACTTGATTTAGAATATGGCATATAACAGAAATGGCTTTTCTGTGGTAATAATATTCAGTGGAAATTAGACAAAAAAGGGTGGGGATGAGGGTAGAAAGTAAAAGTGCTCCATTAATTTCACCCATCAATTATTGCCCCTTTGTTTGCATTTGGCATAAATTTCTGATCTGAAGTCTATCTGGTCTCCTTAATTGAACATGATGCTCCAATAAGTAATTTTTTTTTTTTTTATAGAAAATAAAAAAACAGACTAAATGTAATGTAATGAATGGTATGCAACAAGTTGACACATACAATGTCAAATACATACATCATTATATTAATCATAAATATATTATTGCTTCTGTTAACATCAAACAATGTTTGTATATATTCAATTGGATATTATTAAAGAGATATTATGAATACATAAGAATTAAAGTAGAAAAGTTTTCACTTCATTTTCAATACTTTTCATAGCATCATATCATTTTAATCAATTAAACAATTAGCATGATAAAAATATAAGAAAATTAAAAAAGTTTCTAATTTAAGTTAATTAACTATAATTGAGCCTTATTTATCTTTGTATTTACCAAAGCACTCATCAAAATCTTGTTTATAACAAACTGAACAGTAATACAAGTAGATAGAACTTCATGCAACTTGAAGATCACAAACAAGCTGAATATTGAATGCATATTTCTTTATTATTTATATTTCTTTGGCAGCTAATCTAAGCCGAGGTTTCTAAAGGGATCCTTATTTGGCAAATTTCTACCCTGAAGGATGTCTTTGGATTACTCTTTTCCCTCTACTGAAATTTACTTTCTTCCTTATCCTTTACCTGTCAAATTCATTCTACACTATTCTTGAAGGTCTTGCTCATATGGCCTCTTCCTCCATGATGATTTTACTGTTCAGTTTAGCTCCAAGAAGGAGTTCCTTCCTATGAACTCCTGTGCTGTGCCGAAACTTGGGCATCTATTCAGCTTCCTGATCTTATGATTGTTGTGTACATGTGTCACTGTATCTTTCCCGACAGGGTGCACCTGTCCTAGGGCAGAAAACACCTGTTAAGGATAATAATGGCTATAATTTATTGGTTCTCTACAATAATCCTGGAACTAGGCTAAACAATTTGTTTCCATTATATCAATGATTTCTTACAACAATGTTATGAAGATGATATTATTTTTATTTTAAAGAGGAAAAAGATTGGAGACAATTGTTAACTCATTTGACATCACACAGCTATTAATATTGTAGACAGGATTTAAACTCACATCTGTTTGAACACAAAACTCTTAACATTTATACTATACAGTCCAATCCAATTTAGCCTCCTGTGTTTTAGTTTTCTGCACATAGCAGCTGCTTAAAAATAAAAGAATGAAATAAATAAATACACCCATGAAAGAAGCAACAAATGAATTGTGTTTGCCCAGCCCGTTGGAAATCTCAGCCTTGCGGGCATCCACCTTGTACTCCAAGGGGTGGAGTTGTTTATTGTTTCTATAGGATAGCTCTTTGACGAATGAACAAAAGTCTGAGCTGGCTTCATTAAGAAGGATGGGTATAAAACGGCAACATGTCTGTGCTGAGCCATTGAAAGTGAAATGGGATAATTGCCCTGGTTACAATGAGGCTGATCAAGCTGAGAGAAACAAATTTCAAATTGTTCCAATCAGTCCTAATCCAGCAGAGTTATTAACAGTGCTCTACCCTGGTGCGACTGCATCTGCTAACTCGAGATAATGATTTATATCACAGTTTATGAAAGTTCCAATTTGTCCTAATTCGATGAGTGAAAACCAGCAAGGCAGGCAGGAGACAGTCATCGTGCTATGACTGGAGTCCTCATTTCTTTCTCCTCCCCCTCCACTCCCAGGCCGTCATGGCTGGATGTGCATCTGCTTGTTGAACATCTTCCTTTGTGGACCTAAGCTGAGGGAGGCAGAGCAACAAGTTGAACTACAATTTGTTGACAACACTCTGGGGCTAAAGGCTCCAACAGAAAAAAATTGTCTTGAACGAAAATAACATGGTAATGAACAAATCCCATCCCCCCAAATAAGGAGTATCTACAACTGCAAGCAAAACAATTCCTTCCATCTGCCCCATAATATCTTAGTCCTCTCACAGCCTGAAGCAGTCAGAGTAGACATCATCCCAAACCCCTCAAGACTGAGGAATGAACAAACATAAGGGGGAGGGGGTTGTGTAACCATGGACGAAAGTAGATTTATTGTTATTGTATTTATTATCTTGTTTTAACAGGAGAACTTGTGACATTGATAAAAAGATAGTGGTTACCAGGGCTCAGAAGGGAGAGGGAAGGGTGAATAGGTGGAATACAGGGCACTTTTAGGGCATTAGAATTTTTCTGTATGACACTGCCATGATGGACATATGACATTACACCTTTGTCAGAGCCTATAAGCCTATAAGCCTATAAGACACAAAGTATAAACCATAATGTAAACTACAGACTTTGGTTAGTAGCAGTGCTTCAGTTTTGGTTCATCAGTTGTAACAAATGTATCACACTAAAGTTAGGTGTTAATAATAGGGGAAACTATGTGTGTGGGTGTGTGGAGGGGGTTATATGGGAATTCCCTATACTTTCAGGGTAATTTTTTTGTAAATCTAAAACATCTCTAAAAATAAAGTTTATTATTATTAAAAAACAAACAAGCAAACACACAAACAAAGTGATTTGGAGACCCATGGATCAAGGAGTTTTTAACCTGGAAAGTATAGACCCCCTAAATTGGAAATTCTATGAACTCGGCAAAAGTGTGCGTGCTTGTTTGTGTGTATGCATGTGTGCAATTTCCTCTCGTGGGAAGGAAGCCCAGCACTCTCATCAGATCTCAAATTGTTCTTGTAACATAAAGAGGTTACTGAACACTGACTGGTATGTAATCCCATCACTATAAACATGAAGAAGCATAGAAAGGGTGTTAAGATAATTTCCCTAAATCACTATTAGAGAAGGAAATGGGAATAAATGACAGGAATCCTAAAGCCAACCAAGAAATAATTTAGATGTTTGATCTCAGAATAAGTTGTATAGTCAACCATGTTTGAAATCTTGGACATCATTTGTCCTTACCCATTCTTCCTGCTCTATGAAAATGCTGCCCCCAATCAGGTAGCCATGTGTCTTCTTCAAATCTGAATGCACCCTCAGGAAAAGTTCTATTGACAGGAATGGACGGAACATGATGTCACTGAAGGAACACTGTTCAAGCTCCAGTTTCTGGTAGAGAGTCACGCACATTGTAGGCATGAAGTACATATTTGTTGAAGGAATGAATGAGCTGAAAGTCATGAAACTTTGTCAGTGTACTTCATTGACATTCACTTTGACCATGTGAAAAAAGGTGAGCTTGGTTTTTATAATGTCTAAAATTCTTTTGTTTTAATATTTGATGCCCATGGTGCCATTTACTTGAAATATCACTTCCAACTATTTAATGAAAGGGCACATTGATGTACAAGGGATTGCAGCCACCTGTAGATAGATTGAAGGTATAAGATGAGGGTGGGGAAATTCATAGCCTCCTTAACTTAAATATGTGGCTACTCTTTCAACTATAACCAGTCCTATAATAACCCTTAGTCTAAGGAAAACAAGCCCAGTCCACCAAGACTGATGAACTTATCTAGTTATTAAAATAAAGAAAATCATCATTGATGATCCACTCTAACCAAGCCGGATTCTAGCCTCTGAATATATAAAGTTAAACTGAACACATTCTTCATTAAAGGATCTCACAGTCTAGATAAAATGAGCAACATATAGTCATGGTGCCTGGTTATAACTGTGTTTTAATTTCCCAGCTGCTAAAACAAATACTGTACAATGAGTTTGCTTAATCAGTAGGAATTCATAGCATCACAGTTTTGAGGTTAGGAGGAGTATACAATTTAGGTGCCAGCAAGGCAATACTTTCTTCCTGAAGACTGATGTGTTCGAACTGGCTGCCAGGGATCTTTGGTTCTTGGCTTTTCTGTCACAAGGCAATGCACATGTCAGCTTCCCCTGGCTTCTCCTTTCTCTTCCAGGTTCCATTGACTTCCAGCTTCTGGAGGCTCTCTGTGGCTGCTCTCTGTCTGACTTTCACTCTGCTTGTAAAGGTTTCCCGTCACCTGGATTAGAGCCCAACCTGTTTTAGGTGAGCCACACCTTAACTGAAATAAACATCTTAAAGAAATCTCATTTACAATGGGTCCACAACCACCAGAACGTGGACCAAGACCAAGAATGTGTCCAAACTGGAGTACACAATTCAATCCACCACAAACTGGTATGAGGAGAATGTTTATATGGTATGGAGAAAGGAGCTATGTGTAATTTGGGGAGTGGTAGTGGAATTGGAACAAAAGAATTAACTCAGTTTTAACGATAAGTTGTAGGAGTTTACAAGACATAAAAATTGGAAGGATA
This sequence comes from Tolypeutes matacus, assembly GCA_026826555.1. Taxonomy (NCBI): domain Eukaryota; kingdom Metazoa; phylum Chordata; class Mammalia; order Cingulata; family Chlamyphoridae; genus Tolypeutes; species Tolypeutes matacus. The sequence continues at coordinate 14,619,256 of JAKSZT010017719.1, read as the reverse complement.
ATGTAGTCCATGAAACTAAAACTTCCTAAGAAAAGAGATGAGGCTGTGAATGTGCATGCCTTATTTGGGGAATGGTGAATCTTTTGGAATGGGTCTAAAATGGTTCCTGGCCTTTAAGGAGTACTCAGTAAATATTTGTTGAATGAACAAGTTAATAAGTGACTAAATAATTTTAATTATAAGTAGTGATAGCTAAAATTCACTGAACATTTTTCATGTATTGAATCACATAATTCTACAATATTTTTTATAAAAGATATTATTATTACAAAATTTTTTAAACATAAAAAGTATTACAAAATACAATACTAATCCCATGTGTCCATAACATAGTTTAAACAATTTAGTTTTCAAGTCATAGTCATTTGTGTTTCATTTACAAACCCCCCACTCTCTTATTTTGAAACAAATTTTGAAATGTACTCCATTCTTGACATCATCCCTGAGTAACTATTTATGAATATTTCTCTAACAAACAAGGACTCCTTTTTTAAAAAGAACTATGCAGTATTATTACAATTTGTAAAAAATACCTTAATTCATTAATATTAAGCAACATCCAATTCAGTGTTCAAACATCTGCACCTCAAACATTTATAATGACTATGAAGGGTTATGCCATATTTCATGTAACCAGTCCCTTATTAATGGATATCTGTGGCCCAAATGCTCAAAAGAGACAACTTTGAAACACTATAGCTATGAAATTAACATTTTCTTTAGCATCAGAGCTGGACAATTTATTGTGTTTGTGGTGGTTTAAGTCTTTTGTGGATCCCAGAAAATCCTCTTAAAGTTAATCCATTACTGAGCATATAAACTGATTGTAGGTGGGATCTTTTGATTAAATTATTTCAGTTAAGGGATTTTGATTAAATTGCATGGCCCAGGGCAGATCTTGATCCTCTTACTGGAGTCCTTTATAAATGGAAGAATAAAAAGCTGCTGATATATAAAAAGCTGCAGAGACAGAGAGGAACCTAGATGCTAAGGGAGAGGCCCCAGAAGCCAGAAGCTGAAAGCAACAAGGACCTGAGGAGAGGGGAGAAATGAAAGGATGCTGCCATGTGTCTGATCACCCACAGCGGCAGCTAGGGCAGAAAACAAGTCTGATGATGCCTTGATTTGGACACTTTTATGGCCTCAGAACTGTAAGCTCTTAAGTTAATAAATCCCCATTGTAAAAGTCAACTCATTTACAGTATATTGCTTTGGCAGAATTTAGCAAACTAAAATAGTATTTTTGGAGGCATTTTGATGTTGACTAGTGAAAGTTTCACATTTGCTTTCCTTGCCCTTGTCTTCCCTAACCCAATTTAGATGCTTTAAAGCAGGATTTCTCCAACTCCAGACCAGGCCAGATCCTGCCTGACTCACCTTTGTGTAGTCTTAGACCTATCACTAGTTTTGACATTTAAAATTTTTGACATAAACAAATGAAAAAAAGAAGACTATTTCATGAAAAGTGAAAATTATGAAACATTCAAATTTCAGTGTCCATTAATGAAATTTATTGCAACACAGTCACACTTTTCCTATTATATATTGTTTATAGCTGCTTTTTTGCTACGATGGCAGAGTTGAGTAGTTTTTACAGAGACTGTATAATCTACAATACTTCCATAATATCCTGAATTTTGCCTCGTTGTCCATAAAGCCTGTCTCAGCTTGCCAGGCTACTATCACAAATACCACACTGGGTTGGCTTAAATAATGAGAATTTATTGGCTCACAGTTTCAGAGGCCAGGAGTCTGACATAAAAATATTGGCAAGACTTTCTTTCTCCCCAAAAACTGCAGTGTTCTGGGATTGGCTGCCTGGGATCCTTGGAGTTCCTTGGCTTGTATCTCTGCCTCCTGTCACATGGAGATGTCCTCTGCTTTCTTCTGCTCTTCCAGTTTTCCACTGACTTCTGGCTTCTCTCTCCTCCCTATGGCTTTCTCTCACTGGCTTCATTTCTTGCCCTTATTAAGTCTTCCATTAAGCCAGATTAAGTCCCAGTCTCATTCAGTTGGGCCATGACTTAACAAAAGACAATACCAAGAGATCTTATTGACAATGGGTTCACACCCACAGGAGCATGTATTAAGAGCATGTCTAAATTGGGATATTCAATTCAATCAGCCATAGTGTTTTAAATATTTACTATCTGGCCCTTTACAGCATAAGATTGACATACAGAATAAGATTGACAACTCTTACTTTAAAGCAATGCTTCTCATGCTTTAGTGATAATGACACTCACCTAGAAAACTTCTAAAAACACATATTCCTGGGAACCACCACAAAGATGCTGAATCAGTAGGTCTGGGGTGGGGCCAATGAATTTCGATTTCTAACAAGCTCCCAGATGGTGCTGATGGTCAGGGACCACACTGTGTTTCTGTGCTGTAATAAGGAATGGGCAGCGATTCAGAGAAAGGCAAATGATGGGGTTCTATGGAAAAACCCTTAATAAATTATCTTCATAACTTTTTTTTTTTAATTAATTTATTTTTTATTGTGGGTAAAAATCAAAATTTTCACAATACATACCAATATTTGTAAAATGATATATAAATATATATGCATGTATGTGCATTTGCTTATAAAAATGTTATTTATATATATATAAATATATTTTAAGAGGTGCTTAGATTACCTAAAATATTACACAGAACCCCCTGGGAATCCCATGTTGCCCACCTCCCACACCTCCCACCACATCCCACACAAACATCTCCCATAAGTGTGGCCCACCACCCTCAATGGACTTACACATCCTGGAGCCTTGCCACCAACCACAGACCACAGTTCACATCATAGACCACACTCTCTCCCACACAGTTCTGAGTGGTGTGTGCTGATTTAAAATGGCCTACATCCGTTGCCACAACAGTACTCAGCACAACCTCCAAATCCCAAGGAAGCCCCTGTATTTCAACTGCTCATCCCCTCCCTGCCCCAAAAGTGTCAAGTGGCCACTGGCTCCACCTCATTGTTATAATTTCTTCCATTGCTAGAATCACCATATATGTACAACAGAATACCATCAAGTCCACTCTAGTCCATAGTTCTTCCCCCAATTCTGAGGGGACTGGGATGGTGATGTCCACTCCACCTCCAAGTGAGAGAGGGCTTATATCCCATGCATATGGTGGGTGGGATGATCCTGCCTGCAGATGCAGACCCTCTCCATTCCCTGGGCTGGCCGTTGCCCATCGTTGTCTCCTCGCCAGGTGACTTGGATGAGTCCATTGAGCTGTAGGGTAGGAGTTGCAGCTCCACGGAGATTCCACACACACCTGGCACATAGGTAGGCCAGAGGCTCCGGTCTCTGGAAGTATATCTAAAAACTCCAGCATCACATATAGGTTTGAATAGAAATGACTGATGAACCATGTGCAGGGAGGACTTATTTGAGTCCAATTCTGTCACTCTCAGGAGCACAGATTCCAAAATAGAGCCCACTGACAAGGCGTCAGTCTCTGGGGCTATCCCCCCTTATATAGGAACTGGGTGTCTCCAGAGCTCTCAGGAGCCCCTCTGTGTGGGGTGATAAGCACTTAGATGTTCTATGAGCTCCTACTGAGGTGTGCGTAAGAGTTATCTCTGGGATGACCTCCTGACTCTCTTTGAAGGCTCTTAGCCACTTGAACTCATTTGTCTTTATCTTTCCCCCTTTTATTCAAGGTCTTTTTCCAGTTGTGTTGCCAGTTGGCACTTGGTATTAATCCCTCGTTGCCAGGGAGGCTCATCCCCGGGAGTCATGTCCCACGTTGGGGGGAAGGTAATGCAATCATATGCTGAGTTTGGTTTAGAGAGAGGCCACATTTGAGCAACAAGGAGGCTCTCAGGTGGCAACCCTTAGGCACCCCACAACTGCAGGCTAAGTCTCAGTTACAAGAGCAAAGACTCAAAAGTGTAGTCATCAATAAAAAGAACACATCAGTGGGTCATCCTCTTTTGACAGGCACTGTCCCTGCACTCAGAGGACTGTTGCTGCTCTCTTGGAGAATGTGGCAGAGCTCTCCAGGCTAGGAATTCAGATTCCCTCATTTATTGTGTGTTTGTCCACCCATTGTGACCATGCCCCATTTCCCGATCTTTTGAATGATTTTGTATATCTTTCATGTATATTCGGATGAAATAACTCCCACGAAACCCCCCTCCCAGATACCCCCCACCAATAATCCCCTGCAGTACCCATTGTATCCCTTCTGTGATCCAAATCCTCCATGAACATGTAGTCCATAAAATAATCAAATACACTTACTAGGAAAAAGAAACAACTATGATAAGCTTACATGCAAGAGACAAAC